>JAJSOF020000005.1:170964589-171012089 GCA_025594305.2 Periplaneta americana
ATATATAGTTCAATTTAGTCAGTCAGTCTACAAGTAGAGCTAGTGCTGAGCGTTACCGCATACTGTACTGTGTGTGTTTTCTCTTGGTAGAGACTAAGCAGATATATATAGTTCAATTTAGTCAGGCAGTCTACAAGTAGAGCTAGCGCTGAGCGTTACCGCATACTGTACTGTGTGTGTTTTCTCTTGGTAGAGACTAAGCAAATATATATAGTTCAATTTAGTCAGTCAGTCTACAAGTAGAGCTAGCGCTGAGCGTTACCGCATACTGTACTGTGTGTGTTTTCTCTTGGTAGAGACTAAGCAAATATATATAGTTCAATTTAGTCAGTCAGTCTACAAGTAGAGCTAGCGCTGAGCGTTACCGCATACTGTACTGTGTGTGTTTTCTGGTAGAGACCAAGCAGATATATATAGTTCAATTTAGTCAGTCAGTCTACAAGTAGAGCTAGTGCTGAGCGTTACCGCATACTGTACTGTGTGTGTTTTCTCTTGGTAGAGACTAAGCAGATATATATAGTTCAATTTAGTCAGCCAGTCTACAAGTAGAGCTAGCGCTGAGCGTTACCGCATACTGTACTGTGTGTGTTTTCTCTGGTAGAGACTAAAAACATATATAGTTCAATTTAGTCAGCCAGTCTACAAGTAGAGCTAGCGCTGAGCGTTACTGCATACTGTACTGTGTGTGTTTCTCTTGTAGAGACCAAGCAGATATATATAGTTCAATTTAGTCAGTCAGTCTACAAGTAGAGCTAGCGCTGAGCGTTACCGCATACTTTACTGTGTGTGTTTTCTCTGGTAGAGACTAAGCAAATATATATAGTTCAATTTAGTCAGTCAGTCTACAAGTAGAGCTAGTGCTGAGCGTTACCGCATACTGTACTGTGTGTGTTTTCTCTTGGTAGAGACTAAAAATATATATAGTTCAATTTAGTCAGTCAGTCTACAAGTAGAGCTAGCGCTGAGCGTTACCGCATACTGTACTGTGTGTGTTTCTCTTGGTAGAGACCAAGCAGATATATATAGTTCAATTTAGTCTGTCAGTCTACAAGTAGAGCTAGTGCTGAGCGTTACCGCATACTGTACTGTGTGTGTTTTCTCTTGGTAGAGACTAAGCAGATATATATAGTTCAATTTAGTCAGGCAGTCTACAAGTAGAGCTAGCGCTGAGCGTTACCGCATACTGTACTGTGTGTGTTTTCTCTTGGTAGAGACTAAGCAAATATATATAGTTCAATTTAGTCAGTCAGTCTACAAGTAGAGCTAGCGCTGAGCGTTACCGCATACTGTACTGTGTGTTTTCTCTTGGTAGAGACCAAGCAGATATATATAGTTCAATTTAGTCAGTCAGTCTACAAGTAGAGCTAGTGCTGAGCGTTACCGCATACTGTACTGTGTGTGTTTTCTCTTGGTAGAGACCAAGCAGATATATATAGTTCAATTTAGTCAGCCAGTCTACAAGTAGAGCTAGCGCTGAGCGTTACCGCATACTGTAATGTGTGTGTTTTCTCTTAGTAGAGACTAAGCAAATATATATAGTCTAATTTAGTCAGTCAGTCTACAAGTAGAGCTAGTGCTGAGCGTTACCGCATACTGTACTGTGTGTGTTTTCTCTTGGTAGAGACTAATCAAATATATATAGTTCAATTTAGTCAGTCAGTCTACAAGTAGAGCTAGTGCTGAGCGTTACCGCATACTGTACTGTGTGTGTTTTCTCTTGGTAGAGACTACAAATATATATAGTTCAATTTAGTCAGTCAGTACAAGTAGAGCTAGCGCTGAGCGTTACCGCATACTGTACTGTGTGTGTTTCCCTTGGTAGAGACTAAGCAAATATATATAGTTCATTTTAGTCAGGCAGTCTACAAGTAGAGCTAGCGCTGAGCGTTACCGCATACTGTACTGTGTGTGTTTTCTCTGGTAGAGACTAAGCAAATATATATAGTCCAATTTAGTCAGTCAGTCTACAAGTAGAGCTAGCGCTGAGCGTTACCGCATACTGTACTGTGTGTGTTTTCTCTTGGTAGAGACTAAGCAAATATATATAGTTCAATTTAGTCAGTCAGTCTACAAGTAGAGCTAGCGCTGAGCGTTACCGCATACTGTACTGTGTGTGTTTTCTCTTGGTAGAGACTAAGCAAATATATATAGTTCAATTTAGTCAGTCAGTCTACAAGTAGAGCTAGCGCTGAGCGTTACCGCATACTGTACTGTGTGTGTTTTCTTGGTAGAGACTAAGCAGATATATATAGTTCAATTTAGTCAGCCAGTCTACAAGTAGAGCTAGCGCTGAGCGTTACCGCATACTGTACTGTGTGTGTTTTTCTTGGTAGAGACTAAGCAAATATATATAGTTCAATTTAGTCAGCCAGTCTACAAGTAGAGCTAGCGCTGAGCGTTACCGCATACTGTACTGTGTGTGTTTTCTCTTGTAGAGACCAAGCAGATATATATAGTTCAATTTAGTCAGTCAGTCTACAAGTAGAGCTAGCGCTGAGCGTTACCGCATACTTTACTGTGTGTGTTTTCTCTGGTAGAGACTAAGCAAATATATATAGTTCAATTTAGTCAGTCAGTCTACAAGTAGAGCTAGTGCTGAGCGTTACCCGCATACTGTACTGTGTGTGTTTTCTCTGGTAGAGACCAAGCAGATATATATAGTTCAATTTAGTCTGTCAGTCTACAAGTAGAGCTAGTGCTGAGCGTTACCGCATACTGTACTGTGTGTGTTTTCTCTGGTAGAGACTAAGCAGATATATATAGTTCAATTTAGTCAGTCAGTCTACAAGTAGAGCTAGCGCTGAGCGTTACCGCATACTGTACTGTGTGTGTTTTCTCTTGGTAGAGACCAAGCAGATATATTTAGTTCAATTTAGTCAGTCAGTCTACAAGTAGAGCTAGTGCTGAGCGTTACCGCATACTGTACTGTGTGTGTTTTTCTCTTGGTAGAGACCAAGCAGATATATATAGTTCAATTTAGTCAGCCAGTCTACAAGTAGAGCTAGCGCTGAGCGTTACCGCATACTGTACTGTGTGTGTTTTCTCTTGGTAGAGACTAAGCAAATATATATAGTTCAATTTAGTCAGTCAGTCTACAAGTAGAGCTAGTGCTGAGCGTTACCGCATACTGTACTGTGTGTGTTTTCTCTTGGTAGAGACTAATCAAATATATATAGTTCAATTTAGTCAGTCAGTCTACAAGTAGAGCTAGTGCTGAGCGTTACCGCATACTGTACTGTGTGTGTTTTCTCTTGGTAGAGACTAAGCAAATATATATAGTTCAATTTAGTCAGTCAGTCTACAAGTAGAGTAGCGCTGAGCGTTACCGCATACTGTACTGTGTGTGTTTTTCTTGGTAGAGACTAAGCAAATATATATAGTTCAATTTAGTCAGGCAGTCTACAAGTAGAGCTAGCGCTGAGCGTTACCGCATACTGTACTGTGTGTGTTTTCTCTGGTAGAGACTAAGCAAATATATATAGTCCAATTTAGTCAGTCAGTCTACAAGTAGAGCTAGCGCTGAGCGTTACCGCATACTGTACTGTGTGTGTTTTCTCTTGGTAGAGACTAAGCAAATATATATAGTTCAATTTAGTCAGTCAGTCTACAAGTAGAGCTAGCGCTGAGCGTTACCGCATACTGTACTGTGTGTGTTTTCTCTTGGTAGAGACTAAGCAAATATATATAGTTCAATTTAGTCAGTCAGTCTACAAGTAGAGCTAGCGCTGAGCGTTACCGCATACTGTACTGTGTGTGTTTTCTCTTGGTAGAGACTAAGCAGATATATATAGTTCAATTTAGTCAGCCAGTCTACAAGTAGAGCTAGCGCTGAGCGTTACCGCATACTGTACTGTGTGTGTTTTCTCTTGGTAGAGACTAAGCAAATATATATAGTTCAATTTAGTCAGTCAGTCTACAAGTAGAGCTAGCGCTGAGCGTTACCGCATACTGTACTGTGTGTGTTTTCTCTTGGTAGAGACCAAGCAGATATATATAGTTCAATTTAGTCAGTTAGTCTACAAGTAGAGCTAGTGCTGAGCGTTACCGCATACTGTACTGTGTGTGTTTTCTCTTGGTAGAGACTAAGCAGATATATATAGTTCAATTTAGTCAGCCAGTCTACAAGTAGAGCTAGCGCTGAGCGTTACCGCATACTGTACTGTGTGTCTTTTCTCTTGGTAGAGACTAAGCAAATATATATAGATCAATTTAGTCAGTCAGTCTACAAGTAGAGCTAGCGCTGAGCGTTACCGCATACTGTACTGTGTGTGTTTTCTCTTGGTAGAGACTAAGCAAATATATATAGTTCAATTTAGTCAGTCAGTCTACAAGTAGAGCTAGCGCTGAGCGTTACCGCATACTGTACTGTGTGTGTTTTCTCTTGGTAGAGACTACAAATATATATAGTTCAAATTAGGCAGTCAGTCTACAAGTAGAGCTAGCGCTGAGCGTTACCGCATACTGTACTGTGTGTGTTTTCTCTTGGTAGAGACTAAAAAATATATATAGTTCAATTTAGTCAGTCAGTCTACAAGTAGAGCTAGCGCTGAGCGTTACCGCATACTGTACTGTGTGTGTTTTCTCTTGGTAGAGACTAAGCAAATATATGTAGTTTAATTTAGTCAGTCAGTCTACAAGTAGAGCTAGCGCTGAGCGTTACCGCATACTGTACTGTGTGTGTTTTCTCTGGTAGAGACTAAGCAAATATATATAGTTCAATTTAGTCAGTCAGTCTACAAGTAGAGCTAGTGCTGAGCGTTACCGCATACTGTACTGTGTGTTTTCTCTTGGTAGAGACTAAGCAAATATATATAGTTCAATTTAGTCAGTCAGTCTACAAGTAGAGCTAGCGCTGAGCGTTACCGCATACTGTACTGTGTGTGTTTTCTCTTGGTAGAGACTAAGCAAATATATATAGTTCAATTTAGTCAGTCAGTCTACAAGTAGAGCTAGCGCTGAGCGTTACCGCATACTGTACTGTGTGTGTTTTCTCTTGGTAGAGACTAAGCAAATATATATAGTTCAATTTAGTCAGTCAGTCTACAAGTAGAGCTAGCGCTGAGCGTTACCGCATACTGTACTGTGTGTGTTTTCTCTTGGTAGAGACCAAGCAGATATATATAGTTCAATTTAGTCAGTCAGTCTACAAGTAGAGCTAGTGCTGAGCGTTACCGCATACTGTACTGTGTGTGTTTTCTCTTGGTAGAGACTAAGCAGATATATATAGTTCAATTTAGTCAGTCAGTCTACAAGTAGAGCTAGTGCTGAGCGTTACCGCATACTGTACTGTGTGTGTTTTCTCTCTGGTAGAGACTAAGCAAATATATATAGTTCAATTTAGTCAGTCAGTCTACAAGCAGAGCTAGTGCTGAGCGTTACCGCATACTGTACTGTGTGTGTTTTCTCTTGGTAGAGACTAAGCAGATATATATAGTTCAATTTAGTCAGTCAGTCTACAAGTAGAGCTAGCGCTGAGCGTTACCGCATACTGTACTGTGTGTGTTTTCTCTGGTAGAGACTAAGCAGATATATATAGTTCAATTTAGTCAGTCAGTCTACAAGTAGAGCTAGTGCTGAGCGTTACCGCATACTGTACTGTGTGTGTTTTCTCTTGGTAGAGACTAAGCAAATATATATAGTTCAATTTAGTCAGTCAGTCTACAAGCAGAGCTAGTGCTGAGCGTTACCGCATACTGTACTGTGTGTGTTTTCTCTTGGTAGAGATTAAGCAGATATATATAGTTCAATTTAGTCAGTCAGTCTACAAGTAGAGCTAGCGCTGAGCGTTACCGCATACTGTACTGTGTGTGTTTTCTCTTGGTAGAGACTAAGCAAATATATATAGTTCAATTTAGTCAGTCAGTCTACAAGTAGAGCTAGTGCTGAGCGTTACCGCATACTGTACTGTGTGTGTTTTCTCTTGGTAGAGACTAAGCAAATATATATAGTTCAATTTAGTCAGTCAGTCTACAAGCAGAGCTAGTGCTGAGCGTTACCGCATACTGTACTGTGTGTGTTTTCTCTTGGTAGAGACTAAGCAAATATATATAGTTCAATTTAGTCAGTCAATCTACAAGTAGAGCTAGTGCTGAGCGTTACCGCATACTGTACTGTGTGTGTTTTCTCTTGGTAGAGACTAAGCAAATATATATAGTTCAATTTAGTCAGTCCAGTTGTTTCCTTTGACTACTTTTTATGTTCATTATTGTCCTTGCTTTAAGAGTAAACAAACTTATGAAACTCATAGATTCAGACGGAAATATTTAATGTTCTATAAAGAGATTTGTTACAATATTAAGATTTTTGGGCTTATTGTTATCAGGATTATACAAAGAATAAATTTTATTTATTTATGTTCACACAAAATGGAGATTTTCTTTTTCTGTTAAATTCAGAGATTTTGCTTTGCGTACTTAATGTCTACTCAGTACATCTGAAATAATGTAAATTACTTTAGAAGTAGATAATAAATGTGATAAAATGTATCTTTGTTTCAATTCCGTGTGAAATTTAAATCTGAAATCTACATTAAATCCCCTAAGCAAATCATTATCGGTCTTACTAATAAAAACTCTATATACAGACGTTTAACTGTCTTATACTTATACAATGAGTAGCTCGTTTATAAGTCGTGTGTAAATTCCTTACTAATAATCACTACATACGTCGTGTATAACAGTATAACTGTTACACAGCTACGTCATAGTTTCGTCATTACTTCGTTACGAAAGTTAATAGAATATCTGAGGTTCTCTATTGCATCCGGTAGAGCGCTCTAGTGTGGCGTGTTAAATATCGATAGTACAACTGGCTCTAATCGATTACCACACTACATTTTGGTCAAAGAGTACAAGCTACAGCAATATTAATTCTAATAATTCTATGACCTTTGGTTTCTTCTTATGTGGTTACAAGGTAACCATCATCATAAAATGACAGTCGATACGAACAGCTGTTAGAGGGGCGGCCATTTTTTCGCCATATAATACGCTTAGACAAGGGGTTTCGTGTATATAACTACTGCAAAGCAATTCCCATTGTATAGTTACAGCCTGTTTACACGTCCATAGCTTATTCACGGTTTATTAGTAACGTTTTCTGTCTCAACTCTGCATAAGTCTCGTATAAAAACTATACACGGTTTATTAGTAAGACTGTATATGAATAAAGGGCGTATAGACGGAAGTTTTATATGGTACAAATATAAGGAAATTTATTAATATAAATCGCCTAAATGCTACAAAACATTTATACTCGCTTAAATTTTTAATTTAATCTATAATGTTGTTCACTATCTGTATAACATTTTATTCAGATGCGTTTTAAAATCTTAGATTGCCTGTATCTCAATTCACCATATTGACGTATACGCCCTTTTTCCGGCAAACCCCTCAATTGGATAGATCACTGGGTAGGAATCAACTGCCTACTGAAGGATGCAATGGAAGAAATGATAGATGGGAGACAATTTCGGGCCAGAAGAAGATATCATGTGATGGACAACATTGCGATATATGGATCGTATGTGGAGATTAAGAGGAAGGCGGAAATCAGGGAACAGGCCTACTGGAGAACACTTGGTTTAAAGTTAAGATCTGGCCTTGGGCAGAACGATAAGAATGAATGTTTGACTTGCGATCCGACATTAAATCGAATCTTATTATGCTTAAAGGGTGTAAGTTAAGACTGACATTACATACAGAAAAGTTAAGTATGAGTTATTAACTGTATCCTTAAATTGGGCTGTCCTTACCCACCAAAGAGTTTAATATCTGATTCTGTAGTTCTTCACTGTATGTTCATACAAGAGAGAGTATCACGTTTTTCTTTCGGGTGGTCCTGAAATGCGATGGAGCGACTGCTGAGAGATGTTGGCTTCTGTCCGAGCACGCCCCACGCACTGCGTGACCGACAGACATACGCACACAAATATACAACCACACAATCACGGCCAGGGTTACCCAAAAGAAACCTAAATGCCGTTTTAATAGAGAATAATGTAGTTATAACTCACGTATTGGATAGTTACAATCTCTCTTTATTTGTTGTTAAACGCAACAGAAACCACATTTTTCACATCAACTCTTCTTTTCATTTTATTTCCAGTCGGTTATTTAACGATACTGTATCAACTACTAGCTTATTTAGCGACGACGAAATTTGTAAGAGCGAGATGAGGTCCAGAATTTTCCATATGATTATCAGATATTGAATTTACAGTTGAGGATATACATCAGAATATGTATGGTAAGACTTTCCTGTGTTAAATTTCAACGTACATCGTTTACATGTTTCGATATATTTATGGATCATCTTCAGAACTGGTCTTTGTTGGTCTTGGCACCACTTGTTCTGTTTCCTGTGAGGAAGTGTTCCTGTGGTATAGTGTAGAGTCAAAGAGTGTGTGTGTTTTGAAGTTGAGTTGTGTGTTGAGAATTTCGTTGGGGTTTGTTTTTGTGTGTCTCTATATTTCATATTGTTCTAGTGTGTTTAGTTTCTGGCTTTTTGGCTGGATGTGTAGTATTTCCATGTCTGTGTTGATATCTCTGTGGTTGTGGTTAGCATTTGTGATGTGTTCTGCATATGTGGAGGTGTTTTGTAATTTTGTTATGGCTGTGATGTGTTCTTTGTAACGTGTTTGAAACGATCTGCCTGTCTATCCTATGTACATCAGAAAAAAACTAATGAAATGCAGAATTATAATTAGGGGAAAATTGTAAAATGAACTCTTCAAGAAAAAAAAAACATGGAAAGACGTCCATTTCTCATTATACTCTCAAATTGAAACCATGTTTCTAATATAAATATGTAAACTAATAAAGCTGAAGTTGTAGCCCATCAACGTACTGACCAGCAAATATCCTTGAACTGACGAATGAACTCGAAAATCAATTATCGATAGAACTATAACCCATCGAAAAAAAAGAAAATTCCAATGACTAACCGAAAATTCCGAGGAATAAACAATCTACAATCACACAGAATAATCTCTAGTTCCACCGAAAAACCAACAAAACTCATCAAACAAACGATTAATCTAGCCTACAACCAACTAAGTTATCGTATACAACCGATTAATATGTCGAAGAACTAACCTATTGAACAACCGATTAATCTGTCGAAGAACTAACCTATTGAACAACCGATTAATCTGTCGAAGAACTAACCTATTGAACAACCGATTAATCTGTCGAAGAACTAACCTACTGAACAACCGATTAATCTGTCGAAGAACTAACCTACTGAACAACCGATTAATCTGTCGAAGAACTAACCTATTGAACAACCGATTAATGTGTCGAAGAACTAAAAAACCTTAAATTTATTTTGAACAACTGGACAAATTATTGATTAATCTTCTTTTTCGTCGAAGAACTAACCTATTGAACAACCGATTAATCTGTCAAAGAACTAACCTATTGAGCAACCGATTAATGTGTCGAAGAACTAACCTATTGAACAACCGATTAATGTGTCGAAGAACTAACCTATTGAACAACCGATTAATCTGTCGAAGAACTAACCTATTGAACAACCGTTTAATCTGTCGAACAACCGACTAACCTATTGAACAACCGATTAATCTGTCGAAGAACTAACCTATTGAACAACCGATTAATCTGTCGAAGAACTAACCTATTGAACAACCGATTAATCTGTCGAAGAACTAACCTATTGAACAACCGATTAATCTGTCGAAGAACTAACCTATTGAACAACCGATTAATCTGTCGAAGAACTAACCTATTGAACAACCGATTAATCTGTCGAACAACCGACTAACCTACCCGTGGAAGTGAAGGGCTTAAGGCCTCAACTCTGCCAGTAAAAATAAATAAATAAATAAATAAATAAATAAATAAATAAATAAATAAATAAATAAATAAATAAATAAATAAATAAATAAATAAATAAATACTGGCTTTTAAGGAACACGGAGGTTCATTGCCGCCCTCACATAAGCCCGCCATTAGTCCCTATCCTGAGCAAGATTAATCCAGTCTCTACCATCATATCCCACCTCCCTCAAATCCATTTTAATATTATCTTCACATCTATATCTCGGCCTCCCCAAAAATCTTTTTCCTTTCGGCCTCGCAACTAACACTCTATATGCATTTCTGGATTCGCCAATACGTGCTACATGCCCTGCCCATCTTAAACGTCTGGATTTAATGTTCCTAATTACGTTAGGTGAAAAATAAAATGCTTGCAACTCTGCGTTGTGTAACTTTCTCCATTCTAAGTAAATAAATAAACAAATAAATAAATAAAGCATAATTTGACAATTTTTCTTCGCTTCCAAATTTTAAGCATCATGTCTCAGATTATTTTGCAACATTATCGATCTCTTTAGAAAGTTTCTATATCCCGACAATTTTTATTTTAACTGTAAAAATAGAGAAAAGAATTGAACCTAATCGTATTGAAATTTATAAAATTTACAGATTGAGAGCACACATTTTATTTTTAATGAGTTATTTTCTTTAAAATAAGTTTTCGTATATTATTTTCTTTTTTGAAAAAAAAAGTCAAAATAATTTTGTTAAGTATATTTTAAAGAACAAGCAGTAAACTTAGGCCTGTCAGCTTCTTAGCGTAAAATTTATGGGAGCCTTAGCATTGTGAATGCAGAGAATTGGAGAAAAAAATTAGTACTGGAAGAAGAGTTTTAAAATTTGCATGCATTTTTAACTTAATGAAGGCAGCTGTTTTAAAGATAGCGTAATTAATTATTTAACTGTCATTAAGTTCTAAAAACTTCGTCTTCTTCTTCTTCTTCTTCTTCCTTTCAAGTATTAGACCAAATGGCCTGTTACGATCTCACAGTTGAATTTTCAATCCAGCGCTTCTTTGGACGACCGAGAGATCGTTTCCCGTTTGGACGATAGTGGAGCATGACTTTTGGGATTCTATCTCTATGCATGCAATGCAGATGATTTATCCAGTTGTTCTGATAATGTTTTACGTGATTAATTACAGGTTCTAGTTGTAATTCTTCCATTATATCTTCATTGCGTTTGTGATTCCATTTCGTATATCCCACTGTATATCTCATAAATTTCATTTCATTAGCCGTTATTCTGCTTTCGTCTTTCTTCCTCAATGTCCATGCCTCACTGCCGTAACAAAGTACAGATCTCGCCAAGGTCTTGTAAAGGTGAATTCGAGTATGCCTTTATACTAGGGAAGTTTTCATAATGTTGTTAATTATCCCCATTGTTTTGGTGTATTTAGAAATTTTCTGTGAAATATCTACTTCATCGACAAAAGATAATGTGTATCCGAGATATGTAAAATAATTTATCCTTTCTAATATTTTTTAATTTAAACATATTTTGCTAGGCACAGGATATTTTCCGCAGAAGGCCATAATTTTAGTTTTTTCTTTATTGATTTTCATTTCGTATTTAATTCCAATTTTGTTAAAATTAAAAATTGAACGTTGTAATTCATCTTCTGAGGATGCCACCAGAGCTAAATTGTCTGCAAAAAGTAATGAATCTAGTTGTAAATGTCTCTTGAGTTGTATATATCCATGAGGCAATTGTTTCCATTCTCTAATTATTTTATTCATATATATTGTGATGGCCACGTGAGGTTCGATCTCACGACCGACGGAGGAAGGGCAGAGGGGGTGTATTACGGCAACGCGGCGAGGGGAGGTTGCGCGCGCATCTGCTTCCTGGGGCATGTGCTACGCGCGGTGAAGGAGGGGAGCAGCAGCTTGCGAGATTATTCGAGAGTGGAATCTTTCGCGAACTCTCCAGAAACTATAGTTTGGTTATATAAAAGAGAAGACCCAAGTGAAAGTCAGTCAGTTTAGTCAGCCCGTCAGTAAGCCAGTGTTGTTACAGGCAGATTAGGACAGTAAGCGAGTTAGTCTTGTGTAGCATTGAAGCCAGCTTCGAGACCAGAGCGCGACTTGAGTTGTGTCCGTAACTGTGGAGCCTGAAGCCCGGAGTTCGAGTGCAGTGGACCGCAGTTGGGGGACCTGAGTTCGAAGTGCAGCAGGTCGTCTCTGAAGGTCTGGGGTTCGAGATTCTGTGAACGCGAGTGACTGAGCTAGAAGAACTAGCCAAGACAAACGAGCTGTGAACTGAGAACTGTCATTTCTGTGTTGTAAATAGTGCTTTGTGAATATTAGTTAAGATTAACAGTTCATTGTTGTTCGTAATAGTCCAAGTAAATTGTCATTGTCGTCTGTGGAGTGCAATAACGAACGCTGTGTTACTGTGTGGAGAGCAAATACCATTGTTGACAGGAGTGAAATTAAATTGTAGAGAGTGAAGAGTTATTGTTGAGATAATAAAAGTACATTGTTGTTCAGTATATAAAATTTACAATATAATAAATAGCAACTGTGAAAGGCCGCAACCTTGTCTTACTCATGTATGAATTTCTGTCCAATGCGATAATTTATTGTCACACCTTACTGCAATTAGATTTGTTTTATAGATAACTACTGAAGCTTTCCTGGCGACGTGATAATTTAAATTTTCTCGGGCTTCCAGCCAGGTCATAAGTTGGTGATCCACCGACGTTTCGAGGATGTTCATCTTCCTCATCTTCAGGGTTAAGTGATATCTGAGGGTACCTAGCTCCTTAATTTATAGTGCCAATATAAATTAAGGAGCTAGGTACCCTCAGATATCACTTAACCGTGAAGATGAGGAAGATGAACATCCTCGAAACGTCGGTGGATCACCAACTTATGACCTGGCTGGAAGCCCGAGAAAATTTCAAATTGTTTTATAGATATTCGACAAAGCCTAAAGTGAGCATCATACCTAATTTTCTAAAAAATAGAAATAAAAAAAATGTGATTTTTTATCCAAAAACTACCAAATTTTTATTCGTCTCCTCCCTTAACTCTACTTTCAAGCTCATTGTCCATAACTGTATACGTATATACCATTCAAACACTCAGCCAAGCTCAAAATCAGTTCTTCAGCCAAGTTGTTAGTCATTCAGCCAGCCAGACGGAAGAAGGAACGTAAGGGCCTGAGACTAGCGATCCAAAAAGCTCGCCCGCTACGGTTGTCCGTCCATCCGCCGACGGCCATGATAAATGATTCTAACGGCACGGTTATGACGGCATGTAACATTGCATGATCGTGCATACCCCCCTGTCTCTCTCCTTCCTTTCCATCGCTCTCTCCTCTTCGGCATTACTAACGTTAACAACCCTGTTCCGTGTTGCCCGCTTTCTTGCAATGTTTTGCTATTAATGTAATCATTTTCTTGTGATGCTGCTACTGCTTCTTATGTAATTTCGTTAAGTGCATTAAGACATGTATGGGAGGGAGGCAGAGACTAAATATAATCTCCTTATATTGATCTTTAATCCTATTTATTTCTCTATTACCGCTTTATTTAGCCCCATTCCCATTGCTCACGAACTTCTTGATAAGACGGGGCGCACTTACAAACGTTCCTCATGCAAACTCCTCGAGGCAACGCACTAGAGTTCCAATTCTGGAACAGCAGTATCTGTAGGCTTCGATCAACCCGTCTAATGATGCTCTTCATCAACTTCAAAATCCTCACCAGCGCATATATCAGAAGAAAATATAGAAATAGCTATAGACCTACGGAATGCAATTATCTCTTTATTTTCTTTCACTTTTATAAGACAGTAATTCTAGTTGTCACGGATGTTACTACATTTTTACTATTTTCAAACTATATTTATATCAAAAATGAAATAATTTTTGTCAAATTCTGTTATTGAAATCAATTTAGGAGATCAATATAATTTTTACAGAAATAAAATTGTTCGAATCAAATGTTTTATTATTGCAGAACATAAAGAAAAGTTCCGTCACGGATGTTACAATAAGTAATTTGATTGTGTATATGTTTGTATAGTTTGGCTAGTTTATATGAATTGTATATGCTTTTAAAATGAATACTAGTCTGTATAGCTCTACTGATGAATTGTATATGCTGTAAATTGTGATAGTCTGTATAACTCAATTGATGAATTGTGTATGCTGTAAATTGTATAGTAGTCTGTATAACTCAACTGATGAATTGTTTATGATTATAAATTGAATTAATCTATTTGATATTATTTGTACAAATTTGTATAGCTTAATGAAAGTATGCTTGTAAATTGAATTAATCTGCTTACTTTGTATTGCATATGTTTGTATAGTTTTGGCCGATGAATTGTATATCCTTTAAACTGAATAGTAATCTGTATACCTCTATTGATAAACTGTTTGTGTCTGTAATTTGAAACAGTTTGCATGATATGTATTATCAATTTCTGTATATTATCACAACTGATTGAATTGTTTATGCCTTAAATTTAATTAACTTACTTGTTTTGTATTATACATATAGCTCAACTGATGAATGATCGTTTGCGTTTGTAAACTTAATAATCTGATTGGCTATGTATTGTATATTTTTAGTAGAGTCATCGACGTAGCTCAGTCTGCAGA
Source organism: Periplaneta americana (assembly GCA_025594305.2). Classification (NCBI taxonomy): domain Eukaryota; kingdom Metazoa; phylum Arthropoda; class Insecta; order Blattodea; family Blattidae; genus Periplaneta; species Periplaneta americana. The sequence goes on from JAJSOF020000005.1 coordinate 170,979,043, forward strand.
CTCGCTGGGCTGCTGATCCGGAGCTGCGTTCGGGCTTGGGTTGGATCCCCCTTTGGTTTCATTGAATGGTTTCTTCCGAGGTTTTCCCCAGCCGTGGGACTGAAGCCGGATGGTCTATGGCGAGTCCTCGGCATCATTTCATTTTACCCTTTGATTTGATTACCTGGTTGGGTTTTTCCGAGGTTTTCCCCAACTAAAAGGCAAATGTCGGGTAATCTTTTGGCGAATCCTCGGACCTCACCACATCATTGTAGAAAATTACTAAATTGTAAAACTGTAAAAATTGTAAAATATTGTAAAAATTTGTAAAAATTGTAATTGTAATATTGTAAAATTTTGACTTGTTCCACATCTTAAAGCTTCACTGCTCATGTAAGATCTATGGAATATAATAAATGAATGAACAAGATTTGTCAACTCACTTTACATCCTATTAACAAAAAAATATAAAACACAGGTCTCTGCCTCAAGCAAAAAGAAATAAATTCTCAGTGTCCATGTGAAAGCTATGCAAATTTCATGGCATCTAATTACTTCACAAAAACATAATCGATAAATCTTTTATAGCAGTTTTTTCCATGCCTCGGATATTAGACACATTTTGTCACGGATGCTACAGATGTGTTAATGACCTTCATTTTTCTAGTTTCAAAACAACTGTGAAATTTCTAATCAAAAATGTTCACTTGAACTATAACATTGCTAATTGTTATTAACTCAAACCACTTAAAATAAATAGGAGAAGGAATATAGTACAGAGTAAAAAAGTTCCTTGATCCTGGAATCTGGAATTCACAGTGCAGGCTCTCAAAATATTTCTTCAACAATAGCTCCTTGCAAATGATACATTAACAGCTGATCTCTCTCTGAGTAAGCGCTGCAAACTTCAGGGAAATAAAAAGTATCCATTACCTAGCCAAGATCACTTAAGATTAAATGCCCATAAAACTTGTAAAATATTTTCCCTTTGGAAATAAAACATTAGAATATTTAAATAGACTATAAATAATAATTGGTTCGAGTCCTCGTGAAGGAAGACATTTTCTCATGAAATTTCGGCCAGTGTATGGGACCGGTGCCCACCCAGCATCGTGATGCACTTGGGGAGCTACGATAGGTAGCCAAATCCGGTTGCGAATACCAGCTATAATGGCTGAGGCTATCATCGTGCTAACCACAAGATACTTCCATTCTGGTTGGATGATTGTCCACCTCTGCTTCGGCATGTGGGCGTGAGGCCAGCAGCCGGCTGGTCGGTCTAGTCCCTTCACGGGCTGTAGCGCCACGGATTATTTATTTATAAATAATAATAATAATAATAATAATAATAATATTTATTTATTTTCACTGGCAGAGTTAAGGCCATAGGGCTTTTTTTACATTCTACCAGGTCACATTTATTTTAGAGCTTTATCTATGTCATACACTAAAAATAAACAAATATTTCTAAAAAAAAGACTTTTTCATTGGAATTCTCGGTTTGCCTGGAATGGCTGAAGACAAGTAAGTATATGTATTACCCTAGATCATATATGTAACAGATATATCGGGGTTATAGGCTTTGAGGTTAACAACTTTTGTCAGGTTTACTACGCTGCCATCTAGTTGTTACATAAGGAGTCACGTCATAATACCCATTTGAATTGCATTAGCCACTGTGCTGCTATCTCGTGTTCGTTTACGGCGGACGGGTGGCGATCCTGGCGGTTGTTCTCTTCAAAGTGCTGCCGATTTTAACGTAGCGAGGAGTTATCTGTTACATATATGATCTAGGGTATTACCATGAAGAATGCTATGTCTATCCTTTTGAAGTTAAATACGATTTTTTTTTCAGTTTCTTTTCTGGCAATTTGTATTTCCTAGTACGAGTATGTACTGCCTTTCTCGTGAAATACTGGATATAAATGTTAATATTTTAATACAAATAGTTTATGAATAATGGGATCCAATAGCAGCACTGCAGAATTGGATATATAGACCCAACTAAAGTTTAATTATTTTAGTCATTTATTTAACTACTTTAACTAAGTTATGGCATTTGGGGATACTGGGCCCAGAATCAGTCATGTAATACATCACATTCGGCTTAAAGTTGACAAAAGCCTCATAATAACCCCAAAACCAAGTATTTGGCTCAAGTTCGTATCCAACCTATACTTTGTCCCATAATGTCTGACAGGAGAAATAAACAATGCCATGAGCGGAGGAGAGAAGTACAATTGCTATTCAACCAATGGTAGAGGTCTCATTTCATGCTTATGTTGAAGTTGGGTGAGGTAGAACGCTTCAGGCCGCCCTACTTCAAGACCAGCATGGAATGAGACCTCTGCTATTGGTTGAATAGCAAGTATTCTTCTCTCCTTCTCTACCGGAAATGTTTACATCTCCGGTCAGACACTACGAAACGAAGTATGGAACAAGAGGGAAATGCCATTGTCACCCGATTTACGTCGTGGCCAAATACATTTAATTATAAGAAATATCTTACTATCCTGTTATCCTGAAGCTGGCGTGGGAAACATAATGCTACGTCCATCTGAGAGAATTTTTATAATGTAAGATTAGTTCCTAAAATGTTACTTTGGCTGTCTTTTCAAACTTGCCAACTGTTATCAGATATTAGCTACCAAATAAGGTAGAATGACAATATTATGTACTGAAATATTAATAATAATTATTATATGGTATTTATTACTGATTGATATAACATTAAAGTTTATTATGTCTGGCAGCTCGAAATTCATTAATTTATGTAAACAGTTTATGATTTCATGAGAACTAACCTCAATTTTCATTTTGTTTGACACATGAAATCATTATTAGTATGAATTCCGAAAACCACTTTAAAATTTATACTGTTTGTTTATTAATTATTGCCACATTATTTATTACTATTATTAATTATTTATTAATCATGTATAAATTTCAAGTAACACTCACTAGAAACTTTGGTTTCATGAAAGTTGGCAGGTTCCTCAAAGCCAAACATTGCTGTCAAAATAACAGTTAGAAAGTAAGTAACAGATGTAGTATTTTGTCAATATTGAAATTCTAAACATAGTTCGCCAAAGAAACTTCAACCTGACAACTAGAAAATCACTATAATCCTCTATTATATCTATTAACAGGAGGAAAATTGTTAGGTTTCATACTTCAAGTATAAAGTAAGATGACCCAGACTATACACTAACCACTTAGGATTATTTCCAACACACACTAACTTACTAAGGCCCAATTGTATAAAACTCCCTGAATAAAGATCAACTTTGATCGAAGATCGAAAAGTGAACCGTGTTCAGACACTTCTTCTATTGTATAAAACTTTTCTGCGATCAAATTACCTTGGTTCAAATGCAATCTAAGTTCACGTGAAAAGGATTTGGCAACATCGCATAAACAGGTGAAATATGTGATGCGCGGACCATGTTGTACAGGTTTGTTCAGTGTTGCCAATCCAGCGACTTTAACTATTTTTCAACAACAATTTCTTTTAACTTTTGTATTGCTTAAATAGGGATTTAGCGACCTTTTTAGAACCACATAGTGACGAAATTTAATCTGTCTTTGTTGATAATGAGAAACCTAGCGACTTTCCAACTACTTCTTGACGACTTTCCGTACACTCTGTTGGAAATCCTGGTTTGTTTTGTGCAATGTAAATAATGGCGGACAATAAGAAGAAGGTTGACTGTTCTCCAAATTGTTATCATGTTATGGTGTTTGATACTGCTAAACATAATAAAGCTTTATAAAACGATAATTTTCATTTAATAATACAGTTAATTGAAAATTTACGAATGTGCCCATCGTATCCATTAATAATTAATGGTTATTATAAACATAATATAATTATAGGTTATGTTATTTGATACTGCTGAACATAATAGAGCCTTATAAAATATAAGATTGTTTCTGTATTAAGGCAAGGAATTGAAAAAAAATATATAAATGTATATATATACCTATATAAATACCTACCATACCTATTAATATTATTAATAATAATAATGGATATTTTATTTGCACAATCTGTCACACGTATATTTCAAACAGAAAAGAAATAACTGAACTTGGGTCATCTAACTTAATCGGAGAAATTTCTTCAGTCAAAGTTGACTTTAGTTTGATACAATTTAATCTCAGATTGACTTTATACAACACAAAATTCCAAGTTCAGCTAGAACAAGAATCAATTTAACGTCTGATCTAAGATTAAATGGTTTATACAATCGGTCCTAAACTAAGGTTCGCTGTGCATTGCAATTTGAGCAGGCAATTCCACCGTCCTTAGACTAAATTCCTCTGTTCATCGCCAGTCATAAAGTTTGGGAGATCATCGTGCTAAGTACACATTACCTCCGTTGTGCTTGGATGATTGTTCACCTATCTGAGGAAAGTCAACGTGAAGCCAGCAAACAGTTGGTAGAATTATTTATTATTATTGAAAGATCAAGACTCCGGTGGGCAAATTTATTAGTGACAAGAACAATGAACCAGTGGTCAAGAACAGCGGGAGATAAAAAGCAGTGGAAAAAACTAGGACTTACTATAACAACAATTAACAATTAAGAGTGTAAAAATGTAACGAGCAAAGTTAAAAAGTAAAGGTAATAGTGCATCTCCTTGCTTTAGCCCGCAGTGAATTGGAAACGCATCTGACAAAAACTGACCTATACGAACTCTGCTGTACGTTTCACTGAGACACTTTTTAATTAATCGAACTAGTTTCTTGGGAATACCAAAATCAATAAGAATATCATATAAAACTTCTCTCTTAATCCGAGTCATATGCCTTTTTGAAATCTATGAATAACTGATGCACTGTACCCTTATACTCCCATTTTTTCTCCATTATCTGTCGAATACAAAATATCTGGTCAATAGTTGATCTATTACGCCTAAAGCCACACTGATGATCCCCAATAATTTCATCTACATATGGAGTTAATCTTCTCAAAAGAATATTGGACAAAATTTTGTACGACGTCAACAAAAGTGATATTCCTCAAAAGTTACTACAGTTAATCTTGTCCCCCTTCTTAAAGATAGGTACGATTATGGACTCATTCCATTGTTCTGATACAATTTCCATTTCCCAAATAGCAAGTACAAGCTTATAAATTTCATTAGATAATGCGCTTCTATCCTCCAGTGTAACGATAATAGGACACAGAAACTGAAGTGGTAAGCAAGTGTAAACAGACAATAATGTACCTCACCTGGAATGTCTCACCAGGCGAGAAACAATGACCCACCCTCTTTTAGGAGGCCTTGTCCTTTAAGAAGGGACAAAATGGCTAAATTCGTTCATTCATTCATACTTTCATTCATAATTATAATTATTATTATTTTCCAAGATAAAGTCATTGAAATAAACCTAAATCTCTTCGACAGAAGTACCTTGTGGCATAAAGGAAAACTATCTGGCTAATAACTAGAGACTATATTTCTAGTCTTCAAGCAGATTTTAATTCTGTGTATGAAGATTTCACGACTTTCCCATTTCCGTGAGAGAATGAACGACACGTCTTCATTTACATTGCTCACTCACGCCTTGACTAACTGTACCTTATTTTAATATTCATTTTTGTTTCATTTCCGGTAAATCGTAACAGTCGATGTTTATTTTGCACTAAAGCATCTAGTGATACAGAAGTGTGTGTGTGTGTGTGTGTGTGTGTGTGTTTTTTGTGTGTGTGTGTACATATATTTTTTTCTGGGTGAATATTCAGGAAGCTGCACTGAAGAAGGCATAATAACGTATTCTTTTGTTTATATATATATATATATATATATATATATATATATATATATATATATAATTTAGTTATTTAACGACGTTGTATCATCTACGAGGTTATTTAGCGTCGATGGAATTTGTGATAGCGAGATGATATTTGGCGAGATGAGGCCGAGGGTTCGCCATAGATTACCTGACATTTGCCTTATGGTTGGACTAAACCTCGGAAAAAACTCAACCATGTAATCAGTACAAGCGGGAATCGAACCCGCGCCCGAACGCAACTCCGGATCGGCAGGCAAGTGCCTTAGCAGACTGAGCTACGCCGGTAGCTTTATATATAACAGTAACATTACTTATCCGATTTTTTAAATTGTTTGTAATTTAACGGTGTTAATTCTATTTGAAATTTTACATTTAAATCAGTGACGTCAATGAAATAAATTAGTGGTATTATGATGCAAAGAATATAATTAAAACTCTATTGTTATTATGATATAGATTTAATTATTATCTACACTCTAAAGTTATTTTCTCCTACTTCTAAAATTTAAATTACTATTGGCTTCAATTATAATTCTGTTTCATACTTACTTACTTACTTACTTACTTACAGGCTTTTAAGAAACCCGGAGGTTCATTGCCGTCCTCACATAAGCCCGCCATTGGTCCCTATCCTGAGCAAGATTAATCCATTCTCTACAATCATATCCCACCTCCCTCAAATCCATTTTAATATTATCTTCCCATCTACATCTCGGCCTCCCAACTAACACTCTATATGCATTTCTGGATTCGTTCCATACGTGCTAGATGCCCTGCCCATCTCAACCGTCTGGATTTAGTGTTCCTAATTTTATGTCAGGTGAAGAATACAATGCGTGCAGCTCTGTGTTGTGTAACTTTCTCCATTCTCCTGTAACTTCATACATTTTAACCCCAAATATTTTCCTAAGCACCTTATTCTCAAACACCCTTAACCTATGTTTCCCTCTCAAAGTGAGAGTCGAAGTTTCACAACCATAAAGAACAACCGGTAATATAACTGTTTCATAAATTCTAACTTTCAGATTTGACAGCAGACTGGATGATAAAAGCTTCTCAACCGAATAATAACAGGCATTTCCTATATTTATTCTGTGTTTAATTTCCTCCCGAGTATCATTTATATTTGTTACTGTTGCTCCAAGATATCTGAACTTCTCCACCTCTTCAAAGGATAAATTTCCAATTTTTATATTTCCATTTGGAACAATATTCTCGTCACGAGATATAATCATACACTTTGTCTTTTCGGGATGTACTTCCAAACCTATCACTTTACTTGCTTCTAGTAAAATTCCCGTGTGTTCCGTAATCGAATTCTGTTTCATACAATATGCGAAGTTACTGATAACCACTGCAACAATAGAAAATACGTGTAAAATATCTTATGAACGGTTTACAGGAATAAATGAAATTACGAAAGAAAAAAAAATAAATAAAATACTCCCTTGTATTTTCATCTGTTAAAAACACTGGCGTTAGCACTCGCGTGGATTACTTTTGTAATCCACTGTAAAACATATAGATTGCTACTCAGAAAAAAAGTCACAATTACATCCAAACACTCCAGACATCAGGGCAAAATTGTAACAGGAATGTAGGCCTTCTGAAAATTTCGCGCTACCAACATTGAAAGCGGAGATGTGGTAACGTAATAAACAGCAATGGATTACAAATATATGCCGCGCGAGTAATGGAAGGTTAAATATTCAGGTGTTAGTCGCGACTCTATGGATTTCTACAGTGTGATAGGAATCCCATACATTAGTCTCGTGATTAATATTTAAATAATATTCTTCATAGTTTTCTGTATCAGTGATCACAATGGCTATGCGAATTGTGAGAGTTTTAATGCCAGTAGCCTGAGAAAAAACTTCCAAATGACATAATTTGGCTTCTCGTTTTCAAAATTTATCCGCATATCATCAGCTAAGTACAAGATCTCATCATAACAATTTACTCATTAAGGCTCCCCCAAACAGACGCGATACGGAATGCGTTACGATAGCGTTACGATTTTGCGATAAATGTTTTCATTGCGTTCAATGATTGTGTTCACACACACGCGATTATCGCAATATGCGTTATTATCGCAGCAAGTAGAACGCGACGATTTTGCGTTCTATTCTCCCGGAGATGTAGATCGCGAGAACGCCACGCGTTTATTTTGATGCTGGGTTGAAGTGTGTCATTTATGGATCCATCTTCAAAGGAAGAGGAACTTCTCTTTCTTGGATGAGAATCGTCGCAGGCAAAGCAAGCGCAGGTAAGTCCATGGTAGTCATGTATGGTTAAGATAAGCAATATAAAAAGGCATAAAGTGATGATTTAGCTTTTCTTTGCCAAGAACGTAAAATAAATAACAAGTACGCCTACCCGATTATAAACTTTATTTATTTTTTTTTTTTAGTTTGCTCTTTTTGTTGCAGGAGGTTGTGGATTCACGAGTTAAATGCCACAAGGGAAGAAAAAGATTAATTTTATACCTTAGTTCAACAACTAACCTTAGCACTCTGCTAACCTTGAAGAGCCTACTAGTAAAGAATTTCAATGTTTAGAGCACCCATAAAATAACGAATTTTAATGTGAAGTAAATTCAGTAGTAATTTATTCTAAACATACCTACGTCTAATGATTTACTTACATAAGTATATCTAGAGTGTGGTAAGATATTAAAAGTAATAAAACTCCGAAAAACAAATTACATAACTTTTTGTTTCCACATACTTTATTAATTTTATATTTCTGCACAATTATTTATAATATTGTACAAGCATTTTGCAATTTGCAAAAATATTTTTTTTTTCATTTGTGCATTCTTGCGACAGTTATTTATTTTCTAGCTTAACCCCGCGTCAGTCTACAAGCCAGTATGACATCAAATTATAAATAAATAATTGCACTTATTGTTTACATCTAACTTTGTAGCTATCTCCTTCCATTTCTTCTCCTTTTCCATGCCACGGATTTTCCTTTACGAACTCAATAAAAAATTCCACGTTCGTTTACAAGTAATCCGAAATCGCAATCTGTGAGCACAAGTGATATACACCTGCTGAAGGTAACTGGTCTTTGCGCTGTGGCTGGAAAACTAAAATCCGCATGTGTGGTCACCCATTACGATAATCTGATTGGTTGGGGACGTTAGAATATCGTATATCGCGGAGGCGCCAGTTTGGGCACCTCTTCGCGATAGTGCGATATTGCGTTATCGCGAAATCGTAACGCTATCGTAACGCATTCCGTATCGCGTCTGTTTGGGGAGGCCTTTATACCCTACCACAAGACATCTTTATATTCATCATCTTATACAGTTTCAGTTGCTAGAAATTGGAACTCGCTTCCGAAGGATGTAAGGGGTTGTTGGACAATAACTTAATTTAGGTCAAAATTTCATAAATTCTTACTTAACAGATTAATTGCTGATTAATATTTGTTACTTATAATGAAACTAACTTCTGTCCATTCTTATTATTATCATTAATTTCTCTAAATAGATTTACAAAACCTCTAATGGCAATTACATTAATATTCTCATTATAGAAATATATTTTAGATTTATATATATATTTTTTTTTCTCCCTGTAACGTAGTCCTAGTAAGCTTATATTAAATTAATTTTCATCATTTTACTAGCTATCCCAAATATTACATTAATTGTAATTGATTGAATTAAATTAGCTCATAAATTAGGTTACTACTTTACCTTATAGGTTTATCTAAATTTAAATAAATATGTAGTCTACTAGTCGTTAAAACTGAAGAATATTGCTGGAGAACCTTTTAAGTGTAGTGTATATATTTGTAATTTAAATATGTATTGTATTGATTATGGCCTTAACTCTGCCAGCGAAAATAAAACATTATTATTATTATTATTATTATTATTATTATTATTATTATTGTTATTATTATTTTTTCCACCAATATTCCATTTGCATTCTACGAGAAACAAACTCAAGCCCTCGCCAGAAAAATCTGACAATCTATAGCCACTCGAGTAACTGTGACTCAACTCCATAGTTACTATTAAAGAAGACACAAAGTTCAAAGATTTTTGAGCATGAAATGTTTGCGGGAAAGTTTGGGAAGGATCTATGTTTATATTTCTACCCCACGGAGGAAACTCATTTACAACCCCTTCCCATTATCTTTCTCCCTCACCTCACCCAACTACTATACCCTCCCGCGCTTCCATTCTCGGTTATGCTACCTCATTTTCTCCTCTCACAATTTTTTGTTGTTTTTATTCTTTTTTAAAAAATAAATGTATCCGCGCCTGTAAAATAGAAGCCATCAGTCACTGTTGGTTGGCTTGCGTGAATCCCCCACATTCGAGTTCATTGTACAAATCATAATGCTTTGCAGTCTAACGTGATAGAGTACTGTTATATATTTCTATACATTAATGTACAGCGTTATTGGAAACGACAGATATGTTGACCCTTAACGGCTACAAAAATGTTATGGGTAGATCAAACAGAAAGGAAATGGATGTGGAAACACGATAAAATGTACACAAGTATCATGGGAATGTTATAGCTGAACTGTACACAGAGTATAAACTGTGCACTTGATGTCTCACTCTTCAGGAAAATACTTCCCTTTTTGTTGCGCCGAATGATGGTAATTACTGGTGGTAAAAACAATTACCGGGACATATGTTTTATGCACTTGTGTAGCGTGTTTTTATGGAACACGGGCAGACGGAAATATAATTTCCATCAAGTTGTTACTTGTGATACGATGCCACTATTTCATGAAGTGTGGTTAAATTCGTAATTATACTAGAAGCATTCTTTCGTTACGTACTAATAAACACTGTAAAAAAACTTTTAAAATATAAAAAAATTGAAAGAGCCGTAACCAAAGTGTGCGCAATGCCAAAAGTTAATAGTTTCTGTGGTGAATGCAATTCAATGTTGTGGTTTGGTCTGTTGATAATGTAATATTTTGTTCCTTCGTGCTGTACCCACGTTACGTGCATTATATGTTAACAATTTTAAAAGTACTTAAAAGAAAAAAATATTCCACGGTTATACAAAGAGAACCATTTAAGTGCGGACAAGCGCGCGGTGTTTGTGCTACAACTATACTTGGGCAGACGGAAATACAGGGACATCATTTTATTTTTACTTCAATTTTTATTATACCTGAGTTTTTGAATGTACTTCATTCCCACCCCTTCTACTAATGAAGTTTCAACTGTTCTCCAGACAGAATCAAGGCTGCTCATAGTAAACAGCACTGAGTCACTGAGTATAGTACGTTCCAGAAATATGTTCGCGTTTTCCAGTGACGAAAGAGCTTTCAATATTGAATCATATTTTCGCATAGGTACTATCCGTTTGCCTACGTTGCATCCCGATTTCCCCCACCTGCTTCTGCTCGCCCCTCTGTAATAGCTGGGCTGTCTTAGCTCTTTTCTGAAAACATTAATTTCTCTTAGGAATTGGAAGTTTACGTAATATTATACAGCTATTTAATTTAACTTAAATAAAAGGGCCTCGTTAAGTAATTAACTGTCACGTGATTTCCTCCCTTTCTACAATCCTGCGGCATAACCACTTGGACGGACCGTAGATAGCATGTCTGAGTAATTTTATATTTTCGGGTCGGGCAGAAGTGAAGATTGAATTTACAGTACGTAAGGTACTCTTTTATAGAGTAGGTACAGAATCATTTCAGCTTGAGTTACTAGTACGAAGGACGAAACTGGTAATTGGAAATAGATGCAATAGTCTATAGTGCGATAATATGCACAAAAGAACTGAAGCCTGTAGGCTATCGAAATGAACGGCTACCATTTTCAAAAATGTGTTTAAATACTCATATTATGATTATTTTTCAATTTAACTTCATTCTCTACATTGTATGCTAATGTGCTGTGGACAGTATAATATACACTGCATAATGAATACATTCGCATGGATAGCTCAGTTCGTGAATAAAAACACTTATTCTTAATACAGTACTGCATTTTGATTAAATAAAAACCTAATGAAAATTATCGAACTCAAAATCGCGATATTTCCTAGTTTACGTAAATGGATGAACTACTTTTCTTCCCTCCTATACCTAGTAAAGTGATTTGTTTGTGTTTTACGCCAGTATCATCGAACTCCAGTCGTGGAAGGGGGTAGCGAACAGTGTTTTCGTTTCTCTAAAGGTATAGCCAGGTTAATATTAAAAATGTTAGTAAAAATAAAACGATGTCCCTGTATAATTTCCATCAAGTTGTTACTTGTGATACGATGCCACTATTTCATGAAGTGTGGTTAAATTCGTAATTATACTAGAAGCATTCTTTCGTTACGTACTAATATACACTGTAAAAAAAAACTTTAAAAATATTACAAAATTGAAAGAACCGTAACCAAAGTGTGCGCAATGCATAAAGTTAATAGTTTCTGTGGTGAATGCAATTCAATGTTGTGGTTTGGTCCGTTGATAATGTAATATTTTGTTACTTCGTGCTGTACCCACGTTACGTGCATTACATGTAAACAATTTTGAAAGTACTTAAAAAAATATTATTCAACGGTTATACAAAGAGAACCATTGAAGTGCGGACAAGCGCGCGGTGTTTGTGCTACCGTCGTAAACCGCGTTCTTTGCCATATGTGGGTACTCAGAGTGCCGGTAATACAACTATACTTATACAAGTTCTTAACAATTTACTAGCCACTGGCGTGGCTCAGTCGGTTAAGGAGTTTGCCTGCTGGTCTGAAGTTGCGCTCGGGCGCGATTTCCAGCCTCGCTTGGACTAATTACATGGTTGGGTCTTTTCCGAGTTTTTTCCCAACAGTAAGGTGAATGCCAGATAATCTATGGCGAATTCTCGGCCTCATCTCGCCAAATACCATCTCGCTATCACCAATTTAATCGACGCTAAATAACCTAGTAGTTGTACAGCGTCGCTAAATAACCAACTTAAAATAAAACAATTTACTGGGTGAATATCTAGGAAAGCTGCACTGAAGAAGGCATAATAAGCGTATTCTTTTGTTTCAATGGCTTCTGATATATATATATTTTTATGCTCGACCATGCCGATGTAGTAATTATACACCTGGTAGCAGTCCTTTAATGCATGTCATTAAAGTACACCTACTCATTAAAGTACAGGTGTTCAGCCAATCACAACTCAGCTTACAGGTGTTCAGCCAATGGCAAGTCAGCTTTGTACCCTTATAAAACCGCAAGTATCGATTATTCTCGGATATGCAATCGAAAGAGAATTAGCGAAAAGTCACGGAGGCTGGAAATCCAATACTGTCGCAGAAGGTTATGTTCTGTTATTATAATAATTAGCGTTAATTGTAAATAATATTCAAATAAATTCAATTTGTCATCTCGTTTTTCAATGTCGAATTCAATAATCAAGGATATACCAAGTTTAACGGGATTAGATCACGGTCAATGACATTATTGTTCCTCTGAAAAAATCAATACTTTCGCGTCTGCACACATCTCACAATTCACGTACTAGAACAAGGTCACTTCCGATCTTGTCAGATACAAATAAAATGTATACATCTGAATAATTTCAATTTAGAAATATGGTCGAGCATAAAGGTGAAACTCGCCTATAATGGTAATTAAGAAGCTCGTATGAAAATTATGAAACTCGCTTGCGCTCGTTTCATAAACATCCATACTCGCTTCTTAATTACTATCATTATAGGCTCGTTGCATAATGTACTATTATTTTACTTGATTATTTAACGACGTTGTATCAACTACGAGGTTATTTAGCGTCGATAAAATTGGTGATAGCGAGATGGTATTTGGCGAGATGAGGCCGAGGATTCGCCATAGATTACCTGACATTTGCCTTATGGTTGGAGAAAGCCTCGGAAAAAACCCAACCAGGTAATCAGCTCAAGCGGGAATCGAACTCGCGCCCGAACCCGCAACTCCGGATCGGCAGGCAAGCGCCTTAGCCGACAGAGCTACGCCGGTGGCTTTATAATATATCAATAAACACTTGGTTTTAGTTTGTAACAAATATTTTCAATATAAACATCGTTTGATAGTTACCTGTTATATCCTAATGCATTGTTGTCGTCCCCCACTTGTTAGGCGTACTAATTAATAACATAACATGCGAGAGGTCCACGATGATTTGCTAGGGAAGTGATCTGCTTGTTTAATATTCCCTCCTGAACCTCTCCAGTGTTGTTTATATTGCTAACAAATAGAAAGCTACAACAGTATACAGAAGAGGAGAGGAGAGGAGAGGAGAGGAGAGGAGAGGAGAGGAGAGGAGAGGAAGGTAAATACTGAAAAGATGAAAACACAAAGAGAAACATTATAGATGAAATGAAAACTATTACGAGATATGAGAACAAAATACTGTCGGTGACTGAGGAGAAGACGAGAGCGGACTGAGGAGGAAGGGATGTGAACAGATAACGTACGACAACACGTGCAATATTTGTACTGCAATAAGCGGAAACATTAGGTCTCCTTCTGTTCAACTTAGCTTTAATTTCCATACTCATTGTTACTCATGTTTCCTGCACGAGTAATAACCTGGCTACTGGGATGCTTACCTGAGCGATGTTTATAATAATCAACAGCGATAGTCAAGGTCACATTCTTTCCGCTCGTCTTCTCCTGAGTAACGGGCAGTACGTATAGTGAACAGGCGAGAAATTCAAAGGAAAAGACAAAGAAGTATATGGAACACAGGATGAACTTGACGACAGATGAAAGAAAGCAGAACAAAGAGAAAGTAGGAGACTGGCGAAGAAAGAGTACAGAATAGAGAGGAAAGGACAAAGAAGAAGAAAGATTTAATAGGAGACGTGAGATGGGAGGAGAGAGGAGGAAAAAAGAGACGACGGAAGAAAGAGGAGAGGATTTCGATGTAAGAGGAAGAATAACTAGAAATGACGGTAAGAAGGGAGAGTCCTCACCTGTTGAGTAACGGTCAGCGCGTCTGGCCGCGAAACCAGGTGGCCCGGGTTCGAATCCCGGTCGGGGCAAGTTACCTGGTTGAGGTTTTTTCCGGGGTTTTCCCTCAACCCAATACGAGAAAATGCTGGGTAACTTTCGGTGCTGGACCTCGGACTCATTTCACTGGCATTATCACCTTCATTTCATTCAGACGCTAAATAACCTAGATGTTGATAAAGGGTCGTAAAATAACCCAATAAAATAAAAAAAACAGAAGGCAGAACTGTATAATACAGAAAGGTATTAAAATACAATAACAGAGGAGAAAGTGCGGTTTAAAAGTCATGGATGAATGGAGAAGAAGTGCGAGAGGATAAAAGTGTAAAATAAAACAAATGGAAGAGACTAGACAGAAATGAGAGAAAAAGAGAGGAAAGTAAGAAAACATAAAAGGATGATGTGAGATGAACGCAGAAGGAAGGGGGGAATGGAGAAGAAGGAGGGAAAAATAGAATTTAATTATGTATTTTATAAAGATTATACCACAGAAGATTGGAGTTAAAAGCATACTTCCATTTCGTCGACTTCAGAAAGTACGGTACTCTTCCAGACTGTTTCCACCAAGAAACTTCCAAACCCTTTTATCCCAGTACTCTCATTTCCTAGCTTCACTATAAGAACATATCATTTTAAACCTCAGAAATAACTGTCCATCCCCTAACTTATAAATACTATTTTCCCCGCTTGCATATTTCTTGGAACATATTGCAGCAGCTTGCATTAAAGCAGCGCAAACTTAACAGTCATGCTGGGAGCTTACGTGGGAATAGTTGATATAGATTAGTCTCTTTACCAGAAGCCACACTGCAGCGTAATGCCGGCATAACTTTATCGCACGTACGTACAAGGAAAAGTGATTTAAGCTCTTTATCTAGGAAGTCTGCAGCCACTGAAAGCATTCCATTCCATTCCTCCACTGTAACCGACGTACTCGTATGCATTTCACTGTTAGTTAAATCTTCTTAAAATGTGTCTCGTCAAGGGAAATTTAAGCAGCTTTAATATTAAGATATTTACGGTAACACCCCATGAAGTGGATGTATATTTAAATTCTCCTTACTTACTTACAAATTGCTTTTAAGGAACCCGAAGGTTCATTGCCGCCCTCACATAAGCCCGCCAGCTCTCCCTATCCTGTGCAAGATTAATCCAGTCTCTATCATCATACCCCACCTCCCTCAAATCAATTTTAATATTATCCTCCCATCTACGTCTCGGCCTCCCTAAAGGTCTTTTTCCCCTCCGGTCTCCCAACTAACACTGTATATGCATTTCTGGATTCGCCCGTACGTGTTACAGGCCCTGCCCATCTCAAACGTCTGGATTTAATGTTCCTAATTATGTCAGGTGAAGAATACAATGCGTGCAGTTCTGTGTTGTGTAACTTTCTCCAATTTCCTGTAACTTCATCCCGCTTAAACCCAAATATTTTCCTAAGCACCTTATTCTCAAATACCCTTAACCTATGTTCCTCTCTCAGAGTGAGAGTCCAAGTTTCACAACCATAAAGAACAACCGGTAATATAACTGTTTTATAAATTCTAACTTTCAGATTTTTGGACAGCAGACTGGATGATAAGAGCTTCTCAACCGTATAATAACACGCATTTCCCATATTTATTCTGCGTTTAATTTCCTCCCGAGTGTAATTTATATTTGTTACTGTTGCTCCAAGATATTTGAATTTTTCCACCTCTTCGAAAGATAAATTTCCAATTTTTATATTTCCATTTCGTACAATATTCCCGACACGAGACATAATCATATACTTTGTCTTTTCGGGATTTACTTCCAAACCGATCACTTTACTTGCTTCAAGTAAAATTTCCGTATTTTCCTAATTGTTTGTGTATTTTCTCCTAACATATTCACGTCATCCACATAGACAAGAAGCTGATGTAACCCGTTCAATTCCAAACCCTGCTTGTTATCCTGAACTTTCCTAACGGCATATTCTAGAGCGAAGTTAAAAAGTAAAGGTGATAGTGCATCTCCCTGCTTTAGCCCGCAGTGAATTGGAAAAGCATCAGATAGAAACTAACCTATACGGACTCTGCTGTATGTTTCACTGAGACACATTTTAATTAATCGAACTTAGTTTCTTAGGAATACCAAATTCAATAAGAATATCATATAATACTTACCTCTTAACCGAGTCATATGCCATTTTTGAAATCTATGAATAACTGATGTACTGTACGCTTATACTTGTTACGAATCCCTACCATTTAAATTCTCCTATAGACACTAAAATCTAACTTACTTTTCTTGAAGAGTCAACTTTTCACTTACTCAAATATAAATTTTACATTCACCACCTCATTTTGTTTTTTTCGATCTACTGAGATCACAAGAAGTATGAAATCTTGAATTTTATCATTGACAAGTTCCCTTAGTTGTACTTTATCTCGGTTAAATAACTATTTATTTGTGGTACACCATTTAGGAAGCTAACTTGTTTCAACAAATGTTTTCGTCTGGAAGTTTGCTATTGTTATTCTTCAAGCAAGAGAGCACCAGAAGGACGAGATAGATAGGAAAATGCAAAACTTGATGATACCATAATAGTACATTATGCAACGAGCCTATATTGGTAGTAATTAAGACGCGAGTATGTTTATGAAACGAGCGCAAGCAAGTTTCATAATTTTCATACGAGCGTCTTAATTACCATTATAGTCAAGTTTCATACGATTTTTTATGCTCCACCATATTTCTAACTTGAAATTATTCATAAGTATTCATGTTATTCTTATCTCACTGAGGAGCGGAACTGACCTTGTGCAATACCTCGTAAATTGTGAGATGTGCGCAGACGCGAAAGTATTGATTTTTTCCGAGAAACAAATGTCGACATTGACCATAATATAATCTAGAGAGTAAAATAAACATTAATCTTGATATAACCTTGAAATTGAATTAGACATTGAAAAACGAGATGACAAATTGAATTTATTTGAATATTATTTACAAGTAACGCTAATTATTATAGTAACAGAACTGGTTGTCTTTCGATTGCATATCCGAGAATAATCGATACTTGCGCTTTCATATTGCTACAATGGTATTTTCTGATTGGTGGAACAGCTGAACTTTAATGAATAGGTGTACTTTAATGAGGTCCATTAAAGGGCTGCTACCAGGTGTATAATTACTACATTTCGGCATGGTCGAGCATAAATAAAAATAAATAAATATATATATATATATATATATATATATATATACCTACGCTTTTATACGGATGTAAGAGAACTGTGGTTTTATTATTTCCAACGGATGAAAAAAGACAATGACAAAGCAGATCTGGCGTATGAATCGAAAATTCGCTTCACAGACAAGGAAAAAACGGTCTGGACTATAATTATGATAGTGTGATGATGATGATGATGATGGATGATTTTGATGGTGATGTTTATGGGATAATTTTGATGATGATGATGACGACGATGGTATTAACTGCTATTTTATAAGGACAAATACTTCACTTCACTTCATTTCACTTCACTTCACTTCATGTATTTAATTAAATCTTTGCGTGAGCCCTTTATGTCGAAACTTAATACTGAACAAAACATACAGCATGTGTTAGTTCGCCTCTATACATTGAGAAAATGTCGAAACTGCAACTTTAACCGAGTTTGCAAGTAAGTTCTAACACAGAATTGACTAAATGAACGATAGGACAAGGGAGAATACTGCTCTATATATTCCAATATTCTCCACGTGCAAGACATCTCCGCTACAGAGAGAAAAATAACAATAACTCTTTGTTATTGCAGCGTGAATTGATTGTTTCGTCTACACCACAACACAGAACGAATCCATTGTCAGAGGAATTTTATTCTTGGACAGTCAACTTAAAAATAAATCGTTCTTTTCAATGAAACTTTAAGCTGCGATGTAAATATTTATACGTCTTTAACCTGAAAAATAATTTAATTGGAAAGTAAGTATTTAGGACTTACATAATAACAAACTACAAAGGAAATAATTATGTTATGCGGTCAGATTTTGAAGGTAAAAGCATTTAAAATTCTTCACAAAAATGTATGGAAATTTTTGTACAGTGCGTTACAAAGCTCTCTCTGCTGTGTATAAAACAAAATTCGTTTACGCTGGTGCTTGGAATGTTGAGAACCCTCAATGAAGGTCGGTCGGCCTTGGCGTAATCCTCAGTAAAGTTCGGTCAATCTCAGTCTGTGAGTGCAGTCTGTGGCAGCAAGCTGCCAGTATTACTATCCGCTTTTCGTACTTCGTGTATTTCTGAGCGTTCTACTCACTGCGGAGGGAGTTTTCTAACGCACTGTATATTTTGTGGATTAAATGACATTTTAGCTTCAATACCATGGCATTCGAAAAATAATTTTAACATAGTTATTGTTTCACACTAAATTTATTTTGTGGCGTTACACATTTCAAATATAGTCTCCTGCTATGTTAACAATATGTTGCCAAATCTTTGGAAGAGGCGGACTCCATCTGCAGCATCATTTATGGATCTCTATCTCACTGATCGATCTAAAGCTCTTAGTTTGTCGACTCTTGATTGAAAGCGAATGCCTCTTCTCCACCCATCTTTTAATAGTTCGTTATGGTTGGACTTCCTTCCCACAATTTTTCTTGTAATGTCGTAAGGTACTGGGTTCCATTTTTTCTTTTGCAACTTGTATGTTTATGAAGCATCTTTGTTCATACCTGCTGAACGTTTTTACGGCGGTAGTACAGTACATAATACAAATCAGAAATAGTCCCTGTTACTTAAAGACTTGTATGCTCGACCATGCCGAAATGTAGTAATTATACAACTGATAGCAGTCCTTTAATGCATGTCATTAAAGTAAACCTATTCATTAAAATTCAGGTTTTCAATTATTCTCGGATATGCAATCGAAAGGCAACTAGCAAAATGTCACGCAGGCTGGAAATTCAATACTGTCGCAGAAGGTTATGTTCTGTTACTATAATAATTAGCGTTAATTGTAAATAATATTCAAATAAATTCAATTTGTCATCTCGTTTTTCAATGTCGAATTCAGTTTCAAGGTTATATCAAGTTTAACGTTTATCTTACTAGATTATATCAAGGTCGTCGACATTCGTTGCCAGGAAAAAATCAATACTTTCGCGTCTGCGCACATCTCACAATTTACGAGATTGCACAAGGCCAGTTCGCTCTGCAGTCACATAAGAATAGCATGAATACTTATGAATAATTTCAAGTTATAAATATGGTCGAGCATAAAAAGTCGTATGAAACTTGCCTATAATGGTAATTAAGACGATCGTATGAAAATTATGAAAAGAGCTTGCGCTCGTTTCATAAACATCCTCGCGTCTTAATTACTATCATTATAGGCTCGTTGCATGATGTACTATTATTATACCACATTTATGCAACAATCGCTCCTCTATTACATACTAGAAGATTCCGTTGCTCACCACTAGGAACGTTGATTTACAGTAGCCTATTGTTGTCATTACTTATTGAATGCCCTGGTATTATACTTAGGGTAGATTTGCTTGGAGTTTTTTCCTTATTCTGTCTTCCTTTCTGATTCGCATGTAGTAGAGAAACTTACAGACCTATACGATGCAGGGAGAGGAGGTATTGCCTCTGAATGAATACTATATTGCGTACTTACTTGGCTGTGGGATTGGAAAAACGATGAAGAGAGCAGTGTATGATGGTAATTAATGATAGAAAAAATTTTAGTTTTGTCCTTCAAATGTGCAGAAATTTTATCCAAACAAATGTTATATTATACAATTGCTTTGCAGAACGAAAAGTTACATTTGTTAGCATAAAATTTCTGCACATTCAGAGGACGAAACTAAAATTCTTTCAATCATTTATTATAATACACTGCTCTCTTAAATTGTCTGAGCTTATTGGGATTTCAATTAATGGCTTTCTCAAAGCACGCTAAGAAATATTTAATAGAAAACAAATTTTATCTCGAAAAGGAAGCAAATATCTCAAAGAACAACCCGCTGAAATTAATTATACTTACAGTTCACCCTTTATATGTTCCCGTTGTATGAATTAGTATTTGCGACCTTGTTGAATTATTGAGTTCTACCCCGTGGCTTAAAACATAACCACAAAATTACAACCAGTTTCCATCCGTTACAATCACAGCTCCGACTTACCTCCAATCTAAATACTGAAGCTACTAGAGAGATTCATCAAATATTAATCACCTCTACGACTTCTGATCACCTCCACAATCTATCACCATTAACTTAGAAGTGCGCCGTTAAACATACCAAATTAAATGAAACACGTTCCATGTTCCCCGTAGTAAGGCTCGGGAACTGGAGTCTCAGTGGGCAGCGCGGGTGAATTTAACTTCAAAAGGGTAAATTTTATGTATTCCAGAGGGAAATTAGCAAACTAACAATAAACGTGAGTCGAGTCTGACCTCGATGAACTAACAGACCGCAAGTATCGGAGTGCATTACGTTTGTTGGCAGTGAAATGAAATGGAATGAAACCGTCACACAAAGTTGATACTGACTTCACGGCTCTGCAGTTATGTACATCCACTTTTAATTGCTTGTTTAAACGAAACTGACCGAGCTTGCTGCACAGGGGTGTCAAATCCATCAACTCAGCTTAATCGTACTTAAAACAAGACGATCTACAGGGACATCATTTTATTTTTACTTGCATTTTTATTGTACCTGCATTTCTAAATGTACTTCACTCCCACCCCTTCACTAACGTCCTTGCTCCCGTCAGACACACAAACTTACGGCCGCTGTTACATTCCAATTCTTCAAGCAGTGAAGTAAACACTGCAGTGTATAGTGTGTTTCATAAATATGATTGCGTTTTCTATAGAAGAAAGAACCTATATTAATAATATCGTACTAAAAATTATATTCAAGAAACGATAAATTCAATTTCAGAGGATATCATTCAAAATGTTTTTAATAATATGCGTAAAGAATTGAAGCCTGCACTGTAATGAACGGCAACCATTTTCAGCAACTTGTTTAAAAATTCATATTAGCTTATTTTGAATTGAGGTGGCTAGAAGCAAAGGAATGCTAACATATTTGTAATAACATGAGTTAAATGCATCCAGTGTAAGCTAAAGTATCTAAAATTTTAGTGCCAATCGATATTTTAATCTCATCACACAAAAATTTAAATAAAAATTTCACCGGTTTTATTTAAAGCTTAAATATTTAATCCCCATTTTCTCAAAAGTAACTTGAAGTGCACTTACAGCCCTTTACTTATGACCCCTCAATTTAAATGCACTCTCTATATTGTATGTTAACATAAATAATTAATATGCTAAATAAAGTAGACATTACATAACGAACATAGCCGCCTGAAAAGTTGAGTTTTAGAAAAAAAATGTTACTACTCTACTGTATTTTGATAAATTCCAAAAGTGATAATCAAACTGAAAATCGTAATATCGTATTTCCGTACAACATAAATGGATATTTTTTCTCTCCTCCTATACCTAGTAAAATGATTTGTTTAATATTGCACTAGTAACACCAAACTCCTGTAATGGAAGGGGGTAACAGTGTTTCCGAATATTAGTCAGGTTAATGTTAAAAATGTTGGTAAAAATAAAGTGATGTCCCTGTATAAATGCTGGCAGTAATTGCAACACGATTCAATGTATACCAAGTCCAACAAGGAGGACTTTTATCAAGTTATATAGAGTGAACAGTAAGGAATGTCATTAATTTGAGGGGGTTATTCTTTGAGATATTTAAAACAAAAAAGTATAATATAATTTTGTTCGTTTTTGTTTCCTATTCGAGAAAAAGAAAACTGTTCTGTATTAAACATTTCATAACGTATATTGGGAAAGTAACCGAATTAGTAATTCGTAATACACTTAGTCAATTTGGATAAATCGCAACATAGCGAACGTCAGTAGGGAACGTTATCCCCATCCACATGAAATGTGCATTCGACACAACACTTGCCTATCACGTAGAATGTCTGATGAGCTAGTAGGGGAAAAGTGGAAGGGTTCGTGGCCGGAGCTTCTACGTTCGCTATATTGCGATTTGCCCGTCAATTTAAGAGAGCAGTTCAGTGGACTCTCCTAGGTTCGACAGAACAGAATTGAAAGTTCTGTCCAATAAGAGTAGTGGGTGTGACAGGTGAAATGAATACAAATTCTTATTGGTTAACTATCAACGAATACAGTACTGCACTTGCATTTCCTACCCGCCACGAGATTTGTGTATGCGCTTCTAGTATAGCTGACGCCAGGGTTTTTGGCGCGTGTCCTTGAGTACAATGCACAGTCTGCGAGCATCTATTGATGTGTAGCTGAAAATGGTACCGCCTTCTATACACGTCACATCAGCAATCTGCCAACCACAGCTGTCAGTCTTGCTGCCCAGACTGCGGAAAAAGTAAGATACTCGCACTCATAACTTTGAAAGTTATTCGGTGTGTCCTTGAGTAAAGTGTCCAGTCAGTGAGTTTCTGTTGCCACTGCAGTTGAAACTGGTATCCTCCTAAATACAAATTAACAATCTACCAATCACAAGTGCCAGTTTTATCGCCTATAAATTGCTGCAACAGTTAGACACTCCCACTTAGGTTTCCCATTACTTATTTCACATGCCAAAATCGTTGGCGCTTCTAGTACCACAGTGGGTTTCGACAGTTCCGTCTCACGAACGACACAATTCTCAAATAGAAAAAGAAGAGTTCATTAATTTAAAATCAGTGATCAATATGGATGTCCTAATCAATAAAATATTCTGTTTTCCTTTAACAAAAGTATCACTGCAAGACACAGAACCAATTCCCATTCAAATGGCAAACCCATTTCTTAGTGCCCGTATAGGGGCGTGTCTAATTTCTCCTACGTAAGCAGTCGAACTATAGGATGTCGAACTTAAAAGCTCCCACTGTATATTATGATAATAAATGACTGAAAGAATTTCAGTTTTGTCTTTTAAATGTATAGAAATTTGATATGAACAAATGTAACTCTTCGTTCTGAAAAAGAGTTTAAAAATATTACATTTGTTGGGATCAAATTTCTGCACATTTAAAGGGAAAAAACTAAAATCTTTCAATAATTTATTTACTTAAAACTCTCTTCTCTTAAATTAACTGATTATAATGAAAATTAAGTCAATGGCTTTCCCAAATTAAGTATATCATATAAAACAATTTTTATCTCGAAGAGGAAGGACACACAAGTAAAATTGTATTACATTTTTTTTTGTTTGAAATATCTCAAAGAATGACCCCCGGAAATTAATGCCATTACTTACGGTTAACCCTGTGTACAGAAAGCAAATCAAGAACTTGCATTTCTCAAAATGTTTAAATATGAACTATTATTTTAGTGAAATTTCAAAAGTACAAAAATTTCACGTCTCGTGCATAGGCGTGATGCGTCTACGGCCGAGCGCGCTATGTTCCACCCAGATATCGCAGTATCGATCCCCGCCTGGTAGTGATGGAATTTTTGGTGGAAAAGCAGACAATGCATAGCGTTTTTCTCGCGATACCAATCCGTTTCTCTCTTTCATTTCACCTAGTTTCTCCACCATTATTTATTATTATTATTATTATTATTATTATTATTATTATTATTAATTATTAGTATTATTATTAATTGTATTTTTAATTAATAAGTTTATTATTGTCATTATTGAGTGTAATTAGTTACCACTGCCACCGGGTATATACCCATTGCAGTGTGAATAAATACATACATACACTTCCCACTTATTTCACCTAACAGTAATACATTAATTGAAAGCAGACTGGGATGAAAGCTTCGGGGAGTACACTATAGGTCCCAGATTTAATTTAAGGGCTTGGGGCCCCGGGCTCTAGGGCTTAACAGGTACTCCTTTGCTCTCTTAGGGCCGAGTTAGTGTGACCCGTCTGTCAGCATTGGATTCACGAATGTCACAAAATAGGCGACTTCAGTCAACAAAAGAATTGTTAATCAAATAAATTTTCTTGTCATGTGATCATTTTTGTACAGGTGGTCACTTCAGACATCACAAGAATCCTTAATTAAAGGAATTTTCAGGTCTATAATTTTATTATATATTGAATCCTCCGCTGAACATGAGTTCACTATCATTCAGGGACTTTCTAAAATTGTATAATAATAATAATAATAATAATAATAATAATAATAATAATAATAATAATAAATAATATACTGAAAAAAATATAATCAATTTGTACAAGTGTTAACTTCTAATTAATGAAATTTCTGCGAACAAGATTAAGTTTATACAAGTGATCACTTCAGATAACACAGGAATTTTTAATTAAATGGACTTTCTGGTCGTATGACCAATTTTGTACAAGTGGCCATTTCAGACAACACAGGACAAGCACAACACAAAACAAAGGACATTGTAGTTTTAACGTTGATGGAAGAAACCTTGGAGATAGGCCTATCTGTAGGGGAGTAGTGGGTACAGTGAGACATAAAATATCAAGACATATGTATGCAAGTGATAATTCAAGTATTTTTAAAATCAAGTGCAATAGAAACAGACATTAAAACATTGAGTATAATAATACATAAACAAAAATGTTAATAGATAAAGGACGTTATATACAATAGGCTACGTGTTTGTCAAAAAAAATGCAAATGTCCCACTGTTCCCATTCAGGAGGGTCTATT
This sequence comes from Periplaneta americana, assembly GCA_025594305.2. Classification (NCBI taxonomy): domain Eukaryota; kingdom Metazoa; phylum Arthropoda; class Insecta; order Blattodea; family Blattidae; genus Periplaneta; species Periplaneta americana. The sequence continues at coordinate 171,004,450 of JAJSOF020000005.1, forward strand.
ACATTAATTGTGTATTAACGGACATTGAAATGATTTACATTTATTTTAAAAGAAAGGAAAGCTTGCTGTCTCTTTATCTTGACATGTTCTGTAGGCTTATTTAGAATCATTTTGATATCTGACATAGAAACAATTGAAACATCTGGAACATTTGGAAAAGTGAATTTTCCATGACATTTAAAACTTTTGCGAAAAAATGAAATGCATTTTCGGTGACAACAAAGCTTATAATTACAAGAATTTAATGTAATTCTTTAGTATTTGTTAACATTTTCTTAAATTTTGTGAATAATTTTGTTTATTTATGAAACTATTAAAACGTAATGTATCCATTATTTTAAGCTACAGTTCCTAAATCGGTTACTAGCATGTTTATTTTTAATGCTAGTTACTCGTAAATGTAATATAATTACAGTTTGTTTTTGCAAATCATTGGTACACGGGAACAGTGAGACTTCTCAGTGTACCCTTCAATGTCATGTCTCACTGTTCCCTTTACGCATAGTTCATTTAAAAATGACGCCATCACTTCAAAATTAAAACAAGAAAGACGAAACTTTGCCAAACATAATATCAAATACCAATTAGGTAACAAAACATTCATATTTATATCTCATTTGTATTATATCCAATATAACCTTCATTAAACACAAGCCAAAATTTTACTTCTAGAGTGAAAAATTACGAATAACTTTTTCATCACTCTCCTTTATAACTAGAATCAAATCGAGTATGAAAATACTGTTACTTTACTCATGCAACATACAACTTCACTGTCACCAACTTCTTAACGTCAAAATTTCCCATCTAATAGAAAATGTCTCACTGTTCTCACTGTCTTACTGTACTCACTTATCCCATACTTCCCAATCATCTATTCAGTTATCAAATCTCTACCTTCCAACTTTCTGTCTAAAATTATATTTCCTACCTACCTATCTAACGTGCAGTAAATTGTCTTGATGGATAGTAACAATATATGTTCAACTTCTCTTGAAATCTTTCTGCCATAAAAGTCTTTCGATTGTCGAGTTGATGTCAAGGAAAGAGCGGTGCTCAGACATCATGGATGACCACCTCTGGAGATATTTTGTCCTCCAGAAACAAATCTAATAAAGTTGAAGTGAAATGAGGAGCTACGTTGTAAGTTGAGAACAAGAAGCAGATAAGAGAAGTTGTTGGCTGTTATGAGCAAGAATATGGATTCTGCAGAGCCGGTGGGTGGGTGTAGACGGGTTGAAACTGGAGTAGTTGGGACATTGAGTGATAGAGGAGTGGAATCGCGACGTCGCCCGTCTCAAGATGTATGGTTACATGCGCCTGCATTAAAGAGTGACGGAACAATATACTATGAAGGAAACTTAGTTGCGCATGTAACTTGCGATCCGTCATTGTCTATACCAACAACTGCTCGGTCAACACATACAGGCCTGACAACTTCACTTTATTATTCTCCCCAAAAACGAGGTTGCAGAATAACTATAACTGATGTTTCCTAAATTGCTGTCAGTCTGTAGGCTTCACAGTGATGACTTGACTGGTTTAATGTTTTGACGTATATTTTTAGAACGATTTTGGAGCTTCATAGAGTTTAGTACACCTTAGAAATGCAGAATACTGTTTATTACTGGGAAGAGATTAATACATTTTCACAACCCAGACAATCTATCACAGGTATGTCAATTGATGCCCAAGGAGCAAGCAAAGCGCTTTAGAGCCCAGGAGAGCCTGAGCGCTCTTCAGCGGAAAGAAAAGAGACAGACGAAAGAGGTGGTATATGCCGCTTGGTCGAGCTACTGTATATTCAGGGATGGCCCGCACTGATTCAATAGATAAAGGGAATAAAACTTATTAAAACTGTATCCATGTTAATTTTTATATATGCCTGAGAAATATAAGTGCATTATAGGAATGTAAGTTTTAATTTTAATGCTCATTTTTCACAAGTTTGATTTTTTTGTTCAAAATAAATATTTTCTCAACTTTTCGTATAGAAAAGTGAAATTTTCAGGTATAGGCCTATTATTTAGTAGCCTTACAGAATGTTTTCGTAAATCTAATATACCGTAAGTATATACGTATTACTGAAGATAGTATATTGCAAATTTTGAAAATATTCACATGGAAATTGTTTGTAAGGAAATGAATTAACAAAGCAACTACTGTTACATCATAAGCAAAAGATACGTGCTCATGTGTTGTAAAAATGTCAGCTCTATAGCTTCAGCACATTTCGAGAAAATAATTTAACATTCTGATGATAGGAAGTTGCACACAAATATCACCTTAAAAGCATAATGCGATAAGAGTTTTGTTATGTAATATTAGTTACACTTAAAACAGATACAGTTCCTAGGTAACTTTGATTTGTACTGTAATATTGTTTTGAATAGTTTATTGATTACTTTTCTAAGGCTAAAGATACCATCAATATAAATTCCAACTTATCATGTCATACTCAATCTCTTTCTTTGGAATATCACTTTCTTTATGAATGATGTGTTTCATCCACTTAATACAGTATAATATTATACCACTATGGAATTTAAGTGAATATTTCTTCTTAACTCTCTATTATGTTATTAAGATTTAAAACACAAGTGCAATATTAAGAAATCAGTGTTAGTACTTTTGTTTTACAGACAATATAGATAATATTAAACATAAAGAAGCCATATAAATATAACGACATAAAATTTCACGTTCCGTTTGAAGTTTGTGCATCACTGTTTTCTTAATCCAATAGGTTGCTTATTCATATACACAACCAGGGGCGGATGTAAGAGGGTGGATTAAGGGGATATATCCCCTCCCGAAATTTTGAGCAAAATACGAAACAAGAAACGAAAATAATATTAATTTTAATTCGTGAATGTACATAGAAATTAGAGAGATTTCCACGTAAATTCTCTTTGCTAAAATGTTAAATTCCAAGAACTGCAGGAAGACAAACACAGCATTCTTACTTTGGGACAGAAAGTCATGAAGAGTATTTTAGGCTTTTAATTTTCCTTCTCTTCATAGTCTATTTCATTAGTCAGCTCAAGGACAAGTTTTTAAATCGTAAGGGAATCCTAAAGTCCATACAAACTTTGCTGCCTAAAAACATAGTGCGAGCATCAGATGAAGATTTAGAAACTGCTGTTGAGGCTATAATAAATCAGTGGCCCAATGATGTTGATGCATCACCAGAGCCTTTCTTCAATGAATTGAACATGTGGAGAAGAAATTTCCTTGATCAGAAAAATCTTCGCCTAATACAACTGATTTTATATCATCTTTGAACAGGTGCAATGAAATTATTTTTCCCTGCACTCGCAAGGCGCTGAAACTTTTCTGCACGTTGCCTGTAACTACAGCAACACCAGAACGGTCGTTCTCAACTTTGCGGTATTTGAAGACTTACTTGAGGAGCACGATGGGAGCAGACAGATTAAATGCACTGGCCTTGATGTATATACATAAAAATGTAGAAATAAAAGCTCATGAAGTACTGGATGAAATGTCTAAGAAGCCTCGTCGCCTTCTTCTGTAAATGTCATTCTGTCATTGTTTTTGTATTGCAGTCATTGTAAGTGTTGAAATTAAAAAATTATGGTTTATTTAACAACGCTCGCAATTGCCGAGGTTATATCAGCGTCGCCGGTGTGCCGGAATTTTTTCCCTCAGGACTTCTTTTACATGCCAGTAAATCGACTGATATGAGGCCTTAAGCACACTTCAATGCCACCGAGCTGAGTTGGGGTAGAACCCGCAACTTCGAGCACAGAAGGCTATACCGACTACGCTACTCAGGCCAACTTGTAAATGTTTGTGACTCGGAAACAAATTGTGAGTATATGAACTTACTTCTCATTACTCCATTTTTACTATCTCCTCAAATCCCTCTCCGAAAAAAAATCCTGCGTCCGCCCCTGTACACAACCCTTCCTCTTTCCATACTTAGCGCTTGCTGCCCGCACACGACGTCAAGGTCAGAAAAATGCACTTCCTTTGACATCACTGATCTACCAGATGAGAAGAAAAGAAATAAGAAAAAAATGCTGAAAATGATCAGTAGGCTTGTAATGTTGACTGCAGCATGATACGTAAGCGGAGATGCGATTACGCGAATAACAAGGTGCACATAAACAAATCTGGACAAATCTAAAAGTAAATATACCCTACATAGCATTACAAAGATATATTTTTACGTACCTTTCGTTATGTGCAGAAGAATTATCATAGAATTATTCGTGGGTTTGAGTTTCCTCCTTTGTTTTCTTGTGCTACAATGTCTCTGTATATAATATATCGCTTGTTACCTCGTATGATTGTATTACATAATTTATATGTAATGTTCCCGTCATTCACTTCAAAACACTCACCAAATTCCGCTGTAAAAATATTCGCCAGAGAATCTTTAACTTCGGCGTTATTATTCAGCAGGTACGCTGTTTATGCATGCTACGGTAGTGACTGGTGAACGGATGCACCTCTGATTGAGGTTTTTGGTGTGTGTCCTTAAGTAAAAAGTCAGTGAGCACTTGTTGCCAGTGCATCTGAGAACGGTACCACCCAAATACACGTCACGTCAGCAATCTGTCAATCACTGTTATCAGTCTTATTCTCCACTGACTGCGATAAAGTCGAAGATACTCGCATTTCGCGCTTCTGAGGTGTGTCTTTGGGTACATCGCCCAGTCAGTGGTATCTGTTGCCACTTCGGCTGAGAGAGGTGTCACCTCCTGAACAGAAGTCACGTCAGCAGTCTCCCAATCATAATTGTCAGCTTTCTCGCCCACACACTGCGACAAAGATAAGATACTCGCTCTCAACGATCCCACTACTTATTTCACACGCCAAAAACGGTGGCTTTGGTTATACGTAATCTCACTTGACGACATGTGTCAGAGGAAGAACAATTGTTAGCATACATCTGAAGTCTGATTAGTGTTAATATGTATCTAGTCAGCGATGTATGCAATGGAGGGGAAAGGACTGGCCTTCCTACCCATTATCTCCTGGCTTAGTTGTCTCTTTGGTGTCGCTTGTGAGGTTCAGACCTGTCTTCGAACAGTTGAGTGACAAAAAATAAAAACAATTCGCGTTTAAGAACTGCTTCAGATTTGATTCACGTAAGTTAATTAATTGTGAAATTCCTTTATGGAACTAAAAGTTACATTTGTTCGGATCAAATTTCTGCACATTTATAGGATAAAACTAAAACTCTTTCAATAATTTATTATCATAATAAAATATATTGTAAGTTGACTGAGCGTATAGGGAATTCAATCAATGGCTTTGCCAAAACACGCCATGACATCTTTCATTTTTTTGCTGCTGTTTTTTAGTCAACTGTCCGAAGACAGGTCTGAACCTCATAAGTGATACCAGAAGGCACCATTTATGAGGCAACTAAGCCAGGAGATAATGGCGTAGAGTGGCCAGTTCCTTTTTCTCTCCATTGCATACACCGTCCACCAGCTACATATTATAGTAGTCAGACTTCAGATGCACACAAACAATTGTTCTTCCTCCGACACATATCGTCAAGTGAGATGTACTGCCTGATAATAGATGTACATATCAGCTAAAACCTCAATCTGAGGATAATTTTTCATTTAAAACAATTTTTATTCCGAAAAAAATTGTAGTATACTTTCTTGTTTAAATGCCTCAAAGAATAACCCACTGAAATTAATGGCATTGCTTAAGGTTCATTTTGTATAGTTAATAATAGTAATTTATGTAACTAGTGTACAATCTTGGTAATTCTAGCGTTTAACCCTTTCTAACCCAAATTAAATTTACAAGCAATCCATGTTGAAACAAATAGCTGTATTAGGACCAATTCAGTGACCAAGTTACGGAAGTGGCAACATTTGAAACAAAACTATATTGATGAAAATGTATTGAAATAGAAGTTATCCAGCACAATTTACCTTCATATGTAACACACAAATATATAAATGCTATAAAGTTAATTATTGTCAAATGGTAGCTATAGGTAAGAAAGGGTTAAGCGACCACGCTAATTTTTACGACTATTTATAATGATTACACACGTGTTACTTACAACGTTTTATATTAAAATATTTATTTACCTTGTATTAAAATATTTATCTATTTATTTATTTATTTATTTATTTATTTATTTATTTATTTATTTATTTATTTATTTATACAAAATATATCACAAAATTAAGACAGTTCATTGAGTACAATAACATTAATAAATGGTAAAATAATACAGCATGTAATAATAGGGTCTATAAACAAATAGAAAATACAAAAGTACATGAATATTAGAGTATCAATTTTTTACTCAATTAGCTTAAATAATTAAATAATTAATCTGATTTGTTTCTTAAATTTATGTGTGTTAAGTGTACTTAGCTCAGGGTAAGCTCTAATTAATGTATTATATATTTTGGGTCAAAATTCATGCTGTGTTTTAATCCAGCAGTTATGTGGCATTTGGGAATATTTAGAAAGAAACTGTAGTTTTGTCTCGTATGGTATTGATGAGGATCAAATTTAAATTTATTTTGATTTTTATGGAAGTAAATCAGCAATGTTTGTTTATAAATTTGTTCTAGATTTGATATACCAATTCCTGAAAAATTAATTTTGTTGGGTAGTCAAAAGGTTTATAACGAAAATTTTGATAATTCTTTTTTGGAGCATATTTAAAGGAAGGAGAGTCGATTTTGCCATTCCTCCCCAACCTAAAATATCAAACTGAATTATTCATTGAAACAGAGCTAAGTACACAGTACGCAGAACATAAACAGGTAAATAAGAGCGTAGAATGGAAAATTTGTGGATTGTTTTACGCAGTCTGTTACACAGGAAGGAGATATGCTTGTCCCATTTTAAATGTTGGTCAATAATAATGCCTAAATATTTAACTTGTGAGGATATACTCAAAGCGTTACATGAGCAAGTAAACAAATTATTATAAACAATTAATAAAGAAATAACATCAAATATATAATGGTGGATAGTTTGATAACATGGTTAATTAAGAAAGAGGTTGCTATGACAATAATGATGTACGCCTATTAAATGTTATAGCTTGGCAAATCGTTTCATAATGTTAACTTTATGGAACAAGTTATACCGACTTAATAGAAGTCATGACGTTTCAGTTGGCATTGTAATATTTTACTGCTCTGCTATAATAATGTGGCATATTATACATAATTTTATGCTGACCATGCCGAAATGTAGTAATTATACACCTGGTAGCAGCCCTTTAATGGACCTCATTAAAGTACCCCTATTCATTAAAGTTCAGGTGTTCCACCAATCAGGAAATACCATTGTAGCAATATGAAAACGCAAGTATCGATTATTCTCGGATATGCAATCGAAAGACAACTAGATCTGTTACTACAATAATTACCGTTAATTGTAAATAATATTCAAATAAATTCAATTTGTCATCTCGTTTTTCAATGTCTAATTCAATTTCAAGGTTATATCAAGATTAATGTTTATTTTACTCTGTAGATTATATCAAGGTCAATGTCGTCATTTGTTTCTCGGAAAAAAATCAATACTTTCGCTTCTGCGCACATCTCACAATTTACAAGGTCAGTTCCGCTCCTCAGTCAGATAAGAATAACATGAATACTTATGAATAATTTCAAGTT
>JAJSOF020000005.1:171017089-171032089 GCA_025594305.2 Periplaneta americana
AGCCATCATTTCTTATTTATTATGCAAAAAAAATGACTACAGAAACAACGTAAAAATATTTGAAAATCCACATAAAATCTAAAATATCTCAAAATCCTTACGTGACATAGTAATTCCGAAGGCCGTTTTGGATTCTACAACAAAAGTTTATATGAATCGATGTATCAGTGTATCACACACCAGATGGAAAATGGCTGTTAACCAGTGTTAGTTGAGAATAAGAGTACAAATAGTTCTGCTAATTATTTGTGAACCAACTACCTAATCATCATTTAACTCAGCGTTGTCAGACACAGCCTAAACGGAGCGGAGCGCTCCACTATAACTCGTTGCGTGCTCCGGTGCTTCCACAGACATAAGCAAGTTCACGCTCCGAATGGACGTCTCTACCTCCACTACCGGTTTCGGAGCTTACAACTCTGACACTACTGCTTTAACTTATTCACATTTAAGCTACTTTTATCCATCCGTCGGTCTATTAATCAATTCACATAGGTACTATCCGGCCATCTACACACACAACCAAATAGTCATCCATCCCATCTATCCGATAATAATTTATCCCTCTATCTAACAAACTATCAGGCGCCGGCGTAGCTCAAGCAGTAGCGCGTTTGCTTGCTGATCCAGAGTTGCAACCGAGCGTGGGTTCGGTTCCCGCTTGGGCTGATTATCAGGTTAGCTTTTTCCGAGCTTTTCTTCATCCATAAGGCGAATGTTAGTAATGTATGACGAATTCTCGGCCTCATCTCGCCAAATACTACCTCTCTATCACCAATTATATCACGCTAATGCTGTAAAAATTACAATAAAACACTCTTATTTATAATTATTGTTGCTGGTTTCATTTCGTATCTTACAATTTTTTTCTATAACGCTCCGTATAGTCTGAGCTATTCCAAATCCGAGATAACCCCACCCCTTTTACTATCTCGAATTATCAAGATTGTTCTGTATTCACAATATACATATATGTCGATCTACGTACAAATCAATCTCTTATTTAGCTCTAAGTCTCTCCGTCCTTCCAGTTATATCACTATCTCTCCATGTGTCTCAATCTATTTCAATCCAACAATTTAATGTAACACTTCCTCCATTATACATGATTGTAACCTACCTACTTGCTCATGTAACGCTTTGAATATATCCTCACAAGTTAAATATTTAGGCATTATTATTGACCAACATTTAAAATGGGACAAGCATATCTCCTTTCTGTGTAACGGATTGCGTAAAACAATCCACAAATGTTCCATTCTACGCTCATATTTACCTGTTTATGCTCTGCGTACTGAGTACTTAGCTCTGTTTCAATCAATAATTCAGTATGGTATTTTAGGTTGGGGAGGAATGGCAAAATCGACTCTCCATCCTTTAAATTTGCTCCAAAAAAAGAATGATCAAAATTTGTCTATATAAACCTTTTGATTACCCAACAAAACTAATGTTTCAGGAATTTGGCGTATCAAATATAGAACAAATTTTTCAAACAAACATTGCTGATTTACTTCCATAAAAACCACAATAAATTTAAATTTGATCCTCATGAATACCATACGAGACAAAACTACAGTTTCTTTCTAAATACTTCCAAATGCCACACAACTGCTGGATTAAAACACAGCAGAAATTTTGGACCCAAAATATATAATACATTAATTAGAGCTTACCCTGAGCTAAGTACACTTAACACACACAGATTTAAGAAACAAATCAGATTAATTATTTAATTGTTTAAGCTAATTGAGTTAAAAATTGATACTCTAATATTCATGTACTTTTGTATTTTCTATTTGTATATAGACCCTATTATTACATGCTGTATATATTTTACCACTTATTAATGTTATTGTGCTCAATGGACTCTCTTAATGTTGTGATATATTTCGTATAACTGATCTGAACTGCGCCCGAGCACGCGCTTCTGCTCTTTCGGGCTGCAATGCCTAATGTAGCTCAAGTGTACAGTATTAAATAAATATTATTATATTATTATATCCATCTGCCGCTATCAATCTGTAAAAATGCATATATTTTTTTTGGAAATCGCCTGTCAATCTATCTCTCTACATGTTTATCTCTCAGTCTACATTGATACTAGGCAGAACCTCTGTGACGTGTGGGTGCATTTGGCTGATATTATATATATATATATATATATATATATATATATATATATATACAGGACATGACAATGAGACAGGTACACATCTATGCCCAAGATAAGCATCGTTGAATCTCCATCCAACCAATGCACACACTTGAAGTTTCTTATGAAAGTGTTTGAATAATTTTCTTCCTTCTAGAAATTTACTTTAAGTGAATTATGTACAATTTAACGAAAATATACGAGACTTTTAACAATGTGCTAACTCTTATCTTCACTCTTGTGTTTTCGTGAACTTCAATTAAGTGGAAGTAGTTTAAAATTGGAATATAAAGAAACTCTGACCGCGCAATTTAAAGTTCGCTTATAAATTGGAGTGAATCAAGTAAATTACAGCACAAGAAATTGAAAATTTTCAACATACCGAGCACGAAAGTACAGAAACTCATTCGTAACTAGGCCAAGTTCGTCCAATCTGCATAATCGCAACCAATTTTCTTGCGACCCAATTCCGTATTATGCCCACATTTCCCATGTATTTTCAATTGTCGTTTACGAATTATTTTCTAGAAGGAAGTTACATAATGAAATACAAATTCTTAGAACAAGGGGTCTTCCAAAGCAATTGATCAACAGAATTACCTAATTTCATTTATGAAAATAATAACTAGTTTAAAACATTGCTATAAATAATAATATAAGCACTGGTTTCTATTTTCGTGCACTTGAAACGAAGTCACTGTTTTCTATTACTTTCTTATTAAACGATGTTGCAGAATATTCATTGCAAAATTTTGCAGAAATAAACGCTTTAAACTCCCTTGATCAATAATCAAGAAATGGTTCTGGACATGCCGTCAGTCTCTGTTCGTTTGTTTGTGTAGAGGACTTTACATCCTGAACTAATTTAAGCCTATCCGCGAATTGCGTACAGCAAATGTAGTAAAAGTTTTAGTAAAAGAAAAATATTAACCTTTATTTGATATAACAAATACAAAATGGATCTTAAATTCTACAAGGATCAGGTAGTTTCATGTGATTTTTTCATAAACCTCGTTAATCCGGACTAATTGTGGGGATAAGTTGATCGGTTTAACGAAACTCCGGATTAAGAGAAATAACCTAAAAGAACAACAGAAAGTGCATTAATACTCCCTTTATAGCAAAAAGACACGTTCATTATAGTGTATTTTTACAGGGCATAGGCCTAAATACATTATAGGCCTACAGTAAAGTAATATGACGAATGTGATTTTGACGGAGTTTCTCCTTCTCCCTTCCTCACCTTCGTCAACATCCTCACCAATTTCCTACACTACACTTAAACATACATTCTCCCATAGTACACGACATAACTCTTCACAAATACACATCACGCATAACGTGGCCAGCCGAAGTAGTATGCAACTTGAAAATGGGTCACAGTCCTGCCATCTATCTAGAGTCGACGGCAATTCGGAAGGCGGTAGCATGGATAAATATATAATAGGATGCGAAACTTAATGAGTTTCCCGTAACACATACTAGAGGCGCTGTTGTAGAAATTGATCTTGCTGCCATCTATTTTTGGGAGAGGCGTTATTACAAATAGCAGCGCACCAAGTAGCGAAAAGAGTAATTACTCCATGCATTTAGCAGCACATCTGGTGACGAAAATGTTAAACTGTGCAGAAAGTATTCCCTCCCACCCTCATCGATATTTAAAACTAACCCAATTTAAAATAAAACATTTACAGTTTTATTCCTCACAGCATATTCTACAGAAAATTCTTACCGGAACCAACAGGAAGATAAAAGAGACGATGTGTTTTACACTACCCGATTAAAATATAACCAGACAGAGACAAAAAATAAAGCAAAAGGTTAGATAATTGGGATTGTATTCTTTGGGTATTTATTGTACAGCACAATGGAAAAGTCTGCAAGAACTACGTAGATAGTTCAATTTATTATATTACTATTACTTTACAATACATTTAACAACACTATTTTGACAACGTCCATAAACATCACTGTTTAACATACACTGCTTATACACACACGTATCACTTTATGTTCACTTATTAGTAAGTTTCAGTCCGCCATCTTCTCTCCTCGACTCTCCGATACAATATCTCGAACGGATAAATAGAGAACTCTCAGTAATGTACCCAACACGTAGTTCTAATGTTCACACCTACGACGGGCGCTGATCACCTTATTTCAGAGCACCAAATCTAGATGGTGCTGACCGCAGTTTCGCATCCTAATATATATTTATCCATGGCGGTAGTCCGCTAGCGTTTGCGTCCAGAGAGACAGAAATGAGGGCAAGGCGTACAACATTGCCACATCGTACTTCACGCACGTGCAATAAAAATAGCGCAGTGGAGAATTTAAATTATCAAAAGACAATAATGACCTTACCCGTTGATTACTGTAAGCATGACACCAAACAAACCCTCTTTCCTTCACTAAAACTATATTCTTTGCACGTTTCTCAATCCCACACCACATGCTTCTGCAGTCGTTTCTTGCGCGTTGGTAACGTTGCAGTCAGCATCAAGATGGCCGGCAGCGTTCTGCTCGTCAACGTTTTTTGAAATAATTATAATTACACCTTAAACACTATTTTCCGCGCCTGCCTGTGCAATACTTGTCTTTTTATAGTGTCTTCTTCCATTGATTTATTTTACACGTACACAGTAAATGTTACTTTTATTTATTCAATGTATTGAAACACTCACACGTGAACAAACGTACTCTGGAAGTACTTGTTATAGACTGATTCTGATTGGTTCTACTGTACAAGTTTGTGACGTCATACCAGAAATGCTACGGCGCATGTAGCAGGCGACCGCCTTCCGAAATGCCGTCTAGTGTAGCCGCATTTAAAACCTTGTATTCTCGTTTTGCCTCTAACTTATACTTCGAACTTTTGTTTGTGTAATCGATAACACTATTTGTTTGTATGGTTTAATTATTTTAATGAAAGTTGATGGAATTCTTTTTTAATACCCTAAGTGTAATATTGTAATTGAATAGTTCTAATGAATAAAAGTAAGTCTTAAAACAAAGTTCTTTAATTTTTCCAAACTTATCGTTTTTTTGCCTGTCCGGATTAAGCGAAGTCCAGCTTATCGGGGTCTGGATTAACGAAGTTTTACTAAAGGTATTTAACGACTCTGTATCAAATACTAGGCTATTTAGCGTCGTCTTAATGCAGCCGACTACTATTCTGAAGCCCACTTATCCACAGCAGAGGAGGGCAATCTTCCGACCAATACGAAAGTAACGTGTGGTCGAAAAATTGGTTTCAACAACTGTTGAGGCTAAAATCGATTGCATTCCTGATCAAAATGCTAGGTGGTCACTGATCCAGTACGGTAAAATTTTTCCCTTAGGCGTCTCCGCTTTCGACCAACTGTTTCTAATGACTTTACCTCTAAATAGAGGGAAGCACACTAAGCCACCTCGATAATTCTCTCGAACAGATGGCCAACTTACTGACAAAGGTGAGAAGATGACATGAAATTATGTAGACTAATAAAGGACTAATTATCGCATTGGGAAGGAAGCCATTGTAATTGTACCATCTCAGCAGTCACTTGGAGAGTTAGCATCTAACCCTGGACATCCAGAATGCAAGGCGGACGTGTTAACTACTACGTCACCGTACTCGGTAGTCTATGTACAGTAGTGGCAAAAAAATCCGGACCGACCCTTGTAGCTGATTTCAGAGCCTTGTTCACTCCAGAGCACGATAGACTGTTAACTAAGTTTTTCGTGGTTCGAATCCTGCCTGGGAAGGAAACTATTTTTTGTTCCTTATTCAAATTTATTCCCAATACTTTTCGATTGCAGCGATATTTTACTACTTAATTAACTTATTATTCTCAGAACATGAATTTTACCAGCAATCGAAAAGTATTGGAAATGAATTTGAATAAGGAACAAAAAAAGTTTCCTTCCCAGGCAGGATTCCAACCACGAAAGTCTTAGTTACCAGTCTATCGTGCTCTGGAGTGAACAAGGCTCTGATATCAGCTAAAGGGTCGGTCCGGTTTTTTTGCCACTACTGTACATAATCGAATTTCATGTGAAAACTTCTTCCCACATGAACATTCCTTATTACCAGTCGAAAAATGTACGCCTTTGACCACGCGCTTACGGTGCAGAACTCCTTCATATGTGCTACATTACAGTAATCATAATACATTACATTGAATATAATACATTACGTTACACACATTACTTGCATTATATTACACACATTAAATTACACTGCACTCCAGTTCCTACGTCATAATGCACTGCATCAAATTATATTACATCCCTTACAGTACCAGTACATACATATACCGACATACTTGCATAAATATAGGCTGCAGCACATGCAGATTAATTCATTATGAATACAGAGCGATTACTCCTAATATACATGTTACTCTCATAAGGTGATTATTATACAAAATTCTTGAAAGTTAATTCACTGACTTCAAAATAGTGTGACTCAACATACTGCCGTGAAGTTTGATGGTGAAATTGGGTCTAGGCATTTTAGTCACCGTCTAGTTAAGTCACTGACAGTTCGTCACAACGATAATTTGATCATAACACCTGTCGGTCACAGCGATAAGTTAGTCACAAGTATTTTTTCGTAACATGAGACATTTTCGTTACAATGACAACTTGCTCACAGTGCTACTCGCTGCCAATATGAATGAATAAATATTGTAATCTTTAAAATTTATTAATTTTATTATGTTTTCAATATACAAAAGTAAAAAATTCCTGCTACGTTATGTCCAAGAGACTGTATATTATCGTTATCCTTTTATTCTCCATTTTTTTCAACAATTCTCTGAACTATTTTTTTATCTAAAATCAACGTATTTCTTCTTTTTCTTGGGTGAAGATACGCTACTTGCTATTCTTTCTATTACCACACGCTGATTTCTGCAGTCTCTTTCTGAAGGAGTGTTAGAATATGATATAGTGAGCGGCCAGCTTTTCTCATTAAAAGATTCAGTCACCTATGCCAAGCTTCGCAGTTGGTTGTTCTTGGTAATTACATTAAGGTCTTTTATAGCAGTTTTATATGTTCAGTGTGAAAAGGGGTTGTTGTCTCCCACGACGTATTGTTATATAAAAAAGTCATGTGATACGAATCACCCGGTTACGAAATTGTAATGTGTTACGAATCATCCTGTTACGAAATTGTAATGTGTTATGATACGAAATTGTAATGTGTTACGAATCGTCCTCTTACGAAATTGTAATGTGTTACGATACGAAATTGTAATGTGTTACGAATCATCCTGTTACGAAATTGTAATGTGTTATGATACGTCCTGTTACGAAATTGTAATGTGTTACGATACGAAATTGTAATGTGTTATAATACGAAATTGTAATGTGTTACGAATCATCCTGTTACGAAATTGTAATGTGTTACGATACGAAATTGTAATGTGTTACGAATCATCCTGTTACGAAATTGTAATGTGTTACGATACGAAATTGTAATGTGTTACGAATCATCCTGTTACGAAATTGTAATGTGTTATGATACGAAATTGTAATGTGTTACGAATCATCCTGTTACGAAATTGTAATGTGTTACGATACGAAATTGTAATGTGTTACGAATCATCCTGTTACGAAATTGTAATGTGTTATGATACGTCCTGTTACGAAATTGTAATGTGTTACGATACGAAATTGTAATGTGTTATGATACGAAATTGTAATTTGTTACGAATCATCCTGTTACGAAATTGTAATGTGTTATGATACGAAATTGTAATGTGTTACGAATCGTCCTGTTACGAAATTGTAATGTGTTACGATACGAAATTGTAATGTGTTACGAATCGTCCTGTTACGAAATTGTAATGTGTTACGAATCGTCCTGTTACGAAATTGTAATGTGTTACGAATCGTCCTGTTACGCAATTGTAAAATTGTAATGTTACGAATCGTCCTGTAATGTGTTACGAATCGTCCTGCTACGAAATTGTAATGTGTTACGAATCGTCCTGTTACGCAATTGTAATGTGTTACGAATCGTCCTGCTACGAAATTGTAATGTGTTACGAATCGTCATGTTACGAAATTGTAATGTGTTACGAATCGTCCTAGTGGCGAAAAATTTGTGGTGAATGATCTGGATCCCGTTGAAATTCCCGTAATATGTTTTTAATTAACTCGAGCATAAACGTTTCATGTTCAAACAGGATGCCACAACATATTAATATATTTCAGATTCTTGGGGTGAGCTTTGAACCAGGAGTTTCGAGAATGGAAGTGGATGGTGATGTCACTTGGTTAAAGGCACGCTAATGAAGACACTGCTGCAAAATACCAATTTGCACAGGACGGAAAGGTTTTTTTTTTAGCAATCTTTCCAAAATTAAAGGACAGATATTCAACGAACTTTTAGGGACTGGGAATTGCACGAACGGATAACTGAAAGAATTCATTAAATAATAAAGGTAATGTAGTGTGACTATCGATCCGACACTTTCCATCCGACCCTGCCGCAGATGTCCTCATTACACTCCGGTGTGCGAAAGCTTTAATTCGCAGCTAACAAATTACAGGAAGCGCCGCACGTCGGAGTGTCTGATTGCACACATTGATCGTGCCTCCGCGACCGCAGGGCCGCCGCCAGGTGAGCAAGACTGTCGCTGACGTCCACAGCCTTGCTGCTAATGCGCGAGACACCGCGCGGAAGTGCAACAACTATTTTTTATAGGCTACAGAATAGAATTTTTGTCGTTATGAAATGAGTGACAGGAATTCCTGTACTTACATGAATAGTTTATGTTGATCGTGATTATTATTGTATGTTCGTGAGTATAAGATGTTTGAGATTTGAAATAAAATTTTGATATTTTATTACTTTGTCTTCATACTCCCAGCTGTAAATAAGGTGAAAGATAGTGTAGTGAGTGCCAAAGTGAGCTTGAAACTTTGGGTTATGTCTTGGGTTCATGCCCATTTGGCGAAACTTTCGTAACAGCAGGCATCACAAGATCAGGTCTGTAATTAGAGATGGAGGAAATAATTTAAATACCGATATATTGATATTGCAATATATTGCACACCTAATTTCGATAAACGATACCGGTATAATATATTGCAGAAAATATATCGGTATATCGAAACGATTCGATATATCGCTATTCCGTAAGGAAATTAATAGATACTAACGCAATTACATTTGTAGGTGTACATTTATTAATAAACTTAAATTTTAATAGCCTATTCCTTATTACCATTGAAATTAACATTATAAGAGTCAAAAGATTAGGCTAAATGTAAAATCATCATCATCATCATCATCATCTTCATCGGCCTTCAAGTGTTAGACCCCAGTGGATCTGTTACTGTCTCTTGCCAGCGTTTCCTAAGTCTTCCTAAATTTCTTCGACCTCTTGGTACATAAGACAAAATCTGCCTGGGCCATCCTCTTGACATGTGTCTGTCCACTGAAGCCTGTATTGCTGGAGATAATGGACAATGTAAAATTGCAACGATAAACAATACATTTTCAATATCATAATTATTATGTAGTTCCTAACCTAAATCAAAATTATGGTGGAGGTAAGATGAGCGTTGGATTTTGGATTTTGTACAGCATATAAAATAGTTTGAATTCGAATTCTAGACCAGACAGTAAGAGAAAGGCATTGATTGGATTGTTTATTTCAAGACTGCACAATTATGTATCTGCCCACTTTCATTAACGTCATCCCTCAGGGAATTATCAAAGTTAACTAGTGTGGATTTTGTTGTTCGTAATAATTTCACAAAAACAAAAACAAATATAAAATATCGATAAATTTATGAGAAAACCGATGTTTATACGATATATTGAATCAAAATTTCGATATCGATATATCGAAATGAAAATATCGGTATTTCGTAAAAATGATATATCGTTCCCATCTCTATCTGCAACCACTGTTGCCAACATGTTGTCCCTATAATCTCGCTAACTTTTCAGCAAAAAGTAGCTAAATCTCTCCAAAGTTTGTTTTAAAAAATCCCTAGAAATGTCGCTAAAAATAAAATATCACTAAATACAAATAAGAATACACTGCTCTTGATTCAATCATTGATACTACATTTTCTGGCAAATTGTAACACTTTAAGATTAGCAAAAACTACAGTCTCATTTGCTTCACACGAACTGTCAGCACAAAATTTCAAAACTCAATTGCCTCGGGTCGGTTCGTAGTGTAAAATCTCCGCGTCGCAAGGAGGAACCAAGCTGAAACTCGGGACTCGTCACGTGTCAATAAAAGTTGCCACCGTTTATGGGTGTTGGAGCAGTAGCATTGAGAGACAGCCCTAACCCGTGAGAATCATCAAATCAGCATCTTTCAACCCTGATCACTGATCACAAATAAATGAGATCAGGGCTTTCACGTATGAATCATTAGACGACTCAATCATGCACCCGTGCTCTTCTAAAACTAAGAAGTGCATGACTTCAGTTGAATGTTTTAACTTAAAAGAAAGAAAAAAATTGGAAACATAAAAATCCGCAGAAAAGTCGCTAATCGTATTTTACAAACTTCGTCGCCGAGACTGATTCAAAATTCCCTAGATTTAGCAACTTATCGCTAAATATGGCAACACTGTCTGTAATCGCAACATGCCTTAAGTCCAATAGCTGCCTATGCCTATGAAGAAGTCCATGAAATAGCTGATACCGGAAGTCTCCGGGGTATTGATTTTACAACATTTAAACCTAGAGAGACAAAAAGTTATGTTCTAGATCCGATCGTCAGATTCGAGACGCATAAAAATCAACCCGAGGTTAATCTAGAGGAAATGGTAATTTATGAACCAACTATCCCTTATTACAAAACACCATATAAACTAAGGGATACAGAAGTCATCAGATTAATGGTGGGCGCTAGAGGGACCATAACAAACCAATTCGTATCATTCTGTCATAAATTTGGAGTCCCAACAACAACAATTATGGAAATTTCTCTGATAGCTTTGAAGAGTTCTCTGCAGATTTTACGGCGTCATTTGTACTTCAATTCAAATTACAGTTGAATTTTGTCATATTTTATTTTTATCTGTATTTTTTATTTTACTGCAAATTTCCATTATTGTAAAATATTATCTACTGTAAATTAATTTTAGTTTATTGGAAACAAATTTATTGTAAGACATTTTTAATGTCACATCCGAAATATTACTTTTGTGCGAGATCGTGCGTATTTGCTTGGTTTCCGCACAAAACCAATCCGCGGAAAGTCTAAAATTCCACATTCAGTATTCCCAACCTAACACACATAACAATTTCCCTCTTCTTACCGCTTAAGTGACATATTGATTTTACTGCTTTAGGCTTTTAGCATATTATTTTTAGAGACGTTCAATATGGTAATAATTATAAATTGGAAACTTACCACTGCAATTTCACCTAAATTGCTTTGTTAATTATTGTTTTCAAATATTTGCAAAAATTAAGTAAACTCTACAACTTCACTAAAGTTACTGCATTCGTGATGCAAGTAACATTAACCCAGATAAGACTGACGTCCTATATAAAGGACGGAACGTTTTATTTTTTTAACATTGGTGTGTAAGATTTTCATAGTCAATCATGATTAATCCCTCCATTTTTTTTTCTTATATTTAGTCTGTCATACTCAAATTTGTGTAAAACGTCCGGTGTCCTACATATAGGACTCAGTCTTATCTGGGGCCGTGAAAAAACAAGATTACAGACTCATCATAGACTGGGGGAAGACAGACGTATATCACGGCCTGCTGGAGTATAGTAAACACAGAAAACATTTTAAAGCAACAATGTTGAAGATAGATATTTTTGTTTTGCAAATTTGCCGTCATTGAACAGAAACCAAGATGGAGATTTCATTGCAACTAATTAGAAATTCTTCTTTCAGCTATGTAATAAACGATCTTCGCACAAAATAATGTACGATACACGAGCGGTATGTTTTCTTTCAATTCTCGGAAATTAAAAAAACTCAACTACGTTTCGCTTTTTCAAACTTTTCCTCTAACATGAAAACTTCAACATACCTCTCCTGTAACGCATATTACTATTTAACATTCGTCTTTGGCAACCTCACCAGGTTATTATTATTATTTATTATTATTATTATTATTATTATTATTATTATTATCATCATCATCATCATCATCATCATCATCATCATCCCCTTTAAAGTACTCCTTGAAATGTGGAGAACAGGCTACTTAAAATAATATTAAATTCTGATTGCAATTTGCCGTAACTTTAATTTTCATTTTAAAAATGTCTAAAATGTGTTACATAAAATTTAATACGCATTTTTGGCCATGATAGCTACTTTGACGTTATTTTTAAGATGTACATAAGATATTTAAATAACACTAAACTTTAACAGCAATTTCTTTTATTTTAATTTTTTTTTGCTTTATTTCATGCAAAAAGTTAAACATGATTTATTATGATCTTTATTTATTGTCCACAACTGTCTTAGTTCTGCTGACCCTCCACGTTCTTGTATACGGGCCAGAATTCCTCTTTCTTTACATTATTTTAAAGTTTTACACGTTTCGTGATGTAATTTTAACAACTAGGGCATATGTACCACAATTGATTTATTCAACATATGTTTTTCCAACTGTTTTAATTATAATTTAATTATTTTATCTAACATTTAACACATATCTATTGTGCATACTATTGTATATTTCTTGTTGTTTCAAATTTAACAATAATGTGCAAATGCCTTATAAAACACATAGCCTATGCATTCTGGCATGCTCCTAAAAATTCACCATAGTTTTCTAGTCTTCATCGCTATATTACGAGTATAATTCATGCATATTATATGTTGTTAACCAGATACTTTATAATGTGTTCCTGTTATGCTAATGCAACCCGATGATAGTAGTAGTAGGGTTTAAAAAGGGCGCGTCAGCATCTATGGTTATTTGCGCCCTTATCTAAAATTCTTTATACAACAGAAACTATACAATAATCAGAATGCTTAAAGAACTAAAAAAAAACGTTGTCACGATTAAAACGAGGTACACAAAGCGACCCGATGATACCGTAAGGCCAAAGCGCTCGTCATATAACAAAATAAAATATATTTACACTCAATAATATAATTCATTGTGGAAAAGTTAGTTTAGAATGAACAGTAACCTAACATATAATTAACTGATGAATTTAGTTATAAAATTCCACTATTTTCGATTCTTACGGCGAAACCTCACTCACTCACTCACTCACTCACTCACTCACTCACTCACTCACCATCGCACCGATTGACGGAAAAGGGAGGAGAACGGGATTGATGGAAAAAGGAGAAAAACGGGATTGACGGAAAAGGGAGGAAAACGGAATTGACGGAAAAGAGAGGAAAACGGAATTGACGGAAAAGCGAGGAGAACGGGAATGGCGGAAAAGCGAGAAGAACGGGATTGACGGAAAAGCGAGGAGAACGGGATTGACGGAAAAGCGAGGAGAACAGGATTGACGGAAAAGAGAACGGGATTGACGGAAAAGCGAGGAAATAGGGATTGACGGAAAAGCGAGGATAATGGGATTGACGGAAAAGGGAGGAGAACGGGATTGACGGAAAAGGGAGGAGAACGGGATTGACGGAAAAGCGAGGAGAACGGGATTGACGGAAAAGAGAGAACGGGATTGACGGAAAAGCGAGGAAATAGGGATTGACGGAAAAGCGAGGAAAATGGGATTGACGGAAAAGGGAGGGAAAAGGAATTGACGGAAAAGCGAGAACGGGAATGACGGAAAAGGGAAGAGAACGGGATTGACGGAAAAGAGAGGAGAACGGGATTGACGGAAAAGCGAAGAGAACGGGATTGACGGAAAAGGGAGGAAAACGGGATTGACGGAAAAGGGAAGAAAACGGGATTGACGGAAAAGCGAGGAGAACGGGAATGACGGAAAAGGGATGAGAACGGGATTGACGGAAAAGGGAGGAAAATGGCATTGACGGAAAAGGGTAGAAACGGGATTGACGGAAAAGGGAGGAAAACGGAATTGACGGAAAAGCGAGGAGAACGGGAATGACGGAAAAGGGAGGAGAACGGGATTGATGGAAAAACGAGAACGGGATTGACGGAAAAGCGAGGATAACGGAATGACGGAAAAGCGAGGAGAACGGGATTGGCGGAAAAGCGAGAAGAACGGGATTGACGGAAAAGCGAGGAGAACGGGATTGACGGAAAAGCGAGGAGACCGGGAATGACGGAAAAGGGAGGAGAACGGGATTGACGGAAAAGGGAGGAGAACGGGATTGACGGAAAAGGAAGGAAAACGGGATTGACGGAAAAGGGAGGAGAACGGGATTGACGGAAAAGAGAGAACGGGATTGACGGAAAAGCGAGGAAAACGGGAATGACGGAAAAGGGAGGAGAAAGGGATTGACGGAAAAGCGAGGAGAACGGGATTGACGGAAAAGCGAGGAGAACGGGAATGACGGAAAAGGGAGGAGAACGGGATTGACGGAAAAGCGAGGAGAACGGGATTGACGGAAAAGGAGGAGAACGGGAAATGACGGAAAAGGTAGGAGAATGGGATTGACGGAAAAGCGAGGAGAACGGGATTGACGGAAAAGGAAGGAAAACGGGATTGACGGAAAAGAGAGGAAAACGGGATTGACGGAAAAGAAGGAGAACGGGATTGACGGAAAAGAGAGGAGAACGGGATTGACGGAAAAGCGAGGAAAACGGGATTGACGGAAAAGCGAGGAAAACGGGATTGACGGAAAAGCGAGGAGAACGGGATTGACGGAAAAGGGAGGAGAACAGGAATGACGGAAAATAGAAGATAACGGGAGAGAGAATTATAACGATGTTCAGTAAGTGTCGTTTAGAGTTAATTAATCAAA
>JAJSOF020000005.1:171037089-171064589 GCA_025594305.2 Periplaneta americana
AAAAAGATTCCCATAAATACATTTATCAGATAATTAAACAATAAAACCCAGACAATTTACTAGTAACCTCAGTTTTTAGAAACTACTGATCAAATTTCAGTTACAAAAAATAAAAACTGTAAAGTGAGGAGCATTATAGGCCTATATGAGACGATACAAAA
Organism: Periplaneta americana; assembly: GCA_025594305.2. Classification (NCBI taxonomy): domain Eukaryota; kingdom Metazoa; phylum Arthropoda; class Insecta; order Blattodea; family Blattidae; genus Periplaneta; species Periplaneta americana. Next base: position 171,037,251 of record JAJSOF020000005.1, read on the forward strand.
ACAATAAAATAAAAAATTAATACATATAAATCCCTGTTTGACTTATGAAGTTCAAATGTGGCATGAGAGCATCGTAGCCTATGTTAAATTGGTGTAGCTAAGATCAAAATTTCAAAAAGAAGAAAAGAAAGACAGAAGGAAATATAGAAAAAAGAACGGAAGAAAGAAAGAAACATGAAGGAAAGTGAGAGAGAAAGAAAGATTGCTTAAAAATACAGAATATTCATCTTGATTACACAACTTTTAACACTGTATCACTTTGGAATATGTATTATATGACTTTCTTGTGTTAAATTCTATCAGTACCTGGTTTACATGTTTCGACCTGTTATTGGTCTTCTTCAGAACTGGTCGTTGCTGGTCTTGGCGCCTCTTGTTTTGTTTCCTGTGGGGTGTGTTTGTGTAGTGTAATGTGGAGTCAAACTCAATTTCAGAACACACACACACTTTGATTCCACATTACACTACACAAACACACCCCCACAGAAAAGAAAACAAGAGGCGCCAAGATCAGCAACGACCAGTTCTGAAGAAGACCAATAACAGGTCGAAACATGTAAACCAGGTACGACAGAATTTAACACAAGAAAGTCATAATTATAATACATATTCCGAAAATATAGAAGTTGAAAATTTCATTCGTAACTCTCTTTAACAAATTCTCAGCGCTGTCCTCAATGTATGTTGAATTTACAGATACATTCTGTTAATAAATAATCGTAAAATTATACTCGTATTATCAATTTTACTGTTCGTGTAGCATTCAAAATTAGAGATTTATAGGCCCAGGATTTTTTTTCCGATTTTTCCTCAAATGTAAGACGACTGTGAGGTAATTCTGTAACAAATCGTTTCATACATCTCGTCAAGTGTAATTTCTTCTTTCTCTCTTCCCCCTCCTCAACCTTCTCCTGCAGGTAGCAGGATCTGCTACGATTCCAAATTGGCCCATCTATATTTTGTAAGGTCGACCTATATTTCTAAGACTATTATATTCCGTTTCTGGAATCTGTGGTGTATAGGAATCAAAGCAAGTCCTTTGCGCAAGTATTGAATGGAGGGGGCTAATCCAATGATCGCTTCGGGAGAAAGCACTGATTGAAGAAGAGAGTTTAAAATGCCACCCTATCTATCACCTTCTGTCACATGCATTTTGTTCTGAGTAATTGTACTCAACTAAGAAATTTAAAAACTTACAGGACGCTAGAACCTACACGTAAAGATTTGCACAAAGTAGCTCATTGCATGCTATACAATGCTATAGTTCGAACATCGACTTACAATTGCGAAAAATTAATTTCAAAAATACCTAGCCTATTATAAAAGAAACAAGCGAAATAAATTTCGTTTTCATGATGAGTATGATGTAAATATTCTAGACAAAAACGAATGTAGGTCTACAGTCCAGGCAAAGAATAAATCTTTTACAGAAATTGTAGTACTAGCTTCATTCACAATTATCGAAATACATGAAAATGTCGTTATTGAAATACGAAATTCTCAAACACTAACCGTAGCTAAAAAAATTCCAAAATGAAACAATAAAATCTGCAGTGCTTGGGAAAAGTGGCATAAGTCAGTTTCCACAAACTTTTATTAATTTATTGACAACTTACGGAACATCTGCTCGCTTGGGAAAAGAGACAAAAGTATTTCTCCCATTACAATAATTCATACAGAAGAAAATCAAATCGACATAAACCAATGTGAACACAGTTTTTTCCTTCTCCTGTAAAATTAACATTTTTGACTTGTGTCACTTATTATGAGCACTACAGAAATATCCATAAACATTAAAAGTAATAGTAGGCTAGTGTCCAATTTCACACGGAGGAAGAATAAATAAATTTGACTTAATTCTTGATAGTGCTGATCATAATCACGAAGTTACTTAATAATAATAATAATAATAATAATAATAATAATAATAATAATAATAATAATAATAATAATAATAATAATAATCGAGGCACAACAGCCGAAGCAGAGGTGGACGATCATCCAACAAGAATGGAGGTATGGTGTGGTTAGCACGATGATGCCCCCAGCCGTTATAGCTGGCTTTCGTAACCAAATTTCACTACCTATCGTAGCTCTCCAAGTGCATCACGGACCCATACACTGGCCGAAATTTCATTAGAAAATTTCTTCCTCCACGAGGAATCGAACCAGTGCGCATTCTGTAACGCGAGTCCTAGGCAGGATGGCTCAGACCACGATGCCACGGCGCGGGACACGAAGTTGCATACATTTTGTAATATAATTTATTAAGATTTTCAACAATCTTCTTAAAAACAAGTGGAGAAATTTAATGCACTTCTAAGATGGTAATTTATAAACATACTAGTGGCTTGTGCAACAAACGCTGCAAACGAAGTCCATTAGACTTCAAATAAAAATGTTTCACATTTATTTTCAGTGAAGAATACCAGACATTTTGAAAGTTATTTGCTCCCATAGTAATAAAACATTCTTCCTCTGAATGGTTTACCCATTTATGCCACCTTTAGGTTTTTGAGTTTCAACGCGAAAACACAAGTAACAATGTCAGGACGATCAGTAGGTTTTTCATGTGGGAATAAAGCAATAACTATTTCAGGTCATTATGGATTGTAGGTGAAAGTTAAAAAAAATGTCAGATTTGCTATGCTTTCGAAAAATAGACATACCATCTTGGTATAGTTGTTGCGTGGAGAGCTTGAAATGTAGAGGGTAAAATCATTTTATCCTGCTAAGAGATCTTGCTGAAATGATCAGGAGACTATAAAATCTTGTAGGCCTCTTATTTTATCAGTAAGTAATATCTTTTGGTCTTTCCCTAGGAACTGTAATTTTTGCGCTCTCTCGAGACAATACTGAAGAGAATGACGCATATAAATATCTACACCACACCGCCATTAAGTATATGAGAAAGACTCAACTCCACTTGATTAATAACTATACAAATATTTGATTTTTAATAAGAATATTATTATCTTACGTAAGTTTTGTAGTTTGTATATTATATATATATATATATATATATATATATATATATATATATATATATATAGCCACTCATTAAATTATAGGAATGAAGATCTAATTTAAGATATTTTCTACACCTACTTACGTAACCTCAAAACGTTTCACTTTCATATCATCAATAGAGCATTAATATGTATAATTAATGAAATATATTCACATCATGGCATTAATTATAACAATATTTAATTTCTAATGGTGGTAATGTCATCAAACCACCTCACGTTTTATGGATTTTAATATCCAATACACAGCTTTACTCAGAAAATTACATACCGCAGAACCAGACCTGTAAATTATTTTTAATGAGTTTTGAAGTTTTTAATAACCAACTGAATTAGAATCCTAAATATGTCAGCAAACCTGCAGGTTATGGCCTTCGTGTAATAGCCTATTGTTTATTGTAGTGTGTGTTTTGTTTTATTCTGAAATGCAATTAGTTCTCAAAACTGACGAAAGATGGATTTTGGAAAATAGGAAAATTATGTAGGAAAACTGACGCTTCACTGAAAGTTACTATTTTTGTGAAAATCCTTGGATGCCAAGCTTCAAAATGACGGATCATTCGTTAAAATCTGTTCAGCCGTTTTCCCGTAATTTCCATTACCAGTTCAAATTATATACAGACGTGGACAAATTATTAGCAAAATTGAAGATTTTTATTAGTATATATTTTTACAAAATATCACTCTTCAATTCAGAATACAGTTGACATTTTTGCGTAATTACACATTAAAAAAATGAAGATTTGTATTGTATATTTTCAAAATTTGACTCTTCAATTTGGACTACAGTTGATATTTCGGATGTTTCCAAATTGTTAGCGAAACTGAAGATTTTATAATATATTTTTACTAAATTTGACTCTTCAATTTAGACTGCACTGGCATTTTTGCATATTTACAAGTTATTAGCAAAATGAAGATTTTTATTATATATTCTTACAAAATTCGATTCTTCAATTTAGACTGCAGTTGACATTTTTGCACATTTACAAATTATTAGCAACATTGAATATTTTCATTACATATTTTTTCAAAATTTGACTCTTCAATTTAGAATACAGTTGACATTTTTGTATAGGCCTATTTCTATCTACTGTAATGATAGAAATATGCAAAACTGTCAACTGTAGTCTAAATTGAAAAGTCAAATTTTGTAAACAGAATTATCATAAAAATCGTCAAGTTTGTTAATAATTTGTCCACGTCTATATATATATATATATATATATATCGCCTATTCAGACCATAATAAACTAAACTAACGTCAAGAATATAAGATGAAATAATTAGCATACTTTTGATAAAGGTCCGGTCAAGAAAAGTTTTATAAGTATCCAATGTTTATATGTATAGCTGACGCCAGGGTTTTTGGCGCGTGTCCTTGAGTACAATGAACAGTCTGCGAGCATCTATTGATGTGTAGCTGAAAATGGTACCACCTCCTATACACATCACTTCAGCATTCTGCCAACCACAGCTGTCAGTCTTGCTGCCCAGACTGCGGCAACTTAACTTTCCTGCGGTGTGTCCTTGAGTACAGCGTCCAGTCAGTGAGTTTCTGTTGCCACTCAGCGTATTCCGAATCTCACCGGTCCGGTGGCATCAATGACGTCACGTTGCAGCGAAATAAGGAACAAAACTGCTGGAAGGATCGATGGCTGTCATGGCGACTGTACAAGTTGTTGTCTGTGCTACGCTAGCAAAATTTTGCGAAATTTTCGTACTCCCATCTCGTTCAAAGAAAAGATAGCGTAAACAATTTATTTCTTGAACCGGTAGTAATAGCGGGTCCGTTGACATGTTCCCTCATAAGCCATTAACATATTGTTTTTACGTTGTGCTCATTACAAACAATACAGCAGAACTAAAGCAGAATACACCGCCATGACACGACAGTGCACGATGTTATTCGTCTGCTAATTCCCGCCCTATACAAGAACCAATCAGATTCACTGATGGCGGCTGATGGAGACTGCCACAACCTCTGCAAGTTGATGGCACCGGTACGACACCGGTGGAGCATCAATGACGTCATCGGTGGAATTCGGAACACCGTGATGCCATCGGATTGCTCACCGGTGAGATTCGGAATACGCTCACTGCAGCTGAGAACGGTACCTCCTCCTAAATACGCGTCACATCAACAATCTGCCAATCACAAGTGCCAGCTTTATCGCCTATAAATTGCTACAAAGATTAGACACTCGCACTTATGTTTCCCATTACTTATTTAACATGCCAAAATCGGTGGCGCGCCCTATAACTTCGGTGAAGTAATCAATTCAGTTGACATATGTCGTTTTCTATGGATGTGATCTCAAGTAAGAGAAAAAAACCTGAAGTAGAAAAGAATTTTTCAAATGTTGTCTCACAGTACCATCCAAGGATTGAACCACACTGCTGTAGGAACGTTGTCCCACTTCACATCAAATCGACGAAAAGAAAAACAAGGACGTTAACAAATTTGATACATTCAACACGGAAGAATCTTTCTTTCCGTTTTGAAGAACTACATCTAGAAAGTTGCAATCCTTCATATTTCTTCTGATGCCAGCATTTACATCTTATTCAGTTTCATAGTTGTTATTTCCTCGAAAGAGGAGTAAGAGCGGTAATCCATCACAGGCAGAACATTCATGCATGCATGCAGGGATTCCATAAAGAATAAAATTGAGGAGAGAAAATAATGGACTGCAACAGAATGCAGACAGATATATGAGAAATGAATGACACTAAATTAGAATAGAAATATATGGTCTGACTATCCAGGAAGGGGAGGTAAAAATAGACAGCTTGCAATGGGGAGAGAACGGAAAAACTACAACAAAATAGTAAGTAACAAAAGAAAAATAAAAGGAAAACGTATGATTCCAAAAACCGATTTAGCTATATCCACAGCAATGGACGAGGTAATGAATCACCATAAAACAAACAGAAGTCACAGTAATATTTTATCTTCCGTGTATTTCTGAGATGAACTATTTATTTTTCTTCTTAGAAGGTAAACTGTACCCGTGTTGTGACAGTAAATTGCGAGTACATTATTTGCCTTTAATATTTTATACACGATAATCCCTACAATATTTGTATCGCATTAAAGAGTGCACTGGACTGTATTTAAGCAGAAAAATATGGTTATATATAGTAGAAAAAGTCCCAGCATTTATTAACAGTGATTATACGCTGAAGTAAAACAGATTATTTTAATGTTATTTAACGACGCTGTATCAACTACTCTTATACACGGACCCTGGAATTTCGGAACGGATTTTGGCGCTAATATTTTAAGGCAGAAAAGTTGTTTCTTTGATGTAGGCTATGTAGTCAGATAAATCAACAAAATTTCGCAAATAACTTTTTTTCTGCGAAATTTAGCAACTTTTAGATTTTCGTACAAAATTTTAAGCGAAATAAGATATTTTTCGAGATTTTGTAGAGTATTTCGTACGAAACATGATTTTCTAAGACATTATTATGACTCGTGTAGTAGCATAGTGAAGCCAATCGCCAAATTTAATTTTAATATTAACTCTGAGTCAAGTTCTGAAGAGTTGGACATTTTTTTCTGTACTATCTGTAATATTTTTAGAACGAAATTACCATTTTTAAACTTGGATGTGCTTTTGATCAAGGATATTCAGATAATTTTTTAACATGGTACAGATGTAACAAAATGATTAAAATATTAAATTTCATTGAGTGTATAATTATTTTCTCCAGACATCTGAAAATGAAGCTAATTAAAGACAGAAAATGAAACAAATGCAATGTTTTATTGTTTGATTTTACTGTGAAAATTAATCATTTTCAACAAAAAAACAACTGTCCACACTTATTTACAACTCTTGGATGTTTCACTTTTCTAACTACGAAAGAAGCTTTCTACATACATACATATGCATTCATACATACATACATATATACATACATACATACATACATAACTTATATACATACATACATACATACATACATACATACATACATACATACATACATACATACATACATACATACATACATACATACATACATACATACATACATACATACATACATCTTCCTTTTTTGGCCAGTTACATGAACTCCCACTGTAGCCAACATAGGATTTATTATTATCAATGAATTAACAAAGTTTAACTGTTCTGTTTATGGTAACATATTATGTACATTTCTACGAGTATATTAAACGGCTCTATATATTCATTGCTCCTGGCCTATGTTGCATCTTTTAACACACAGAACTAGACTTTCATGGAAAATATTTTCTTCCAAATACAAGACGAGTTGACGTGGTATGACCCTAATGGAACATTCATTACATTTTCAATTTATTTTTTCAGTTGCAAAAACCGTATCTGAATTAATTTCTTACATCAATTTTAAGGTTTATGTCTTCGCTTTCCTTTTGTGTATGCATAAAGTAACATATTTCTATTATTATTATTATTATTATTATTATTATTAATAATATTATTATCTATAAAAGAGATTAGGATGTTTCATTGAACGTGCGTCTATTATTATTATTATTATTATTATTATTATTATTATTATTATTATTATTATTATTATTATTATTATCTATAAAAGTTAAATAGGATGTTTAATTGAACGTGCGTCTATTATTATTATTATTATTATTATTATTATTATTATTATTATTTATTATTATTAGTTTATTACAAATTTTCCATCATATGTGTTTCAAAGCTATAATTATGTGGCGATATCTCTTAGAAAATGAAACTCTTTGACATTAATTCTTACCAATTGGTCAATAACGGGATGATTAATGAAACAAAAACTTTTGTAATATCATTTTCAAGGAAAACTACTTCATAAAATATAACTATCACCTAAAAACGTTTATTAATTAACAGAAAAGATTGTATTAGAGACCTTGGTGTATTAATTGACAATAAATTATATTTTCACAATCACATTGATTATATTTATAACCATGCAATAAGAATGTTAGGAATAATTCGGTCAATTACTTATTCTTTTTCAACACCTGACTCTCTTTAATACTATACTATTACATTTTGTGAGATCGAAACTTGAATATCCATCTGTAGTTTGGAACTCTATTACTAATTCTGATTCGGCTAAACTTGAAAATATTCAAAGAAATTTATTTCATTATGTTCTTACCGATTCCTGCCTAATAGCTCTGAGTATAACTATGATAAAAATGCGAGCACTTTAAATGTCGAAGCCTGTATGCCAGACGTCATGATCTCGATTATTATTCTTATGCAAGGTCCTTAAAGGTGACATTAATTGTCAATCTTTCTTAAATAGTGTCAGCCTTCGTATTCCTATGAAGGACATGAGACATCACAAACTCTTCTATATTAGAAATTCTAAATCTTCCTCGCCGGTCTCCAGATGTATTAAACATGCTAACTTACATGTAGGCGATTTCGATCCATTCAATCTATAGTTTCGGTTATTAGGACATGGCAATGTCTTTGTTAATATTAATTGCATTATCTTTCTACACATTTTGGTAATACTTTTTGTATGAATGAACTCTTTTCTTAAAATATATTAGTATTAATCCTTGTAAACTAATCATTGTAAACCTTGTTCTTTTTTGTTGTTATCTCTATTATGTAATTATACCATAGTTGTTCATTTTAATGCATTAATTGTCTCACTGTGCTGGACTTTTATTGGCCTATGGCTGTTGTCCAGCATATAAATATCAATAAATATAAATATAAATATAAATATAATATTATTATCTATAAAAGAGATTAAATAGTATGTTTAATTGAACATGCGTCTATTATTATTATTATTATTATTATTATTATTATTATTATTATTATTATTATCTATACTTAAAGGCATTTAGGAACCCAGAGGTTCATTGAACGCCCTCACATAAGCCCGCCATTGGTCCCTATCCTATTAGATTAATTAGTCTCTAAACATATCCCACCTCCCTCAAATCCATTTTAATATTATCTTTACGTCTCGGCCTCCCCAAAGGTCTTTTTATTCCGGCCTCCCAACTAATTATTATCTATAAAAGAGATTAAATAGTATGTTTAATTGAACGTGCGTCTATTATTATTATTATTATTATTATTATTATTATTATTATTATTATTATTATTATTATTATTGTCTATAAAAGAGATTAAGTAGTATGTTTAATTGAACGTACATCTATTATTATTATTATTATTATTATTATTATTATTATTATTGTCTATAAAAGAGATTAAATAGTATGTTTAATTGAACGTGCGTCTATTATTATTATTATTATTATTATTATTATTATTATTATTATTATTATTATCTATAAACGAGATTAAAAAGATAGGATGTTTAATTGAACGTGCGTCAATTATTATTATTATTATTATTATTATTATTATTATTATTATTATTATTATTATTATTATTATTATTATTATTATTATTATGGCGTTTACATCACAGATGAAAAAAATTGCAAATGCATTTGCTAGCCAATTTAAATTGTTCAACAAAATTGTAACTTCAATTTCATTACTTATGATTCTAATATTACTTTGACTGTTTGCCCCTGCCTAAAATTACATCCGATGATGTAACTTAAATTCATTAAAAAGCTAAATAAATAAATAAATCTAAAGGTAAGAGATAGCATTCCTAATTTTATAATCAAGGGTTGCTCTAATATATTCATACACATTTTAACATTTTTATTCAATCTTAGTTTAAAAAAGATTAGGATGTTTAATTGAACGTGCGTCTAGGAATTTACCCATCACTTTGGAAGGAAGCATCCATTATTCCAGTTTTCAAAAATGGTAATAAAAACAGTGTTACTAATTATAGACCCATTTCTATCCTAAACAATTTTTCTAAAATTTTTTGAAAAATTTATTCACAAACACATTTCATTTTATGTCAAAAATAAGATCAATTCGGCTCAACATGGATTTACTAGAGGAAATCTACTACTACTAATTTAGTTTCCTATCTCAATCTCATTATGCCTGTTGTCGAAACTCAAGGTCAAATTGACTCGATTTATTTTGATTTTAGCAAAGCATTTGATGTTGTTCCTCACAAAATTTTATTAAATAAATTAAGTAATTTTGGTCTTCCACTAGCTACGTTAATTGGTTTGAAAATTATTTAACAGATAGATAGTCTTGTGTTCGACTAGGTAATTCTCTCATCGGTTCCATTTAATAGTTTATGTGGAGTTCCTCAAGGGTCTACATTGGGACCTCTCCTATTTTTATTATTTATAAATGATATAAGTAAGAGAATAAGTTCTAGCTGCCTTTTATTTGAACGGATGATCTAAAACTCTTTCGTAAAATTAATAGTTCGGCTGATTGTCAAATTCTTCAAAATGACATTAATTCAATTTTACAATGGTCTGTTGAAAATGGAATGAAAATTAATCAATCCAAAACTTTTGTTATTTCCTTCTCACGGAAAACTATTTCCCAAAAATTTAATTATTCTCTTAGTAATGTCGTAATTACTAAGAGAGATTGTATTAGAGATCTTGGTGTTCTACTTGATTCAAAATTATATTTTCATGATCATGTGCAATATATTTATACCCATTCATTAAGAATGCTTGGTCTAATTAGGTCTATAACTTATTCTTTTTACTACTCCTATGTGTTTATTAATTTTATACTATACATTGGTTAGATCCAAGCTTGAATATGCATCTGTTGTATGGAACTCCATTACTTCCACTGACTCGGCTAAATTGGAGAATATTCAAAGAAAATTTATTTCCCTGTGTTCTTATAGATTTTTACCAAATTTCGATTATAACTATGAGACTAATTGCGAATATTTCAATTGCGGTAGTTTGTTCACCAGACGTCAGGATCTTGATTATTTATTTTTTTGTAAAGTCATTAAGGGTGATATTGATTGTGAATCTTTCATAAAAGCAATATCAGTCTTCGTATTCCTGCTAAGGGTTTAAGATTTCATAAATTGTTTTATAATAGGAATTCTAAATCTCTGTCTCCGGTCTGCAGATGTTTAAATATGCTAATTTGCATGGATTGAACTTGGATCTATTTAATGTGTAGTATATACTTTTCGAGTTATATGTCAGTTTTATTATTTATGCCATTGTTAGATATGTATCATACTATTCTCGTCATTTGCATAACTTTACAATATTAATTATATGATTCCTGTCTTCATTTATATGGTTTCATTAATTCATTTATAATACATTTTATTTAATTGCCATCATTTTAATTATCTCACTGAACTAATTTTAACAATATTATTTGTGCTATTTATTTCGTTGCATTTTGGTCAATTGAGTAATGTATACTATTATATTGATTGTATTTTCATCTCATTGCCATTTTCTATCATTCATTCTCATCATCATTTGTTGTTTTGTTTCATCATTTGTACCTCTATAAACTGTAATTGGCCTTGTGCTGTTGTTTCGCACATTAATATTCTAAATAAATAAATAAATAAATAAATAAATAAATTATTATTATTATTATTAAAAAGAGATTAAATAGGGTGTTATTTGAACGTGCGTCTTATTATTATTATTATTATTATTATTATTATTATTATTATTATTATTATTATTATTATTATTATTATTATCATATAAAAAGATTAAGTAGGATGTTTAATTGAACGTGCGTCTATTATTATTATTATTATTATTATTATTATTATTATGTATAAAAGAGATTAAATAGGATGTTTAATTGAACGTGCGTCTTAGTAACCTAGCAGGAAATTTGTGCGGCATAATCAGACTCAATTAGTGATAAATCTGGACAGTACGGCTGGAGCCTTTCTTATAGGAGAAACATTTGATATGATGCTATCGTCAACAGCACAACCCACAACAGCAGCATATATATGTAATCAAGCTATTTAGCGCTGCACCGCGATGAGAATTGGACATGGATGTCACTGTCTATGACAATTAATCATTACACTTGACAGTTAAACTGCTTTGAAGCGTACCGCTTGCTGTATATATATGTGCGTGGGCCATCTCCACAATCAGCCAATTGCGCAAGACAGGTAGTGTGACGTAGTGCCCGGGGTTAATTGAAGGTCGACAACTGGAATAATAGTACAGCCTATATGGGATGGGGAGGCCTAAAACACACAGGAAAGTGAATTTCCTAACTACAATTAGAATTATATCTCTATTAGTGCAATATCCTCACATATAGGTTTGTTACTGATACAAACAGTCGTAATGTACCAGGCAGCGGAGAAGCGTTTTAACCTGGCTACGTGAGATACACGATTGTATAGATGTTTCTCTGCTCAGTTTCATGTCCTGCGTGTTAAATAGATGCGAGGTGATGTGCTAACCCCACGTCACAAGAGTACTAGTGTATTCGTTTAGTGTTAGAAAGAATAAAATTTACATTTATGACGAAGATGTATGCGTTTTTGTTCGAGACTTTATAGCTTTAAATCCAGAGGACTCTAGTTCAAATTTTGGCATGTAAGTGAAAATGTAGATATCTTATAGCCGTCCCAATCAGGGTTTAATAATATAATCGGCTCACATAAGTCTCGTGACGGGAATATTGTAAGAAATGGAAATATAAAAATTGAAAATTTATCTTTTGAAAAGGTGGAGAAGTTCAAATATCTTGGAGCAACAGTAACAAATATAAATGATACTCGGGAGGATATTAAACACAGAATAAATATGGGAAATGCCTGTTATTATTCGGTTGAGAAGCTTTTATCATCCAGTCTGCTGTCAAAAAATCTGAAAGTTAGAATTTATAAAACAGTTATACTGCCGGTTGTTCTTTATGATTATGAAACTTGGACTCTCATTTTCAGAGAGGAACATATTAGGTTAAGGGTGTTTAAGAATAAGGTGCTTAGGAAAATATTTGCGGCTAAGAGGGATGAAGTTACATGAGAATGAAGAAAGTTACACAACACAGAACTGCACGCATTGTATTCTTCATCTGACATAATTAGGAACATTAAATCCGGACGTTTGAGATGGGCAGGGCATGTAGCACGTATGGGCGAATCCAGAAATGCATATAGAGTGTTAGTTGGGAGGCCGGAGGGAAAAAGACCTTTGAGAAGGCCGAGATGTAGATGGGAAGATAATATTAAAATGGATTTGAGGGAGGTGGGATATAATGATAGAAAATGGATTAATGTTGCTCAGGATAAGGACCAATGGCGGGCTTACGTGAGGGCGACAATGAACCTCCGGGTTCCTTAAAAGCCAGTAAGTAGAAACTCTAGTTAGGTAGGCTATCATTGAAAAATTTATTTCAAATGCAACAAAGAATGTAGGCTACAAGACAAATTACATTTTATAAAGAAAGTAGAGTTACTTCTGCACACTTCATCCCCCTCTTATTTATTCGCCCGTTTCTATAGTCCTCGGCCTCATCTCGCTATCACCAAATCTCATCGACTCTAAATAACCTAGTAGTTGATACAGCGTCGTAAATAACCAACTAAAATAAAAATCTATAGTACTCCTCGCTATCATAGCATAATGCTCGAGTACAACGCGATAACACTATAAATTCCACTCCACACATCATCATCCCTCATCTTGCTACTTCTTGTCATTGGAATTCTCTCCCACCAGAAGTCAAGAGCCGTAGAACCTTAAAGTCTTTTAAATCCAAGTCAGAAAATTATCTTATGACGAGTTGCCAAACTAACTTACTGCTATGGCAAGTGTTGTATTATATGTGTCCACGTATTCTCTACATTTAGATATTCTAGTGATTGTATTTTGTTTTTGTTTCTCATTATTTATTATGTACTCCTATAATTGGCCTCAGGTCCGTCCCAGGAATCTGTAGAGTATAAAGACGAAATAAGAGTTCTGCGCAAGTGGTACGACAGAGGTCCCGGACAAATGACCGCTCTGGGAGAGGCAATGGTTGAACGAAGCTACCAATCGCTTGCAGGAAGGGGATCATTTCTATCTGAACTCTCTACCACGAGTATCTTACCCCTTAGCGGCCTCGAGCTGATGCTGCCCGCATTATACTCTGGCACAGATAAACTCCGCTTCCATATGAGCCAAGTCACTCCACAAAATCCCTGGTATGGACCACATATACCATTTTATGTCTCTCATGAGAACACGTGGCGGTTATCATCATATAACTATTTTTTTTATTGTATCTAAAAATTGTGTTCACTGAATGCTCCGTACTTCAGTCTCTATTATTATTATTATTATTATTTATTATTTTATTATTATTTTTATTATTATTATTATTTTTTATTCCATGTTTCTAAACATTGTATATGTCTAATTCATTTTGACTTACTGTTTTCATTTTATTATGCTTTATTCATCCTTTCTGTATTTTAAATATAACTCATGCCTATTGACTTATTGTTTACATTATATTAAGATTATCTGCTTCAGTTTCTTATGTATTTTATAAATTTGTAATATCCTTTGTAACGAAGTTTTAGTTCTGGTTCGGTGTTCGAGAAGACTCGTCTCCAAATCTCTTCAGAAGATCGGAAATACGCCAAATGAAGGGGAAATATGAACAATTATGAAGATTTGTACATAATATGAACACTTTTACAAAATATTATGGAATATTAGGCCTAAAATATTCTACTCATGACCAAAAACAAAACATATGATTTCCAATACTCTGCGATAATGTTTTAAATGCTAAATTATCCATACATCTTGATTAGACAACTTTTAACACTGTATAACTTCGGAATATGTATGATAAGACGTACCTCGTTTACATGTTTCGACCTATTTATGGGTCATCCTCAGAACTGGTCGTTGTTGGTCTTGGCTCCTCTTGTTCTGTTTCCTGTGAGGGTGCGTTCGTGTGGTATAGTGTAGAGTCAAAGAAGTCAAAGAGTGTGTGTGTTTTGAAATTGAGTTGTGTGTTGAGAATTTCGTTGGGGTGTGTTTTCGTGTGTCTGTATATTTCATAGTGTTCTAATGTGTTTAGTTTCTGACTTTTTTGTTGGATGTGTAGTATTTCCATGTCTGTGTTAATGTCTCTGTCACAGGATGTCACAGGAAAGTCTTATCATACATATTCCGAAGCTAAATTATCGTCTGATATCTTCACTTCTCCTGTGATCAAACAATGGTATCCTGCCACAGTTAGTAGAAGTCTCGTTTCAGTCGACTCTATAATTCGTTACAAAAATTATAACAGTTTTGAGTAGCTTCTTCTATTTACAAAAACAATTTTTTTCAGTCTGTAGACACCTGTTATGCGTTTCTGCAGTATAGAGAGGTCAGTATTACGTACTGATGACAGATGGCGAGCATTTTGAGTGACATTTTTAATTAAAATTCATACTGCTGTCTTTGTTTAAGGATATATCTAATGCTCACGATTTAATAATTAATTAATTATACTTTTTATTTTCCAATATTTAATAATTTCATGCTGCAGAGACAGAGAGGGAGAGGGTGAAGAAATATGGAAAAAGAGACAAACACATGTTGTTGATGGTACTGAAAAGGACACATGTGAAGAGAAAGTGTTATTTTTAAGAGACCAGCTTTAGTAACGTAACCGCCCCGGACTTCTCGAGATGAGAATGACACAAACAAATTCTGCAATAAGCTGTTTAAGTAGACAGCACAAACAAGATACACTCACTGAGTCAAAGGAAGCCTAAGTTCATTGGATCCGGCCCCGAAAAACCAACCCAAGCTAAACTTAATATGCAAAGAACAAAAATTCGGTTATATAATCACAGTGATTGCAGACTAATTAAAATAATATAACAGGGTTAGTTAAAAGTCCCGCACCACCTAAATAACTTTTGAAGCATGTGGTTCAGTGACATGAAACTTAGTATGTGAGGATAACCATATACTAAGAACTCGATAATGGTATTACCGAGTTTTTTCTACTTCCGTTTAACCGAAAGGAACTCCAACTCTCTTACTTTAAATGGAATACCCAATATATTATTTTATTTTTGAATAGTGCTCATTAAGAGCTTTTATATGGTTATCCTCACATACCAAGTTTCATATCACTGAACTGTGTGCTTCAAAAGTTATTTAGGTAGTGCATTTAGTATTTTAATATTCGATACGCTTTTCTGTTTTCTTGACTTAGCAACACTGAATTTGAACAGAAGTATCAAGTGTGGGTAATTTTTGAAAAGCTCTTAATGAGCTTTATTAAAAAAGAAAAAATATATTGGGTGTTCCATTTAAAATAAGAGAGTTGGAGTTACTTCCGGTCAAATCGGAAGTAGAAAAAACTCGGTAATACCATTATTGAGTTCTTAGTATATGGTTATTCCCAAATACCAAGTTTCATGTCACTGAACTGTGTGCTTCAAAAGTTATTTAGGTGGTGCGGGACTTTTAACTAACCCTGTATAATGAATTACAGATAGTGTCTCTGAAGGGATTTCGGCTGTTTAAGGGTGAAAAACATTACATGATAACCTAAAAACTCTGTGTCCTAGGTCAGTGGTATTCAATTTATGGTACTCGTACTCCCAGAGATACGAGGTTTCTCTCAAGGTAAATGCATAGCTCTAACTACATACGTAAAAATGCTGATATTTGATTATACTCGTTAATAATTATCGCTCTTTAGATATTTTATGCCATAATATCAACTCTTGTTTTTCCTTGCTTCAGTAACATTTTACATAATTCGTTACTGTTATTATTGCATCAATAATTAGAGTAAATCGGGGGGAGATAACTTTCGGGGGAAGATGCTTATTTCTTTGTAGTTTCACATTCTTCCAAGAGAGAACGCCACGCGCATGTCTTCATGATCACTGAGACAATTGAATGTCTGTAGAGTTGAAGCTAACTCATTTTGCCACGTGTTCTTGTTGTGAAAAGAAGAAAAGCAAGAAAACAGCTTATTTTCTGCTATAAAATAATTGCAAAGGTATGTTAAAATTTTAATACATCCTTTAATTCGTAATAACTGTCAAACCTTTGTAATGGATATTGTAGTAAAGGTTCTAAAGTTTGTATTGTTAACAACAAACTACCTTTTTCGGCCATCTTAGGTTGCGTCACAGCACTAGGCATCTTACCCCGACACTTGGGGACGATGATCACTTTTTTCGGAGTAAGATGGTAACTTGTTACAAGAGTTTTGTTTTTGTTTTATTGCAGGGAATGTGTAAACATTACGTTAGATCCTCCGATAGAAGTCAGTGGATTGAGAACAGTCTTCAACTTGCGATGGAACATGTTATAACAGAGGGTATGAACTGTTTTAGACCATCGTAAGCATACGGGATTCCTTACCGTACCCTTAAACGCCGCCTAAAAAAGAATGATTACAAAAAATGTACTGAATTAAATTCATTGCGTCCAAGAAGTGATTTCACGAGTCTTGCGCACGACAATAAAATATGTGCAATGACTGTGTAGCTAAGTAGTGATAAACGAGTGAAAAAGTGACCATAAGCTTTAGATTAAGTCAATTTTGTTATATACATGTATCAAACCAAGTTCAGGTAAAATACATATATCAGTAAATATGTTAATTGTATTTGCCATCTTACCCGACTATCGGGGAAATATGCCTACAGTGCAAGTAAGAAGAAGACCTGTATCTATAAGCAAGGTAGTTAATGTTTTCTGTTTTGTACCAAAAACTGGTTTCAAAATATCTTCCAGACTTTGATATTTCAATATGAAATTCAAAACCAAATGAACAGTATCTCAAATTTTCAATCAAAGAAAAATTCAAGCATCTTCCCCCGATTCACTGTATATTGTAGCTATGTGTAATAATAATAATAATAATAATAATAATAATAATAATAATAATAATAATAATAATGATAATAATATATTTTTCATACAATAGTCTTGTATTATTTATTTCATAATTGCGATGCTCTTTGTTGGCACTGAGGTAAAAAATTATTTTCATAATAAGATTTATTAAACGCAATGTGTACATTGTTACATTTTATCAAAAGTTGCCTTCTTTTGGTAGAACGTTAGTGTCTCAGTCCTTGCTTGGCAGGTTTATATGATACTGACTGCAGCTGTTATAAGAGGGTGCAGATGCACTGCTCTGAGCCGGTGGTATCCTCGTTTGACGCTCACAGATCCTATGGTGGAACCCGTGGGCCGCCGTCCTCGTGAAGACGTGACGTAGCTGCATAGTTAGGCTTCTTCCATTCTTCCGTGTTCATGGCTGGCGTATGAAACAAACCTGGTCCACGTCTGCTGCTTTTTAAACGCTCTCTGTCCCTAACGTGGGCCTCATTTGCTGGTATCGTTTAGGTTGAAGGCCGTTGCTCGTCATCAGCTCTCTTATTTAGAAATCCGTGTTCATTAATAGGTATACCAGCCTCGTTTGCGTTTCTTCTTGACACTTGAAGAGCTCTTTTTAGGTATGACGCTTTCACGGCTTCTGCTTCTTTAGGTTCGCTGAAAATATTCGCATATCTTTTCAGCGCGTAGCTAACTATTGGAGCGATCTTCATGTAGAAGAGGCGCAGGGCTGTGGTCGTGGAGATTTTCTTGAATTCTTTAAACGTAAAATGCCTTGATCGCCGCCGAAAAGCATCTTTCTTCTATGTGCTTAGTAAATGACTTGCCTGTCACTTGCATGTTAAGCCCAGATATTTGTATGAGTTAACAATTTCCAGTTTCTCATTCAATATGTGGAAGAAATGTCCGATCTGGAGACGTTTCCGCCTTTTCTGAACTTCGATGACCTTTGTTTTCTCTGTATTTATATCTAGGCCATTCCTTCTTGACCATACATGAAGTCTGCTAAGCCCTTCCTGTAATTCCTCTCTGTTGCTCGACATCATAACCATGTCGTCTGCATACAGGAACATAGGTACATAGGTATTTTGGAGTACTGTCCTAAGTAATGATACTTTTGATCGTAACGACCTCTACTATTTAATATTATCAACAATTAGGATTGAGGTTTATGTCACCTTCCATCCTGTACGGATTTTAGAAAGACGCGGAACATTTATAAGTATCGGACATTTCTCGCCATACTGCCAGCACGGTCCTAGGTCACAGCCTAAGAAAACATAAGACGCACACAAGACAAGATTCATACGCCCACTCGCTCTGAGTATTATATGGAACGCGTATCCGCTGCATAAGTTACATTTTATCGTTATGACTTTTGTGGTTGGATTCGAAACCAAACAAAAGTACAGTATAGTAAACAAACCACTCTAACGCAAAACGTGTGTTTAAACGCTACAGGCGTTGACACTTTTAAGTGTTAGTACACATTTAACCGAATATCGTTTACTTTAATAATTCCTATAATTATTCATTATTTACAAATCGCATGTAATTTGCAACACTGTTCTTATTCATATATGTGTTTTAATGTTAATCCTGTTAATAGCCTGAAGTGTAGGATTGTGTATAACAAAGCAATGTGCTGTGAAATTAGTTTCTCGCTGAAAATATTCGCTTGATTATCGTACTATAAAATACAGACCAAGGAAAACCAGGAAAAATCATTGGTAGTAGCACTTCTCTTGGATCTGTAAACAGTAAAATATTATTATTATTATTATTATTATTATTATTATTATTATTATTATTATGTTAGGAATAATTCAGTCAATTACTTATTCTTTTTCAACACCTGACTCTCTTTTAATACTATACTATACATTAGTTAGATCGAAACTCGAATATACATCTGTAGTTTAGAACTCTATTACCAGTTCTGATTCGGCAAAACTGGAAAATATTCAAAGGAAATTTATTTCAGTATGTTCGTACAGATTCCTGCCTAATAACTCTGGGTATAACTATGATAAAAAATGTGAGCGCTTTAAATGTCGAAGCCAGTATGCCAGACGTCATGATCTCGATTACTTATTCTTATGTAAGGTCCTTAAAGGTGACATTAATTGTCAATCTTTCTTAAACAGTGGCAGCCTTCGTATTCCTATGAAGGACATGGGACATCACAAACTCTTCTGTATTAGAAATTCTAAATCTTCCTCGCCGGTCTCCAGATGTATTAAACATGCTAACTTATCATGTCAGCGATTTCGATCCATTCAATGTATACACGTATTAGAATATAATGTCTTTGCTAATATTATTTTCATAATTCTTATACAAAATTGGTAGTAAGAATCAACTCTTTTCCCTAATATTTTATAGTATTAATTCTTGTAAATTAATTATTGTAATCTATATTCTTTATTTTGTTGTTAACTCAAGTATTTAATTTGTACCATAGTTGTTCATTTTAATGTATTAATTGTATCACTGTGCTGGACTTTTATTGGCCAATGGCTGTTGTCCAGCACATAAATATCAATAAATAAAAAAATAAAAATAAAAATTATTATTATTATTATTATTATTATTATTATTATTATTATTATTATTATTATTATTATTATTATTATAGAAAAGACAAAGTATATGATTATGTCTCGTAACATAAAAATTGAAAATTTATCCTTTGAAGAGGTGGAAAAATTCAAATACAGTAAAACCTCGTTCATTCGGAACCCGATAAGCGAGACTTCGTTTAATCCCGACAGGCAAAAAAACTGAGTTTGGAAAAATTCTAAGAACCTGCACCTTTATCTGCGATTCTTTCCCTTTCAACGAATGTTTGTGAAAATAATTAATTTGAAGTGAAATGTAGCCCCACTCTCCGTTTTGAGCATCAATGGGCCGGAAATACTACATCATTATAAGATGACGTCGAATTCCAAGTTCACTTGTATTTTTACTTACATTTGACTTTGTCAAGGGAAACGTAAGTATTATCTCTGAAAAGGATCCGGCACTTTAAGCCTTGCTTTTCCAGAACCGACGCATGCGAAGTGAGAAGCACGCTTTGCATAAATCCGGACTACACGAGAGATAGTGAATGGTTTCTACAGTTGCGGTGTGCGAAGTTTGAGACCTAGCCCCTATAGAAACCACTCACTATCTCGTGTAGTCCGGATTTGTGCAAGACACTCGCACTTTCTCATGCGTCGGTTCAGAAAAACCAAGACTTAAGTTTATATTCCCTAACTTTGACTTGAAATCAAGAAGAAGAAGAAGAAGAAGAAAATGCTATGTTTTATTTAACGACGCTCGCAACTGCAGAGGTTATATCAGCGTCGCCGGATGTGCCGGAATTTTGTCCCGCAGGAGTTCTTTCACATGCCAGTAAATCTACTGACATGAGCCTGTCGCATTTAAGCACACTTAAATGCCATCGACCTGGCCCGGGATCGAACCCGCAACCTTAGGCATAGAAGGCCAGCGCTATACCAACTTGCCAACCAGGTCGACGAAGAAGAAGAAGAAGAAAGAAGTGAAGTTAGAGTGACGTTTTTGACTACGGCCTGAAGTATTAACTCAAGTAAGGAAAATAAATGGACATGTGTATCTCTTGTATCCGTAACAGTATTTTTTTTCTGTTTATTTCTACTATTGTATTTGTATTCCTGGTGTTGTGGAAGAGAAGGCCTGATAGCCTTAACTACACCAGAATGAATGAATGAATGAATGAAATTAATTAATGAATGAACGAATAAATAAATAAATAAATAAATAAATAAATAAATAAATAAATAAATAAATAAATAAATAACAGTGACTTACCCTCCAGAATTCTCAGAACTCTGTTAAACTTTCACGTTTCTACATATTTTAAAAAACAAGGAACAAAACTTAGAACACATTAAATTTCATAAAAGTCTGATTAATATACATATTTTAACCATCAAATCAAATACAGGTAGGAATTGTGTCCCAAAATTTCACCTTCAGAATAAGAAACATTTTATCTTCATTTAATACATGCCCTTTAAGTGAAAAACCATATACAAAATGACGGCATGGATGGAGGGAGAAAAAGCTAGTTACAGTAAATGTACCTAAACTTTCCTGCCGACGTTTATCAGCATTAAAGTTATAAGAACGAAAGTTTGAGAAAGAAAAGTTTGTGAGTAAATGCATTATATTAACAATGCCAACGCTCGAGTAATAAAGGCTAAATGACAACGCGGAAACATCTATGAGAAACTACATCGTTCAAACTGTATATGTGGCAAAAGATATGTAGGTAGCTACAGAAAAGAATATACTAAATGAAGTTGAAAGAGAACTTCGCCTAATCATTATCCTTCTCGTGAAATAGTAAATGAGAACAGGTCTATAAGCCTTCATTTTCTGTTAGTTTATGTAGTGTTGAGGTCTTATCTCTATACTGTGCACATAATAATAATAATAATAATAATAATAATAATAATAATAATAATAATAATAATAATGATTTACTTTAGCTGGCAGAGTTAAGGCCGTAAGGCCTTCTCTTCCACTCAACCAGCAAAAAGTGTATATACATACGCATGAACTTACAAAGAATTCAACAATTTGATTAAGTGAGAGTTACATGTACAGTATACAAGAGTTATATACGAATTAAACAACAAAATACTATGAACTATTAATTAGACACTGAAATAAACTGTGTAGCAGAATTATGCTAAAATACATAGAATGTTAATATATTTCAAATAATATTAGATAATAGAAAGAGATTATTATGAGACAATTTTGAAAATACAGCACTATCAGGATGATGTCTAAAGAATGAAGTAACAATGTAGTCAGTGATAGTTTAAATCAATAAGATTGGAGTGAAATGCTAATAAGGTTATCTTTTAAGCTGTTTTTAAAGGTGTTTATTGTCTTGCAGCCCCTAATACTTTGTGACAAAGAATTCCATTGACGCGAGGTGGATACTGTAAAAGATGATGAATAACAAGATGTTCTATGAAGAGGTATACTTAGCGTGCCACAGATAAGTGATCTGGTATTTACGTCGTGGTTAGAGTATAGATAGGAGAAACGAGACGAAAGGTAATTTGGCGTTGAGGTGTGCAGAATTCGATAGAGTAAAGATAAAGAGTGTAAAGTTCTGCGTTCTTTAAGTCGGAGCCACGAAAGACTTGCGAAGGACGGTGATATGTGATCATATCGTCGGATGTTGCACACGTATCTGACCCAAATATTCTGAGCTCGCTGTAACTTGACTGACAATTCAGAATTTAGGTCACTTAACAAAACGTCACAATAATCGAAGTGCGGCATTACTAGGGTTTGTACTAGGGTAAGTTTTAGTTGCTGGGGCAAGAAGTTTCTCAAGCGACAGGTTGGGAGGTATATACATGCAAATATTTTCCTATTTGTTTAAGAAAAATACATGTTAAATAACGCTCTATTTACTTTTCTCCTTGCCCATGTGTCGTATTTTACGGTATTAAGTTATGTTTTATGAATGGTAGTACCATGAAACGCCTGTCAGTTTAGACTATACGCACGTCTTTCAATATCATTACTATACTTTCAGCATGAACAGTTAAGGGTATTAACCTTGCAGGAACCTCACTTTACGTAATGGAAGGGTTTACTGATGCTGAATTAGCCGATATCCATTTAATGTGCGGAACAACAAGAGAATTTGCATCGTGGTAAGGGAGTTCTGTTGGCTACAATTTCCAAATCGTGGGATTCCAAATAGACTGTTGTTTGTTGCTGTGTAGGCTACAAAGACTTTATCTCGGACCGGGGATCGTGGCCCGCAACTGGACGCTGTTTACTTCGTAATGTGACACAACTTCTCTAAAAATAATTCTATACTAATTAAAAAAATATTAACATTTCTTAACAATTGATAGATTATTGTATTTCGTACGTTTCTTTTATTTCAATAACAATTTTTAAATGTGAATTTATTTCAGTTATTTCGTGATAGTTTAGAAGTGAATACCATTCATTTATAAAGCCTTTTTGGCTTGATAATTTAGACAACATTACTTTAAATTATTTTGTTTCATTGCTGTCTACAATACTTGTAAGAATGAAAATGTAGATTGTGTTCGGAAATCGAGCGTATTGCAGTACAAAATAAATCATGAATGTAATCCCATGTGCTAACGTGAAAAAGTGATTGTGTTTGGATACAAGATAAATTACACGATAACCTGTTACACCACAAAGACCTTCATGGTAAGCCTGGATAGTAGACAACCCCGACAAACTTAGACCTCCGCGTAAATAGTGAGGTATTCGTAAAGAAAGTAAATCGCCTGGAAGTATTAACGGACATAAAAACATTATATTTTTTCATGTCTACTATACTTGTAAGAATAAAAATGTAGACTGTATTCGAAAATCGAACGTATTACAGTACAAAACAAATCATGAATGTAATCCCATGTGCTAACGTGAAAAAGTGATTGTGTTTGGATACAAGATAAATTACACGATAACCTGTTACACCACAAAGACCTTCATGGTAAGCCTGGATAGTAGACAACCCCGGCAAACTTAGACCTCCGCATAACTAGTGAGGCGTTCGTAAAGAAAGTAAATCGCCTGGAAGTATTAACTAACCTAAAAACATGATATTTTTTCATGTCTACAAAAATAACTACAAAGATTGAGAAATTTGTTACATAATGTCGTTCAATATACTATCCACGATTGCTTCTAAAAATAGTTGCACGTATATCCCTTCCACTTATTCTTTAGTAATGACAGGTATTTGTACGTCATTCACCCATATGAAGCAAGCTGCGTACACCAATTTACCGACAGAGTCGCTGCCCAGGGTGCGTCATAGAAGGCTGGTCTACGCTACGCCCGCAAAGAGACGAGATGATTAAGGAGATTCGTTGGGATTCCACAAGGGAACCGGAGATCCAGTGGCGGCTGATTGACTGAGGCAAGTGAGGCCGGGCCTCAGTCACTTGGCTTAACTGAAATCAAATTTTGTGTTTTTATATAATGTATTAGTTATTTGAATGAAGCATATATCGCTGTAGAAGCATTTGAAAACTTTGATGTATATAGACCTGTTTTGCAGTAAAATTTGTTCCTGAGGCCGGGATCGCTCGTGCCGGGTCTGGCTTGTGATGTATATAGACCTGTTTTGCAGTAAAATTTGTTCCTGAGGCCAGAATCGTTCGTGCCGGGTCTGGCTTAATGCATTTCATGTCCTTTCGCGGGTTTTGAGTTTACGCTTAAAACGTTGTAGCTGAGGCACAATTCGGCTGGCCTGGTCAGGTTTCACTCCTCCCATCCATGGGCCGGCCTCAAAGGTAGAGTGGGGTGGGGATAGCAGTGGTGATTTGTCTTCCTAGGCCATAAATAACAAAATTCCAGCTCTTTGGCAGGCAGAAACCCACTCGAGATTCTCTCCCATTATGTCTCAGTTTATGACATAAGAGAGGGTGTTCTACTATTGTACTTCGTAGTACAGTAGTGAATCTGGTCTAATGTTGTTATGTATTTCGGGAAAATATAAACAGAAACAAATGAGAGAAATAATGCTGGTGCAGCTAATTCATTGTTAGAGTGTCCTTTTTCGAGAAGAAATAATACTAAATAAAGGAAGTTTTAAATAAAGAGAGAGACTACCGAGATACCTACGACATCGCTGATAATTTTTCTGACACAATCTTAAAACGCGAGTTTCTATTGCATCCTGGTATGGACAACATAATGATTATGTGGTAATGTGATGCAAAATAAACTTCTCTTGGCCTTGTTTGTTGCTGTGAAAAGAAAAAGATAAAAAGAAAAGAAAGAAAGGGGATTTTCAACACATAATATGGGATGCTTCATCACGCTGAAACAATCACTGAAACTCGGAGCATGACAGCTTATTTGGTGAGTGAAATTATTATTTTTCATTGATAGTAATAAGAATAGACTAAAAAAAATAATAATAATAATAATAATAATAATAATAATAATAATACAGTAATAATGATATTAATAATATAATAACAATAATAATTAATATCATAAACAAACATTTCCTATCGGAGGCACTTAAACTAGTTGCATCTGGCCTCACCAAGAATTTTGATCACCGGCCGTTACTGTGGAGATCCCAGAGAAAACCCGTGTTACCTGGACCACAGGTTTACCTAACACAGTTATAAGACGGTGTACGTCGAAGACCGAATCCGTGTTCACAGGATTGTAAATCCAGCACTCTAGTCATTAGACCACCGCGGCGGTCTATCCTTCAATATAGAAAGTATCACTCATTTATTTAATTCTACTCCAGTTTTATTACAGTCCTGCTTTTCTAACGTCATTTTTTATGTCTCAAACACGCATACACGCATACACGCACGCACGCACCCATACATTCAACACACACATCACACACACACATACACACACACAAACTAGTATTTTGCCAGTTACTTTTTTTCGTCTTTGAATTTTTAAATAAAACATATTTTAACCTAAATACCTAAAGGGGCTACCCGGTTTTTCTTTTGAAGGCCTATATTATTTTTAGCGAGTTACGAGATGTCACTGTTTTATTATTTCAAATGTAAACATTTTATAACCTTCATTTGGTAAGCATGAAAACAATGTGTTTTATTTGTCCTTTCCAAAAGCATTAATAGGCTAATAGATAATTGTCGGTTGAGCAATGTTTATAAATCAGTAAGAAAGGCCACCGGCGTGGCTCAGTCGGTTAAGGCGCTTGCCTGCCGGTCTGAAGTTGCTCTCGGGCGCGGGTTCGATCCCCGCTTGGACTGATTACCTGGTCAGGTTTTTTCCGAGGTTTCCCCAACCGTAAGATGAATGCCAGGTAATCTATGACGAATCCTCGGCCTCATCTCGCCAATCACCATCTCTCTATCACCAATCTCATCGACGCTAAATAACCCAGTAGTTGATAAAGCGTCGTTAAATAACCAACTAAATAAAATCGATAAGAAAGCAGTGGATTTACTACAAAAGAAAATAATGAAAATTTGTCAGACTAAGTCTATTGATTATCCTACTAAACTTCTTTATTCCGATCTTAACGTTTTCAAATTGGAGCTGATAGGCCTATATAAATATACATTATTAACTTTCTTTCATAACAACAAGAAAAATTTCAATACATATTGGTATGATTATAATACGAGAAGAATTATATTATTTAATTTCACAGAATCCAAAAGTTCAACGGCTGCTGATATGAAACATGACTTAAAATTATACAACAAATTAATTTCTCAGTACCCTGTTTCAGATAACATAAGTAGGCCTACGATTAAATTTAAACTAATAATTAAAGAAATTATTAAGGGAACTTTACATAGTGCTAGATAATTAATTCCTAAATATTAGTCTTATAATACACTTGTGAATATTGGTTACAAATATTTTCAAATGTGATTGCTTTTTATTATATAGGCTCCTTTTTTTGTAATTTGTGCTATTTTATCGCTTATATAATAACAGTCTTACTAATAAACCGTGTATAGTTTTTATACGAGACTTATGCAGAGTTGA
>JAJSOF020000005.1:171069589-171414589 GCA_025594305.2 Periplaneta americana
TTTCCATGTCTGTATTGATGTCTCTGTATGTGTGGTTGGCATTTGTGATGTGTTCTGCATATGTGGAGGTGTTTTGTAATTTTGTTATGGCTGTGATGTGTTCTTTGTAACGTGTTTGAAATGATGTGCCTGTCTGTCCTATGTAGAAGTTGTTGCAGGTGTTACATTTGAGTTTGTATACGCCTGTGTGGTTGTATTTGTTTGTGTTGTTTGTGTGTTGAGATGCTTTTGTAGAGTGTTATTTGTTCTGTATGCGATGTTGTAGTTTAATTTCTTGAATGAGGTTGCAATTTTAAATGTGTTTTTGTTTTCGTATGTTAGTGTGATGTATTTTTTGTGTTCCTATGTTTGTGTTGTATTCTTGTATTCGCACACAGAACAAATGACTACAACAACATCTCAACACACAAACAAACAAATACAACCACACAGGCGTATACAAACTCAAATGTAACACCTGCAACAACTTCTACATAGGACAGACAGGCAGATCATTTCAAACACGTTACAAAGAATGCATCACAGCCATAACAAAATTACAAAATACCTCCACATATGCAGAACAAATCACAAATGCCAACCACACCTACAGAGACATCAACACAGACATGGAAATACTGCACATCCAACCAAAAAGCCAGAAACTAAACACACTAGAACAATATGAAATATATGGACACACGAAAACACACCCCAACGATATTCTCAACACACAACTCAATTTCAAAACACAGACTCTTTGACTCTACACTACGAACGCACCCACACAGGATATAAGATGAGCCAAGACCAACAACGACCAGTTCCGAAGATGACCGAAAATAGGTCAAAACATGTTAACAAGGTACGTTAATGAATAATTTCAAGGAAAAATTGTTCCGGGGCCGGGTATCGATCCCGGGGCCTTTCTCTTAGCGCGCGAACGCTCTTCCGACTGAGCTACCCCAGGAACTACACACAACACCCTCACAAGTTTTCCTTTGTATTCACACGACTCAAATGAGCTGACAAGACGCCAGAACTCAACTGTGAGTGCACACAAATACTTGTGTGACTTAAATTGTGGCTTTCTGTTAACGTACCTCCAGTAACAATTTTTCCTTGAAATTATTCAAACCTGCCTTACAGGGAGCTACTACCTGAAAGCCAGATTTGTATAAGGTACGTTAATATTTAACATAAGAAAGTTCTTATCATACATATTCTGAAGTGATACAGTGTTAAAAGATGTGTAATCAAGATATATATATATTATATATATATATATATATATATATATACATACAGTATATATATATATATATATATATATATATATATATTATTCTAAGTTATGAATTATGAAGTGATATATGTGTGGAATTTATAATATTGTTCTAGTGTTTTATTGAAATTGTAAAAGAAGTAGTGAAAGCTACGACTTAAAAGACTATTTAATTTTAACACAAAATATCGTAATAGGTTTGAGACTATCCTAAGGTATGTTATTACAAACAGATCACGTGTTGTAGCGATTCAACGTCTCGAAGATCCATTGTTTTTACATCTAATGTCAGATTAAAGCACTCCAGCATAGAGTTCTGCCTGAAAACATACAAACTAGAAATCAGGCCACAGATAAGTCATACTTAAGCAAGCAAATCCACGTAAAGACGAATATATAACAAGACTTAGCTATTCGGGAAGGGAGAAGGTACGAGAGATGCAATTGGACTGCTACGAACAATCGACCAAAGACACCTAGAGAAGAATAAAGAAGTGTATATACTGTAGTATTTGTGGACCTAGAAAAGGCCTTTGACAGAGTGGCTTGGAATAAACGGATGGGGATGCGAAAAAAAAAATGGTGCGGATTGGAAAGAGAGGAGGCTGTTCAGTAATCTTTATATTATGAAACATTTGTTATTAGAGGAGAAAAATTCGCTCCAGCGCCGGGGATCGAAACCGGGTTCTTGGTTCTACGTACTAAGCGCTCTAACCACTGCGCTACGTCGAAGTTCAATCCACAGCACCGGATCGAATCCCTCTCCTCTAGTGTTTTTCCTTATTCGATCCGGTGCTGTGGATTGAACTTCGGCGTAGCTCAGTGGTTAGAGCGCTTTGTACGTAGAACTAAGGGCTCGGGTTCGGTCTCCGGCGCCGGAACGAATTTTTCTCCTCTTAATAACAATTGTTACCATAACAGATAATATATTCTATAGGACCAAAAAATTAATCTTTACGTAGATTACGAAACAAGTCAAAGTCAGGATAGGAGAAGAAACGTCTGAAGGAAGTGAAATAAAGGCAGGAGTATGACAAGGATGCCTTTTATCACCTACCCTGTTCAACATCTACTTGGAGGATTTAGTGAATAGGCCTAACTATTTTCACAACACAGGAGTGATGACAGTAGAAAGAAGAACAATACAGTGCATAAGATTTGTTGATATGACATTGTTAGAAAAAGGGATATGCTACCGGAGTTAAATGACAGCTGTGAGCAGTATGGAATGAAGATAAATGAAAACAAGACGAAGACTATGGTTATCGGAAGTAAAGCAAAGAAGGTTAACTTGCAAATTCTAAATGAGGAGTAGAACAAGTGGACAGCTTCAAATACTTGGGGTGTACTATAAGTAGTAATATGAGCTGCTATTAGGAAGTCAAATGGATGATAGCAATGGCAAAGGAAGCTTTTAGTAGAAAAAGGAGCATCTTCTACGGACCTTTGGACTCGCGTTACGGAATGCGCGCTGGTTCGAGTCCTCATGGGGGAAGAAATTTTCTCATGAAATTTCGGCCAGTGTATGGTACCGGTGCCCACTCATCATCGTGATGCACTTGGGGAGCTATGATAGCTAGCGAAATCCGGTTACGCAAACCAGCTATAACGGCTGGGAGGCTCATCGTGCTAACCACACGATACCTCCATTCTGATTGGATGATCGTCCACCTCTTTTTCGGCATGTGGCCGTGAGGCCAGCAGACGGCTGGTCGGTCTTGGCCCTTCGTGGGCTGTAGCGCCACGGATTATTATTTAGTGGGAAGCTTTTCATACTTCAAAGGTGAAGGTACATAGATGAACGTCGTGTTTTCTGTAATTCACCAGTAATGGTAATGTCTAATATGGATTTCTTCTCAGATAGGTGCACTGTTATTGCCTTCCGTAGGACGTAAATATAACAAATCTTATAATAATAATAATAATAAATAATAATAATAATAATAATAATAATAATAATAATTTAAAATTCATAAACTCACACTAAAATCTATTGTCTGAGTATTTCTATCTCTTCTTCCCTTCTTGTGAAATAAAAAATGTTATGTTTTATTTAACGACGCTCGCAACTGCAGAGGTTATATCAGCGTCGCCGGATGTGGCGGAATTTTGTCCCGCAGGAGTTCTTTTACATGCCAGTAAATCTACTGACATGAGGCTGTCGCATTTAAGCACACTTAAATGCCATCGACCTGGCCCGGGATCGAACCCGCATCCTTGGGCATAGAAGGCCAGCACTATACCAACTCGCCAACCAGGTCGACTCTTGTGAAATATCCTGTGTATATTTTAGTGTTTTATTTTAAGTGTGTTTACTTTTCAATATCTAGTGGAATGTTTGTCTCACTTCAGAAGCGAAGGTAAATAAACTCACGTAACATCGTGTTTTCTGTAACTCACCAGTAACGGCAAAGTCAAATATGTACTGCTTCTCATAAATCTGCATTCTTCTTTCGTTCCGTAGGACGGAAGTATAATAATAATAATAATAATAATAATAATAATAATAATAATAATAATAATAATAATAATAATAATAATAATAATAATAATAATTTTAAAATTCAAAACTCACATTAAAATCTATTGTCTGATTATTTCTATCTCATCTTCTCGCCTTGTGAAATATTCTGTGTATATTTTAGTGTTTTATTTTAAGTGTGTTTACTTTTCAGTATCCAGTGGAATGTTTGTCTCACTTCAGAGGCGAAGGTAAATAAACTCTCGTAACATCGTGTTTTCTGTAACTCACCAGCAACAGCAAAGCCAAATATGGACTACTTCTCAGAAATGTGCATTCTTCTTTCATTTCCGTAGAACGGAAGTATAATAATAATAATAATAATAATAATAATAATAATAATAATAATAATAATAATAATAATAATACATTCATTTATTTATTTTATTCCATAGATCTTACATGAGCAATGAATCTTTAAGATGTGGAACAAGTCAAAAGTTTACAATATTACACTTACAATTTTTACGAATTTTTATAGTTTCACAATTTAGTAATTTTCTACAATTTTTAGAATATTGTGCAATTTTTTACAATATTTTGGCGAGATGTAGTGAGATGAGGTGAGGTCCGAGGATTCGCCAAACTATTACCCGGCATTTGCCTTTTGGAATGGGGAAAACCTCGGAAAAACCCAACCAGGTAATCAAATCAAAGGGGGGTAATCTAATCAAAGGAGTTGATGCCAAGGACTCGCCATAGACCATCCGGCTTCAGTCCCACGGCTGTGGAAAACCTCAAACAATAACATTATTATTATTATTATTATTATTATTATTATTATTATTATTATTATTATTATTATTATTATTATTATTATAAGTTCATAAACTCTCTCTCACTAAAATCTTCTCTTTGGGCATTTCTTTTTTCCTTCTCCTTGTTGTAATATCCAGCATATTACTGTTTTATTTTTAAAGTATGTTTACTGTTGCGCATCTAGTGGAAAGTTTTCTTCTCTTCAAAGGCCAAGGTAGAGCAACGTAAGTCAACCTTCGCAACGTCGTGTTTTGTGTGACTCATAAGCAGGCTTCGAGACTTCGGACCCAATAGAGCAGTTCAGTGGGAAATCCGCATAAAGGCTTACTGAGTATAGTGGTAGAGCGTACAGTGGTTGGGGGTACTGTAGAATGGATGCCAACAAATACGCAAAGGAAAACGCTCGGATTTGAAGGTTCTGACGAATAATTTGGTTTTCATACAAACTGTGTCTGAAACTATTACACGGTTATAAAAGTCAGAACAAGAGGTGCCGGAAGCCCTCAAATTAATTTATAAAATTATGCAGAGAATTAATGAGATACAAAGTACACCGGTTACTGAACATGTAAAACAGAAATGGAAATCAATTTTATGTAAAAATAACGGATATGAAACATTGTGTAACATAAACAGCAAATTAGTGGACATAGAGTTACCCGAGAATAAAGGACTGTCTCTTAGAGACTGCAATGAGGTTAGGTTTTTTCGTTTTGCTTCTATCACGTCATGCGACGTAGAGCGCAGCTTTCTACAGTACAAACTTTGGCAGATAACCGAAAAAGATTTACGTTTGAGGCACTGAAAATGTATCTTGTAGTACATTGCAATTCGGTACTGTAACTGCACTTCTTAAAGACGACCAATAGGATAAATGAAGAAGTTAAAATTGCTACATGTTTATTTCCACCATTAACACTGTGTATAATTAAACACAAATGCTTATAAAAGACAGGAGAATAAATGCTTTCACATTCTTTTGACATTGTCATTGTGTAATGTATATTTACTTTCGGAATGTACTTATGTGTGTGTTTCCCCATACTACCGTACTCTACTCTAAATAGCAACGTTGTTACCTCAACACATCTCTGTCTACCTGCAGCGAGTCGACAACCTATAGTGCATGCACAGTAAACTTATTGTATCGGGTCCAAAGTCTCGAAGCCTGCTCATAAGTAATGGTAAATCAATTATAAACCTCATCCAAGATATGTAAATTCTTCCTTCCTTACGTATGTTTCGCGCTAGATGAGTGGCTCTCTTTAAAACATCTGCAGTTTCTCTGAGAAGGTATTCCATTAAACATTTTTTTAAATCAAGTTCTCAACTCCACAGGTCATTGATGATGGTTAACCATCTGCACGCATGCCGTAAGTGGCACGCGAGCTAGTTCAAGTTGACACGCGAATGAGAGACAAAAATATATCGGGGAGGATTGTATTCCAAGCAATTAGTCACATGGCAATCGTAGCTGAAAACGTACGCCATTAATCTGCATTATATGTGAAGGGTGCGCGCAGGCAGGATCCGAGGCACGGAAATATATTTTTATTCCGGCACGCTAACCGGCGAGGGTCGCACTACTTGCCGTAGGTCACCCGGCGAATCATGATTAATGTTGTGGCCGAACTTTCTGCTTTTCCAGAACGCTACGCCTGCGCAACGGCTTCCTGACTTCAACTTTCAACTCTCAGAGCTCGACAGTTTGAAATCAACCTCTACTCTATATTCATATGCTCATGAGTGACGATGACACAGTTGTAATTTTTAGCGGTTCAACCTGGAATAATCAGGGCCGATATACAGGGACATCATTTCATTTTTACTAACATTTCTAATATTAACCTGGCTAGCAAAATTATCAGGTCCAAATTTCGAATAGGTTTGCCACTTTAGAAAGTTCCGACGAAGTTGAGAAAGAATCAGATGTTAATAACGTGTGGGAATATATCAGAGATAATATCAAAATTGCAGCTGAGCAGAGCATAGGTTATTATGAAACTAAGAAAAAGAAACCGTGGTTTGATGAAGATTGTTGCATGGTAGTAGAAAGAAGGAAACAGGCAAACTTGAAATTCTTACAGAGTCCAGTTGAGGAGAAGAGAGATAATTATTTCAATGAAAGACGGGAAGCAAGTCGTACACTTAGGAATAAAAAGAGAGGTTACTTGAAGGAAAAACTGAATGAGGTAGAAACAAATAGTAAGAATAAAAACATTCGAGATTTATATAAGGGTATAAAGGAATTTAAGAACGGATATCAGCCAAGGGTAAACGTGATTAAGGATGAGAATGGTGACTTGCTTGCAGACTCTCCATCAATCCTAAACAGATGGTAAAACTATTTTGCGCAACTACTAAATGTACATAGGCCAAATAGAATTGATCGGGACGAAATTGAAATACAAAATGCTGGGCCATTTATACCCGAACCCACGCTTTCAGAAGTCGAAATTGCGATAGAAAATATGAAAAAATACAAGTCTCCAGGTATCGATCAAATTCCAGCAGAACTAATACAAGAGGGTGGAAATGCATTATATAGCGAAATTTATAAACTTGTTCTTGTTATTTGTGAAAGGAAATTGTACCAGAACAATCGAAGGAGTCCATAATTGTACCTATTTTTAAAAAAGGGGGACAAAACCAACTGTGGTAACTTTCGAGGAATATCACTTTTGTTGACGTCGTACAAAATGTTGTCCAATATTCTTTTGAGAAGATAAACTCCGTACGTAGATGAAATTATTGGGGATCATCAGTGTGGTTTTCGGCGTAATAGATCGACTACTGATCAGATTTTTTGTATTCGACAGATAATGGAGAAAAAATGGGCGTATAAGGGTACAGTACATCAGTTATTCATAGATTTCAAAAAGGCATATGACTCGGTTAAGAGGGAAGTATTATGTGATATTCTTATTGAATTTGGTATTCCCAAGAAACTAGTTCGATTAATTAAAATGTGTCTGTGAAACATACAGCAGAGTCCGTATAGGTCAGATTCTATCTGATCCTTTTCCAATTCACTGCGGGCCAAAGCAGGGAGATGCACTATCACCTTTACTTTTTAACTTCGCTCTAGAATATACCATTAGGAAAGTTCAGGATAACAGGCAGGGTTTGGAATTGAACGGGTTACATCAGCTTCTTGTCTATGCAGATGACGTGAATATGTTAGGAGAAAATACACAAACGATTAGGGAAAACACGGAAATTTTACTTGAAGTAAGTAAAGCGATCGGTTTGGAAGTAAATCCCGAAAAGACAAAGTATATGATTATGTCTCGTGACCAGAATATTGTACGAAACGGAAATATAAAAAGTTGGAGATTTATCCTTCGAAGAGGTGGAAAAATTCAAATATATTGGAGCAACAGTAACAAATATAAATGATAATCGGGAGGAAATTAAACGCAGAATAAATATGGGAAATGCGTGTTATTATTCGGTTGAGAAGCTCTTATCATCCAGTCTGCTGTCCAAAAATCTGAAAGTTAGAATTTATAAAACAGTTATATTACCGGTTCTTCTGTATGGTTGTGAAACTTGGACTCTCACTCTGAGAGAGGAACATAGGTTCAGGGTGTTTGAGAATAAGATGCTTAGGAAAATATTTGGGGCTAAGCGGGATGAAGTTACAGGAGAATGGAGAAAGTTACACAACACAGAACTGCACGCATTGTATTCTTCACCTGACATAATTAGGAACTTAAAATCCAGACGTTTGAGATGGGCAGGGCATGTAGCACGTATGGGCGAATCCAGAAATGCATATAGAGTGTTAGTTGAGAGACCGGAGGGAAAAAGACCTTTAGGGAGGCCGAGACGTAGATGGGAAGATAATATTAAAATGGATTTGAGGGAGGTGGGGTATGATGATAGAGACTGGATTAATCTTGCACAGGATAGGGACCGATGGCGGGCTTATGTGAGGGCGGCAATGAACCTTCGGGTTCCTTAAAAGCCATTTGTAAGTAAATAAGTAATGCCTTTGGATCAACGATTAAGTACCGGAAACACCGTTTGCTACCCCCTTTCACGACTGGAGTTCGATGATACTGGCGTAATATACAAACAAATCACTTTACTAGGTACAGGAGGGAAGAAAAGTACGAGTAGTTAATCCATTTGAAGGGTACACGGGAAAAACGATCAAGGTCCATCACAAATCGAAATTGAGTTAATAATGATATCTTATAGTGGAAAGTACTATCATGTGGTCTAGCTAGTAATAAGAAATCATCATTCTTGACATTCCACTACGTCAATTTCTATTAAATACACACATAACAAAGTATTAAGTGCTTAAACTTTAAAATTCGTTTTTCTCGAAAATTTCTAAATTGGACCTTGATCGTTATTCCCGTGTACCCTTCATTTACGTAAATTAGGAAATATCGCGATTTTGAGTTTGATAATTTTCATTAGGTTTTTGTTTAATCAAAATACAGTACAGTATTAACGATGAGTGTTTTTACTCACGAACTGAGCTTTCCATGCGGAGGTATTCATTATGCAGTGTATATTATACTGTCTACAGCACATTACCGTACACTGTAGAGAATGAAATTAAATTGAAAAATAATCATAATATGGATATTTAAACACATTTTTGAAAATGGTGGCCGTTCATTTCGATACAGGCTTCAGTTCTAATGTGCATATTTTTGCACTATAGACTATTGTACGTAATTCCAATTACCAGGTTCGTACTTCGTATCAGTAACTCATGTTGAAATAATTCTGTATCTACTCTATAAAAGAGACCTTACGTACTGTAAATTCAATCTTCACTTCTGCCCGATCCGAAAAGATAAAATTACTCAGACATGCTATCTACTGTCCGTCCAAGTGGTTACGTCGCAGCGTCGTAGAAAGGGAGGAAATGACGTGACATTAATTAATTAACAAGGCCCTTTCATTTAAGTTATTTTAAACAATCGTATGGGTATAATATTACATAGACGTCCAATTCCTAACAGAAATTAATGTTCTCAGAAAAGAGCTAAGACAGCCCAGCCACTAGCATTTACAGAGAGGCGAATAGAAGCAGGTGGGGGGGAAACCGGGATGCGACGTAGGTAAATGGAAAATGATGCAATATTGAAAGCTCTTCCGTCACTGGAAAACGCGAACATATTTTTGGAACGTACTGTTTACTATGACCGTAAGGCTACTATGACTGTATATGCGGTCTTGGATCTGTGTGGAGGACGGCTGAACTTCATTAGTAGAAGGGGTGGGAGTGAAGCACATTAAAAAATTCAGGTACAATAAAAATTGAAGTAAAAATAAATGATGTCCCTGTAGGTATAGTGCCGCCCGTAGGCAGTGCTAAAATTTTCCGCTCCCCAACTCCCACAAACAGTTTATGTGGAGCTATTATACAGGTCATATTCATTTCAAATTAGTTTTAAATCAAATGTTACAATTCATAAAACAATAAATTACTGGAATCAAAATTTATGCTATTCGAACACTTAATGTCGTTTTTTGGAGTAGAGAAATTCATCATAGAACAAAAAGGATGATTTTAAATGCTATTTTTGAAATTAATTTCATCTATGGACGCGAAGGATGGGTATTGACTTAGAGAGAAAAACAAATGTTAAATGCAGTGGAAATGGATGGATTGCGTAGGAGTTGCCGAATCTCTTAGGATGACCCATAATAGGTCGAAACATGTAAACCAGGTAGGATAGAATTTAACACAAAAAAGTCATATACATTTTTCTAAATTATAGACATCAGCTCAAAGAATTTGAGTGATCACAAGGGTCCTGAATACAATAAACATGTACAAATGTGAAGTGATACATTAAAGAAAAAAGAAAGTTAATTGTTGAAGGCAAATATAAGTGGATTAATTGAAATAGAGATGATGATGTAATATTTGAAGAGAATCCTTGATAATAGTTATAAGAATAGACATTACATAATCAAAAGAAATGTGAAGTTCCTTAAGATAATTCCACGTGAATTTTGTGATTGAACCTCTACTGCCAGACAGCAAACCAATGACAGACCATTGTTTAAGATGGACGTTGTACTTTTGAGGAAGATACGGCAGACAAGGTTCATATATGGACTTCTTCTCAATATCAACTTCGGTGGCCTGATTTAGGTTTCTTTCGAAAGGGATAGTTGGGTGAAGAACAAGAGCCCGAAGTCAATATTATCCTCAGTAAAAAGAGTTGCCTTTAACATACTAGGTAGAATATTCACACCACTATCTAGCCGGTAATTTTACTATTTCTGACTTTTCAAAGAAATATGCTAACAAAGAGATCTAACAAATTTAATAACCGTCTCATTTAATAACCCACCATTCCTTAAACATCTGGTACGAAGGCTCATATCGTTTTTTTTTTCTGCGGTAATATAAACTCACAAGCAAATATTGATGCTTCTTCAACATCAACTGAAATCATTTTTAATAACTACAAAACAATTTTCAAAATGCCTGTCACACTTCTTCATGTGAAAACAGTTTTACAATTTCTATAACAACAAACAATGTAATAAAAAAAAACAAACGCGTTCACCGTTTCTTTTTGGATTAAAACAAAAGAATACTGAAACGCGTTCACTGATATTGACTGATGTAAATCCAAATATAATATTTTTTTTTACGTAGAAATGGGAATAATATTATAGACAATTCAGAAGGTAAGTAGATTTGTTTTTAAAATTATTTCTTAAGTAAACTAATGACTTTTTTCTAAATTATTTTTCTTGGAATGTCTAAACCAAGCAATCTATTTCTAAGTATGAATAAATGATCCAAAATAAAAATTTCGTAACCTTCTAATTTTCATATCGATAATTTCTAAATAATCAAAGAGATTCTAAATTTTTTTCCCACAGTTAATTTTCAGTCGATAATTTCTAAATAATCAAAGAGATCCATGCTCAAATATTCAGTTTTCCCACAGTTAATTTTCAGCTCCCATTTTAAATATTCTTCCTATAATTTTCTTCCCTATAATAATCGCGAAGCTTGAGGTGTTTATTTGCAAATCTCGTGATAAAGCGCTCAAGCGGTTAGCAACTAGAAACAATAGACTGTCCATGGTCGACTGGACTGTGTCGTATTTCTATCGAGTGCTAGAACTTTGTCATCATTGATGCTTGTGAAATGTTCGTTAGTTGTTAATGGCTAAAATATAATAATTGGAATAATATCAAGGAGGAGCCGTTTGTAGTGCTATAAATTGTAGCAACAGTGATGTTTCTTTCATCTACCACAGAATTTTGAAGTTCTTTATGACTGTTAGAATACATTATATCCTTAAATTTCACAATGAAATGTTTCAGTCTAACTGAAAGGACATTAGTTCCGTTAAAGTTTCTGTCACTTAGGCTGCTAAATTTCCACATGTTAGGTCTAGTTTTTTTTTTTTTCAGAGGATATATTTTAATTGTAGCTATTAATTTTGTTATTATTTTTATGTGTTATTTTACTAAAGACGTAGAAAAAAAGTTTGTTTTAATGAAATTTATTGATCACGTTTTATTTTCAATTCAGGTGGGATTATTATTGCTTAGGCCTGGATGTGTTTTTAATTATAGCTGTTAATTTTGTTGTTATTTTTATCTGGTGTCTGTAGATCAAGTTTTATTTCCAATGATTATTATTGCTTATCATCCCACTTTGTTAACTCAAGATATTACCATATTTCCATTATTATTGTTGTAAAGGGAAATGCAAATTAATATTTATTGGTTTCATAGTTAATTATCGCTAATCTTGAATGATGAAGCTATAGTAAGTTTCAGTTCGTTTTGCACAAACAAAAATTATATTCTTATTTCTTACAGGTATCTTCGAGTTTATGGTGGAATTTAATATACTTCATTAAAATAATAAATTAACTTTATGCATTTAATATTTCAATAATGTAAGGTGTTAATTTTTCCAAAAGAACACAACGAAAGTGTAACAATTTGACGTCTGCTCATTTGAGGCGATAGTCCGTTGGTTTACATTTTGCATTTTTACTACATATTGAGCTTCCCTCCCTCATTCATTCATTCATTCATTCATTCATTCATTCATTCATTCATTCATTCATTCATTCATTCATTCATTCATTCATTCATTCATTCATTCACTTCCAACCATCAGTTGGCCTTCTATATTTAGGAATTCATCTTCTAGGTCTGACCCTGTTTTTACGCTGTATTTATTATTACATTGCATCATCTTGATAAGATGTATTATTGCACTGTCGACATTTGCAGTTTTTAACGCTTGCGATAACAATTTTCTCAGAAAATTGTCATATGCTTCAGCTGTATAAATAAACGAACTATAAATGTATAAAGAAGCTATTAGATTATTTATGATAACAAGGAAGTGTAAATCTAGTTAAAATAGAGTAAAGTAAAATAAAACAAAATGAAACGAAATAGAATAAAAGAAAATAATATAAAGCAGTGTGATATAAAATCAAATAGAATAAAATAAAACAAACTAAAATGAAATATAGCAAGCCGCATTTTTTTCTGTATCACATCAATTTTTAAAGTTACCTGTTTGAAATTTTTATGACAGATTAAGAAAACTGCGATGAACTTAAGCTATAAAATTAGTATTCCAAATAATTTAATTTAAACATTTTTTTTTTAAATCTTATGAAGAGAAAACTGAAAACACTGAGGTAAATGTGTCAATTTCTATGATAAACTAGCAAAAGATTTGAATAAATTTCCTTTACACAGCCTAAAAAATAAATATTATTTAATTTTGGTACCGTACCTAGAATAATTTTCCTATGATAGTCTAGAAAAAAAAATAATTTTTTTGGTAATCTGAAAATTTTCATAAACTTCATTCATTTTTCAAATTGCCAAATAAATTATATTTGATTTCTAGACAAACATAGGTAAATGACAGTCAAATCACAGTAAAAAATAAGCGTTTTACTCGTATTCCATGGATAAAAACAAAGGACAGTCAAATCACAGTAAACAAAAGAAGTTTTTACTTGTATTCCATAGATAAAAACAAGGACAGTCAAATCACAGTAAACAAAAGAAGAGTTTTACTAGTATTCCATGGATAAAAACAAAGGACAGTCAAATCACAGTAAACAAAAGAAGCGTTTTACTCGTATTCCATGGATAAAAACAAAGGACAGTCAAATCACAGTAAACAAAAGCGTTCTACTAGTATTCCATAGATAAAAACAAGGACAGTCAAATCACAGTAAACAAAAGAAGAGATTTACTAGTATTTCATGGATAAAAACAAAGGAAAGTCAAATCATAGTAAACAAAAGAAGCGTTTTACTCGTATTCCATGGATAAAAACAAAGGACAGTCAAATCACAGTAAACAAAAGCGTTCTACTAGTATTCCATAGATAAAAACAAAGGACAGTCAAATCACAGTAAACAAAAGATGCGTTTTTCTCGTTAGACTTACACTTTTCTGTTTTCTTGATTTAACAACAATAAATTTGTACAGAAGTATCTAGTGTTGGTACAAATTAATGTCATTTTGTTAAGTGAGAAACATCGAATATCTCGAAATTTGGAATGCGTTTACTAAATATTTGTCTAGTAGTATGACACATTATTCAACTAAATTAATATGGTCCTGTACTTTCTTGTGGAAGAAATCATAATGATCTTTCTTAAAAGTGTTATATTAGGAAAACTACAAAGACCTGTATTATTTACAGCAGTGTAATTTAGATGATCGTCCATTCAGCGGGTCGACCTGGCTGGCGAGTTGGTATAGCGCTGGCCTTCTAATTTAGATGATTGTCCATTCAGCGGGTCTTGCTATTCTAGAACAAAGCATTATCCTCCCTTGTTGCACTCTAACCATTCTTCTGTGCAATTACAACTATCAGAGAAATGAGCGCAGATGTCCTTCGGTTAACGAGTTAAAAGACATTGCTTCATATTTTAAAACATTACAAATACGTTTCCTTCCGTTTGAAAGCAAAGAAGACAAGTTTTATGAAGGCACTAGTTGTAACAGCTTTTATTGCCCCGATAGTGGCCTCCAGAGGGAACAGAAAGCAGTCATCTTTCAGCTATGCCGGTTGTTTCCGACATGTTAAGTATATTGATTTAAAATGTAGTAAAGCACAATAAGGTACTGAAAAATGTCATGACAGGAAAAGTAACGTTTATAAAACCGTATACAGCTTGACAAGTTTCTCTGACAAATCGATCTAGTTTTACAGAGAATGACGACGCGACCAACATGCATTGAAACGATGATAGTCGTTACTGGTTGAAATAAATTGACAAAACAAAAACAACACTGATAATTATGATCTGGAGGGACAAAAGATAGGAAGAAAATATGTTGAAAGCAGTAAACATGAAATATGTATGTACAGTAGACAAATACCGTTGAAAATGCGACCAATTTCGAAATGAAATGATACGGTACTGGATAAATTATTTAAAGGCTTTAACAAATGACACGCGTTTTCAACACAACAATACCACAAATATAACAGTTTAAATGTGGATTCATTTTCGACATGCATTTCCACTCGTTCAAAGAGTCTGCAATATTCGTTTTTCTCTCCGTTTGTATAGCGTCCACTACTATTTTGCAGTTTTGCAGTTTCAGAACTTTCGCTCTTAAGATATATTTTTAGCCGCAATCGAGACGTTGATCAACAGACACACCTATCTGCAAAAGAGGTAATTCTTTGGGGAAAGAAATGCTAGAAAGGAACACTTGAAGAGTAAAATGTTACCTCAAACCCCTTCAACCACAATCACAGTTCTTGTATGATTAAGTTAACATACAAGGGGCAATCAACAAGTTTCCGGACTGGCCTGAATGTAGGCAACAAACAGGACATAGAAAACGGAGAAGTTATCTAGAACCAGGGAAAACGCCTCCAATCTATACTAAATGCATCACTTGAAAGGCAGAGAAGAAGACTACCCATAAGGAGTATGGAGACATTCAGGAAAAATCGCAAATGATCCTTCACATGTTTACATAAAATCAAGTGTAGAAGCTCAGCCATTAAAGACAATCTAACGCTGTTTGACAGACTGACTGGACAGGCATGGAAGCAATGATCTTCAGTGTCACGTGCATGTATGTTTAACGCTACACTAAATACAAATGCAGTTCGAAAAATACTGACTGCACTTTGTGTAGAACGATTCGTGAGGAAAGATCCATATGTTGAGGAGTGATAGTACGAGCGATTGTAAAGGAAAAGATTATATGAACATGTCTTATTTTGAACTGTGTTCGTGGAAACCAACCGAAATCATGTGGAACGGGGACAGTAAGCATACAGATTATAATAAATTAAGAGATCATTACCTGTATATTGTGTTTAACTATCATTTCTCTTTACATGACATGTTGAAAATCCCACCGTCAACCTCGATACACTTTGCAGCTCATGTAGACAGATGCCGTGTTGCTAATTTAAACTAATTCAGATATTCCTCAAAGCGAATACAAGCATTTAAAACGAGGGTAAATATTTTGTTCCTTAGTTTCGGCTTTGTGCTTGTAGACTTCGCTTTTTAGCAAACCTCAAAACAACATTCTAACGGTATAAGTCGGGTGACCTTGGTGGCCAAGAACAACACAACTATAACCGATCCAACGTCCAGAATACATTTTTATTGAGGTACTGGATCACTGGGCCGGCAGGAATGTGCGTCTACATCAATGTCAGTTATTATGCGGGAAAATTAAAGGAGACTCATGCCTGTTATTTTCAAATATCCGCTTGTCGGAAATTATTGAGAATAAGACTTATATTTTAAATCATCGTTTTCCTTTAGAATCGTCCCTCAACGTATCGCTCTTTCCTTATGAATCATCCTGTATAACTAACCGTAAGATCCATACTAAAGAATCGAGAGCAGTTACAACTGAGGAAAGTTCGAAAATCAACTATGTAAAATTTTACTAAAAAAAAATAAACCCCAAGATTACGAACTGAAAAATGATGATATAAGGAAAAACAATATTACTTAAGAGGCTTCCAGATAGATAAAAGAACAAGATAGATTGTGCACACAAGCAAAATGCCTATCACTCTAATACAATGAGCCTGCAGGAAGAAGTTAGCCAGGAAATCAGTAAAAAAAGTTTTAATGAAATAATGGGCCTCATTATCTGCGCCTACGACTAACTATATCGATGTAAGAGGCATGTAACATAGAAGAAGGAATCTACATAATTTCTGAGAAAAATTTATCCTCTCGTAGCTTCTTAAAGATCCATCACTATGGATGAAATTTTAACTCGAGAATTTCGGACTCAATACACGAATTGTATTCAATAATCCATGAAAAAGACATCGAGAAATTTAACTTGGAAGTATTAATACAGAGAGCAAAGTGAGAATTACTTAAAACTAAGTGGTATATCCATAACTTAGTGCAATTTGGTGATATATAGGCTATTTTAACCGCTGTGAAGATGGATTACTGGTCGGCAAGTGTGGAAGTATAATACTGGCTGATATAAAATGGAACCCCAAAGATACTATAGTTCGTATTACATTATTGTGACATAATAACAGAGAAAAAGTAAAAAAAAAAAAAAAGTAATAGGCTAATAAACTTTTACAGTTACACGCAATACTCGCGTCATCGTACATAGGCTATCACACAACTTTCAAGCTCGTTGGCCACTAGTCTGAATCATAGTTCTCATGAAAATTACACCTATACTTTTCCACACCACACGTTTTACGCTTTTCACTACACAATTTATTCAATCATTTGTCATGTTACGGATGATATTACATTATGTAGTTTATTTTCTTGAACTACCATTTAAAAGACGTTCATATACGAAATCACTTACCATGCTTCAAATAAGACAAACATTAGTTTTTTCTGGGTGAATCATTAAAAATATCCTTAAAATAAAAAACCGAACTGTATCCAGATAAATTAATCGTGTCGTACCCTATCTCCAGGTTCCGAATTATTGACTA
Organism: Periplaneta americana; assembly: GCA_025594305.2. Lineage (NCBI taxonomy): Eukaryota > Metazoa > Arthropoda > Insecta > Blattodea > Blattidae > Periplaneta > Periplaneta americana. Next base: position 171,087,095 of record JAJSOF020000005.1, read on the forward strand.
TATTTCTTAATACGACCGTCAGTTTTGAATTTATTGTTCTGATATTCTATTCCCTTTTACTGGATATATAAATGATTTTTTTTCCAACAGGATAATGTTATAGGTCATACGAGTACATTCCATCACTCAATGAATTTTTTAAAAATCATTCTGGAAAATAAGGTAATTTCGCAAGGAGTTTTTCAACTCAGATCGTCTGATCTGACTCCGCCCTACTATTTATTTTGGGGTGTTGCTAACAAGACAATGTCAAGACAACACTGAAACAAAGGATAATCGAAAATTGGTAATGAGATATTACCCAAATTCAGTCACAAAAGAAAATGTAATTGAATTATTTGATGAAATTAAACGTGTGAATCTGTTCCTTCAATAGAATAGGAGATTTCTAGTATTATCTTTAAATGGACAAGTTCATTTATTATTATTATTATTATTATTATTATTATTATTATTATTATTATTATTATTATTCGACTTTTTTACTATTGTGTTTAGATAGCTTGGCCGGTTGTAACATTTAGCGCTGTAAATTAGGCAAGTCCATTTAATATTGAGAGGAAAAATGGATGTAGGATAAACATTGGTAATTTCGTGGCAGTGGTTATTTCGTGATACTTTTTCTTTGCTCTTTCGTGGACTAACGAATGGTGTTACGAGATTCAAATTTCCGCCAAGGGATTGCATATGTTGTCTGGTTTCCAGAAACATACAGCTACGCTTTGTGTGACTATTGTAGCTGCTTCAGTGAGCTTTTATGTTTGGAGAGAGCAAGTTAGCGTCGGCTTCTCAGGCGTACAAATTATGGGGATGTTTGTAATTACATTACAGGTTTATTACTAAAGGTATGCATATGATATTTGGTACAAAGATTTATTGAATCTTCATGAAATTTTGGGAAATTTTTTTGGAATTTTAGATACAGCTGTAGTCGCAATATAGGCTTAGCTTTACTGATAGAAATCTTAGCTGTTTGAGGCGAAATTTTGTTGAGAATTAAGTGTTACATTTTTAAAATATTTTAAAATTGTATTACAATAGAATTTTAGAAATCTGAAGACAAGATGTGATAACAAAAAAGAAAAGGGGGACGCAATGGGTTCAGTGTAGCTTCTGTTTGATTTGTTATCATGCTAAGTGTGAATGATAAGTGCTAGATGACTTACTTGCAAGAATTGTGACAGAAAATGAAACATGGCTCCACCATTTTGGACCGGAGACAGAGGCAGACAATGGAGTGGTATATGCAAATTCACCAAAGAAATTGAAATTCAAAAGTGCATCATCGGCAGGAAAAGTTATGGCTACTGTGTTTTTTCGATTCAGAAGAACTCTTGCTTGTGGACATCATGCCACACGGAACCACCATTAAATCTGACGCGTATGTGGCAACTCTAAAGAAACTTCAAGCTCGACTGAGTCGTGTTCGATGACTTCGGGAGAAGCAGGATGTTCTGCTATTGCACGACAACGCACAGCCATATGTCAGTCACAAGACCACAGACCAGATCAGAAAATTCGGATAGACAACACTGAAACACCCGCCTTACAGTCCTGAACTGGCACCGTGCGATTACCATCTCTTTGGTAAACTGAAGGATCCCTTCGCGGAACGAGGTTAGAAGATGACTCCCTTGTGCACGCTGCTAAAGAGTGGTTCAGACGTGTTGGTCCAGACTTTTACCGTGCTGGTCTACAGACCCTCGTTCCTAGGGTACGTAAGGCAGTTGAAAGGGACGGGGATTATTTGGAAAAGTGACATCTTGTTCCTAATGGATGCATCTACATTCTATGAAAATAGCAAAGCTGTAGGATAAAAATATAATTTTTAAACAAATGTTATGCATTACTTTTGGAGTTACCCTAGTAATATAGGCTATAGTAAAGTCCGTAATAAAAGTGTTCACCCTTTCAGGGCAAAGAAGAAACCTTTTCAATTTCAATTTATACTTTGATTTCACTCTTATGTGCTGATATGTATTTCTATATTTTCTTGCTATGAATATTAGACGGAATTATTATGTTTGAAGTCTTGTAACAATAAATGAGAATTTCATTTCACTTTAATGAATTTGTCCAAAATTATTCTCACGAAATTATCACTGTAATATCACGAAATTACCAATGTTATCACGAAATAACCAACCTTTTAGCTTAAGTTGTAAAAGTGGTTTTTGGCACTTCTTCAAGAACGTGTCCAATCTTTTATGTCTCCAGATTTGTACAGCAAATTATCGTCTTTTAGATGAAAAAATCGGAATAAGGATAAATTTACACATTTGCATTTTATATTAATTTTCATGAAACTATCACGAAATTACCAATGTTTTCCCTATGGGTTAGTCGCTGAGGAGCTCTCGTAGAGTTTACTTCTTTTTCTTCTGCACGTGCGTAATATACTAAATATAACAAAAGTATTAGTACAGTAATGGAACCAATAAACAGATTTTAGTTTTACTTCATTGTGAGTGGAAGGGTCGAACAAGAAGGCTGCATTGTGTTAAGTACGAGTGTTTGGACAGCAATGAGTGGATAAACTGTCATCGCCCATGCAGTGCAGGTACGTGATCAATGTTTCTCAACATAGCTATAACTTACGTCAGCATGCATGCAGTTCTCCTCCTCCCTCCTGCCCCACTGCATATGCTGAGGAACTGACTCACTCCACGTCACTCCTACTCAAATGTTCGCGCATTACAGCGGCCAAGCTATCTAAACACAACAGAACTATTTTCTATAAATTCATTTATACCGGTCCGCCAACACTCTAATACCAACAGGGTTTTTTTTTTTTTTAATTTTTCGTAAATAGTTGTCTGCATTGAATGTTAAGAAAGAGGCACGATCACCACTATATTCTTCATGTAGAGAATCCTCGCTATTTCCACTACTACTGCGGAGGAACATAAAGATCAGACTATAAATAAGAAAGTTTTAACTGCGGAATTTATTCAACTTCGAAATCGAAGAGGACGAAAAATGCGGACGAATTTTAACCTGACTTCCTCTACCAGAAATAGGGAATCCCCTACACCTTAACTATGCCACAGGCAACTCAAAGCTTTATTTTCCATCGGTAGGAAATCATTCCAGGCATGTTATCTACTTCGGTTGGGTTTGAAACCCTGAACCTTGGCTCTAACGGCTGGTGCATGGATTGAACTTGGATCCATTTAATGTGTAATATATACTTTTTGGAGTATTATGCCAGTTATGAATTTATATCTTTTGTTTAGATATGTATTATAATATTATTCTCGTCACCTTCTGTATCATTGGTATTATATTCATTTATATGATTCCACTTTTCATTTTCAATTATCATTATTTTTAATGTCATTGCTTTAATAATTATTCCACTATACTTTTATTGATGTTTTTGTAATGAACTGTCCTGTGCTGAACTGTTTTTGGCCTCTGGCTGTTGTACAGCACATTAAATATTAATAAATAAATAAAAATTAGAAAATAAATTATTATTATTGAGAAGTGACAACGTTCCTATCGCTGTACAGATACAAAAATACAATTTGGAGCTCCCTTATTGTGTAAGTTTCGCTTAAAAACACTGCGCATGTTCACTGAACAAGAGCCTCTGCATGTTATAATTATGCTACTTGTGGACAGTCTTGTGAAATTGTTACCTACAGATGGACTTCCATTAAGACTCTTTCCTAATTTTAATTCCCTATCTGTGCAGTAATTTAAAGATTCCCCGACTTCACATTCAACATACTCAACTTCAATGCAACAATGAAGATGAATAGATAAATTGCTTCTTTTGTCTTTGATTTACCTGTATAATCTTAAACGTCATTACTCTCCAGCTGACAATATGAAGGAAAGTTTCGGAAGTTGTGCCTAATAAAGGTTTTGTAATAGGCTATTCCTAGGGCGAGAATGCAAACCGGAGAAAATATCACTTACTGTATGTTGTAAAACAGCTGAAAATCTAAATTAATATAAATAATTTCGAGGAAAAATTGTTCCGGGGCCGGGTATCGAACCCGGGACCTTTGGTTAAACGTACCAATGCTCTCCCACTGAGCTACCCGGGAACTCTACCCGACACCGATCCAATTTTTCCCTCTATATCCACAAACCTCAAAGTGGGCTGACAACAGTTAAGCAACCAACATTTGAGTGCACACTAACTCTGTGTGACTTTAAATTGTGGTTTTCTGTTACGTACAGTGGCGTGTATTATGCAAATTAAGCTTTCAGGAATAACTCCCTGTAAAGTTAAATTATTCAAATTAACTTTACAGGGAGTTATTCCTGAAAGCTTAATTTGCATAAATTAATATAATTAACTCGTTAGGATTTAATGAAAATAGCATTAAATATTTTCAACGTATTCCTGCGGTTACAAATGTACGATTATTTAAACATATTTTTATTTTTTCGTTTGTTCATCTGGTTATTCATTCATTCATTCATCAATTCATTCATTCATCTATCCATTCATTTATTAATTAATCATTCATTCACTCATTAATCAAATAATTCATTCATTCACTCATTCATTAATTCATTCACTCATTAATTAATTAACCCATTAATTCATCCACTAATTAATTAATTAATTCACTCAACAATTAATTCAAACATTAATTAATTAATTAACCCATTCATTAATTCACTAATCAATTAATTCATTCATTCACTCATTAATTCATTCATTCACTCATCAATTAATTCATTCATTCACTCATTAATTAATTAATTCATTGACTCATTAATTAATTAGTTCATTCATTCGTTCGCTAATTAATTAATTCATTCGTTCACTCATTAATTAACCCATTCATTCATCCACTCATTAATTAATTAACCTATTCATTTATTCACTAATCAATTAATTAATTCATTCACTCATTAATTCGTTCATTCATTCACTCATTAATTAATTCATTCATTCACTCATTAATTAATTCATGCATTCACTCATTAATTCATTCATCCATCCATTTATTTATTTATTTATTTATTTATTTATTTATTTATTTATTTATTTATTTATTTATTTATTTATTTATTTATTCTGGCAAAGTTAAGTCCATGAGGCCTTTTCTTCCACACTCGGTGATGTGAAATATGCATTCAACTAAGAGTTCACTAGTATTGTCTCCATACGTTGTGCACTAATAACACTGTAAGTGGCTACAAATTATTTTATTTACTCTGTTCTCTCCGGTTTCGAACCAAGCTCATGTAAAACGCCTATATAAAGAGATTCACACGATCAAATCTAGTTGCCACTTCCGTGAAGCTGTTTAACCTATTATACGTATGTGTGTGTGTGTGTGTGTGGAGGGTGACATCATGCATTCATCTCTTGAATCAGATGTAACAATCTAGTGGGTACAAAGGTCATCAAATTGTCATTCAGACCGGGGCATGTAGTCTGCCTACTGCATAATATACAAGATCCCCAACAACGCTTAAATTCTTGTCCTACTTCCGCTCTGAAATAAAAATTGTCCATGCGAAAATACTTACGTCACTAGTACAATGTTATTTATAAACAGGGGAGATGCCTGCATACAACATCACTGCGGTGAGATGGAATCAGTCCAGCGTGGGCCAAATGCCGGGACATTCACTCCACCGTGTGTGCAAAAACAAGTGCTCACCATTTTCTCTTCTAACATTGCAAAAGTTAGCAAGCTATATACCAAGTTACAAATGCTGTACTCGAATATCATCATCATCATCATCATCATCATCATCATCATCATCATCATCACCCACAGTGACCTGTTCCATCATTAGGACATAACACATTTATGTATTTATACCCTGAGTTAACTCTGTTGTAGCTTGTCTCCCTCCAGACTAGCCGGCCCGTGTTCGATTCCCGGTGGAGTCAGATACTACAGTGTAAAATTTCTACCTCGGTACTTGGAGAGGTGGTGGTGCATAACTTCTGATCACTAGATTGTGCACCAACAATATGCCTGGCTTAAATCCCAAATCTCTCCTCAGTGCATATGAAGAGAAGGCATACGCCACTGTTGATAACGATTCATGCGTCGGTGCTAATTTATTGGCTCATTCATTCATTTATAGTTTCATTAATTAACTAGCTCGTTCATCCATTCATTCATGTTTTCATTAATTAACTAATTCATTCATTTGTTTATTACTTCATTCATTCATTTTCATTAATATATATATTCATTTATGCTTTCATTAAAAAAGTAGCTTAATTCATTAATTCTTTCATTCATTCATTTTCATTGATTTATCCATTCATTTATGCTTTCATTAATTAACTGCTCATTTATTTATTCATTCATTTTCATTCATTCAACTGTCCATTCATTCACAGTTTCCATTAATTAACTACCTCAATCATTAATTCTTTCATTCGTTAATTTTAATCCATTTATCCATTCATTTTTTATTAATTAATTAACTGCTCATTTGTTTATTCATTCATTTTAATTCATTCAACTGTCCATTCATTGTTTCATTAATAAACTACCTTATTCATTAATTCATTATTTTAATCATTGGTTTATTCGTTCATTAATTCATTCATTTTCATTGATTTATCCATTTATTTATGCTTTCATTAATTAACTGCACATTTATTTATTCATTCATTTTCATTCATTAAACTGTCCATTCATTCATAGTTTTATTAATTAACTAGGTCAATCATTAATTCTTTCATTAATTCATTTTCATTCATTTATACATTCATTTTGCTTACATTAAATAATTGCTCATTTATTTATTCATTCATTTTCATTCATTCAACTGTCCATTTATTCATGGTTTTAATAATTCACTACCTCATTCATTCATTCTTTCAATCATTTGTTTATTCGTTCATTAATCATTCATTTTCATTCATTTATAAATTTATTTATTCTTTCATTAATTAACTAGCATTTATTTATTCATTCATTTTCATTCATTCAACGCTGTCCATTCATTCAACCGTTTTAAAAACAGTCAATTATTAATTCTTTCATTAATTCATTTTCATTCATTTATACATTCATTTATACTTCCATTAAATAACTGCTGATTTATTTATTCATTCATTCATTTTCATTCATTCTACTGTCTATTTATTCATAGTTTCATTAATTAACTACCTCATTCATTCATTCTTTCAATCATTTGTTTATTCGTTCATTAATTCATTAATTTTCATTCATTTATCCGTTCATTCATTCTTTCATTAATTCAACTGCTTCATCGTCAGCACAGAGCACGCTGGGGCTAATTAACTAGCTCTTCCCGCTGAAAACGCAGTTATTAAGTGCTCATTCATTGCTCCATTCATTCATTTCGACGGTTCATGGAACGGCATTCATTCAACTGTTCATTCACGAGTGCTTCGACCATTAATCTAGCTCATTCATTCATTCATTCATTCATTCATTCATTCATTCATTTCATTCATTCATTCATTCATCATTCATTCAACTGTTCATTCACACATGGTTTCATTAATTAACTAGCTCATTCATTCAATTATTCATTCATTCAATTATTCATTCATTCATTCACTTATTATTTATTTTATTTATTTGCTCTAGTGAAGTTAATACGCCTATCATAAAGACTTCTCTGTGACACCACCAGAAATATGTACACGTACAAACATTTCAATATAATAGTTAAGAAATTAATTAGTAACATTCAATTACACAAAAATATGCATGTGAAAATAAGAATTTCATTTCTTTTTCAGGAAGTTGCAAAATTCCTCATTAGACTCACATGTTATATGGAGAGGGGACGATACCGAAACACCATCTCTAAGGAAACATAGAAGATTATGTTAACAATATGGCCGTGACAAGATTCGAAGCAACGACCGTAGCAAAATGATAACTCGTAGACAGAGAAGAAATGGAAAGTGATAAATTGAATGTGTCCCATATTCGGTAAAATGTTAGTATTTCCTAATTTGGTTAATTACACGTTAAGGACGTATAGGCTATAAGCTTTGAACATCAAAATCAATGGAAATTAGTCAAGCCGTGGGGGAGCGTAGTCTGCAATGTGTGATCAAGGGCTTACACAGTTACAGGGCTGCATCGCTATATTAAGTTAATTGGAAACACTAATTAATGTGTCCATTTAGCAACGATACGCAAGATGGGTCATATTACGAATTCATAGTGACCTAGTTATGCATCAAAATATCACTCAGTCCCATCTAGAGTAATCAGTAATTAATCGAAGAACATGTTTTTCTTGCCGACATATTCGCAACGTAGAATAGATGCATTTGCAAAATAAAACATTCAGATAATTTTTCACATGCAAAGACTTTTCAATAGCTCCTACAATATTTAATTTAATTCGGTTTCTTAATGGACTACATTCTTTGGTCAATATTAGTACATGAAGTCCAGTCCTGTACAATTAAACTGCAGTACAGAAGGAATAAAAACGTAACGTGTAATAGTAACACAGATGATAATAATAATAATAATAATAATAATAATAATAATAATAATAATAATAATAATACGGTTGGATAGGTAATTGTTGAACTTAAATTGGGTGATATTAAGGTTCAGTGATGCGTTTACAAAAGCAGATACATCACTAAAACATAATTTTTCAGTATGAAGGAAAAACGTTTGCTAGGAACGAAGGATCTGTAACCAATACTATTTTCATCATATTTTCAATAGCTCCAACAATATTTAATTTAATCCGGTTTCTTAATGGACTACATTCTTTGGCAATATTAGTACATGAAATCAAGTCCTGTAGAATTAAACTCCAGTAGAGAAGGAATAAAAACGTAATGTGTGAATATAGTAATAGTAATACAAATAACAATAATAACAACAACAAAATAATAATAATAATAATAATAATAATAATAATAATACAGTTGCATAGGTAATTGTTGAGAATTCTATCTTAAATTGGGTGATATTAAGGGAGTGGAGAAGTGATGCGTTTAGTTGCAAAATCAGATACATCACTAAAACATAATTTTTCAGTATGAAGGAAAACTGTTTGCTAGGAACCGAGGATTTGCAACCAATACTATTTTCATCATACCAATCCATGTGATGTATCTGGCTCTGGAGCATAAGTGACAGCAGTTGTAGAATCATACAGAAGATATGAAATACAACTTTAACTCGTTTTCTAAAAAAATGTATCTGGTTTTGCAACTACAAGACTAAAGTTTGACCATTTTCAACCGAATAACAATCCGACTAATTTCTTTGCGAAGAAATGACTCAGCCATCTCTCATCAAGTTTCAATGGTGTGTGGCGCTTAGAATTATAGAAAATTAAGTAATGCTTAAAATGGCTGCGCTACTGAACTTAAATGCTATGCAACATTTTATAAACTGTTTTCTGGTACAGTGGACTCTACTAAGTTCGACAAAACAGAATTGTCAGTTCAGTCCAATAATAATAATGTGGCAGGTGAAATGAATACAAATTCTTATTAATAATAATAATAATGTTATCCATCAACGAATACAGTTGTTTAGAAATTTCCTGCCCGTCCCGAGACTTGTGTATGCGCTTCAAGTACCACAGTGGGTTTCGAAGTTCCGTCTCACAAAAGGCGCAGTTTCAAATAGAAAAGAAATTCATTAATTTAAAATCAGTGATTAAATATGGATGTCAAATTAATAAAATATTCTGTTTTCCTTTAACAAAAATATCACTACAAGACACAGAACCAATTCCCATTTAAATGGAAACCCAGTTCTTAATGCCCGTAAATGTCTAATTCTCCTACGTGAAGTCGAACTATAGGATGTCAACATTTTATCGAACTTAAGAGCTTGCACTGTACTTTATTTCAGCACACTCCTCACTTTCAAAGTGTAAACTGTAAAGGCTCTCAACATTTTGATACTATGAACATGAAATTTTACTGCATATTCTACAAACTTTTAACTGTGTGAAAAGGTGACATATCCAAAATATTAAATCAGAAATAAAAAATTTCTCACTACATCGAAATCTGGAAATATATCATACTTATATTAAGAAAACGTCCAACACTACGGTATCAATGTTAACTCTAAATGCATATTATTTAATAAAGTAATTAATTTTTCAAGTTCAACATTCATATATTATTTTTTAGTTTTCCCTTTGTATAACTATAGATAAAATAGAATGATTTACCTATTGAATAAATATGTAATTAATTTACTTCATGCCGATATTATACTATTACGTCATTTTTTCTATTTAACCCTATAGGATACAACAGGCTAATAGGCTATATGCTATAATTTTAATAGAACAATAGAAAAAACATTGGTAGGAAAATTAAATTTTCACAATACTATAATATTATACAACATATAAAAATATGGACATTGCGATAGTTGTTTTCTTTACGGTCCTAGAAGGTTTAATAAACTAGTGTGACAAATGAAGCTTTGCCAATTTAAGGGTTAATAGAAAATTTAAAAAAGTTTGTGTATTGAAATATTTAAGCAGATAAGTGAATTTTTAATTAACTACTAAGATTTATTTCAAATCATCCGTCCTCAAGTGAGGTTGACCACTGGGATCCTGAATTAACAAACATAAGAAGATAAAGGGAAATGAAACAAGCAAAATAAGAATTCGATTTGTACATTAAAACAAAAATTTACCTACTAACATATAAATGATAGTGTAGAATTTGAAGAGAGGCCTTCAGAATTTCCATTACAATCTTCTGAACCTCATAAAAGGGAATTTTAAAGGATTTAAGGATATTACATGTAAATTTTGGTAAACAACCCCTCGCTCCAAATAGTAAGCCTGAAACATCCCAGTTGTAAAGCGAAATGCCATATTTTTCACTGAGGTATGGAAGACAAGGTACATATTTAGCTCGCTTGTCATCATTTATCTGCATTGCTTGATTCGTGTCTCGTTCAAAGCAAATCGTAGGGTCTAAGACCATCGCTTTCTGGGTTCTTCTATTGATGGCAATTATATCTACTCTTCTATGAGAATCATCTTCAGACACACAATGAACAAGACGTTACATATAAGAAATGTTAAACCAGAAATGAAAGAACTTGTACCACGTAGAACGTCGCTAAGTTTTACATCTTGCTTTCATTAAGAAAACTGCGAACAGCAGCAATGTTAACTCTTTAATATATGATAATGTAAGTGTAACAAGAAATAAATTAGTATTGAAAGAGGTTTAATTAAATCTAATCCCTGGGGTGCAGAAGGAGAGGAAGACAAGAACAAATAGGAGAGAATAAAGGAGCCGGCGGGAGTGAAAAGAGCTTTAATATGGATCTTGTAATTACTAGTTTTCAAACAAAGTTTGATCACATTTCCCAGAATAACTTCCCAGCATGTAATGCTGGGTACATAAGAGTAAAAAAAGTTTAACAGGAATTGCTAATTACAAAGGCATACGTGGCATAGTGCTAACAAAATTACGAATTTATTCGCATACATATCGATTCTAGGTTCAAACCCCGGTGGATTTATAATTATTAAATGTTATTGATATAATAGAGATGATTTGTATAAACAAAAGCCGCCCTAAATAAGGGTTCGATAGATCGGCCTACTAATCAATTCATAAAGAATAATAAGTAAACAAAACAATTTTGTGACATTTGGAAAGAAAAAGAAAAAACATTAAGATAAGAAAACGTAGGAAATCATTTACAATAAAAATTTTGTTGGGTACAAATGATTAATAATTATAGCTAAGGATGATTTTAACACGTGAGATCCTATGGCATCAATCGTTGCATAAGAAATTTTATATTGTTTAAGTTGATTTAAAGTTTCACGTGGGATCGTGCCACGGGCACCGAACATGAGCCCAAAAACTGTCCAATGTGTGATGTGGTATTGTGCTCCAAGATGCTGACAACAAGGCTCATATATGACTTGTTTTTCACGACACACTTCTTGTGGCTGTTGCTCATGCATCTCAAAATGGATTGTGTGATCAAGAATGACACCCTTATCCTTCTGCCGATCAATTATGATGATATCAGCCCGTCTAGTAGAGCCATCAGAAGAGACGCAACCAACCTTCTCATAAACCTCATAGGAAGCATTCTGACGGATTGAAGCTGCGATGAGAGAACGAACCGTGTTATGTCTGTTGATTCGGAGCAATTCTCCATGATGGCAGAAACCCAAGACGTGAGGAAGCGTTTCTTGCTCGTCGCATCTTCTGCAACGGGTTGAGTCAAGAGTTCTACAAGGGAGAGTACGTACAGGTATTGTATTACAGTTCATCTTAATGGCTTGCGTCCACTGACTGCTCGAAAGTCCCTTTTTGGTTGAGATCCACGAATTACCTTTCTTCTAGTGAGTTCTTAAAGTTCTTCTGGTATTCTTGCATTTCGTGCGTCATTATTTCAGTTATTAATATTTCTACCAGAGGCTATATTCTTCAAAACTCTAACCCTAGCTACTTAGCTTCTCGTTTTCAACATTTGTCCTCATATCACGAAATAAATACCCGTTCACAATACCATATCAACACTCTCCATTCTTAAACACAGAACATCCTTCTACTCTTTATCTTTCACCGTCTCAGCAGCTCATCTCTGGAACTTTCTACCACAACATGTCAGAGACTGTCGGACATTGTCTAGTTTCAAAAATAAACTAAAATTTCACTTTTTCAAGTCAGATTCCTTTCAGTTATAAGCCATTTTCTTTGCGATAGTTTTGTAAAATTATATATATTTATTTTCCTTCCTTTCCCCTCTTTTGTTCTCTTGATCACCAGATGAATTTATTATGATATCCATTTTATTGTGAGTTCTGTTTAATTTTCGTATTTCTTTTCTTTTTTATTATTATTTTATTACATTCCATTTTGTTATATTCTTCCTTACGTGTTCCATATTAACTATTTATACTAAATGAGTTGCTTTTACTATATTCCAATGTATTTTACTTTCTCTTTTTTTTTGTTATGGTATTATTTTCATGTTCTTCAGTGTAGACCTTATTATACTATTATTATTTTTTTGTAGGATGTTAGTATTCTGTTCTATAACTTTTTGTTAAATTTTCACTGTTTGCATACTTTGTGACCTGGTAGAGTGTAAAAGAAGGCCCTAGGGCCTTAACTCTACCAGTATAAATAAAGAATTATTATTATTACTATTACTTTATCATCATCATCATCATACAAAAGCAAAAATGAAGCTATGTAAAAATAATACGATAAATATGCAATTATATCATAATAAATGTAGTAGAAATCAGAAGTCAAAGTTTCACGGACAAAGTGTCAAAATTAAATAGACGATAGGATGATATAATAAATTTTATGAGATATAAATTAAATTATGATTTATTTAATGACGCTCGCAACTGCCGAGGTTATATCAGCGTCACCGGTGTGCCGGAATTTTGTCCCGAAGGAGTTCTTTTACATGCCATTAAATCTATGACATGAGTCTGTCGCATTTAAGAACACTTAAATGCCATCGACCTTGGCCGGGATCGAACTCGCAACCTCGAGCACAGAAGGCTGGCGCTATACGAACTGCGCCACTCAGGGCTACTACGAGATATATCCTCAGCTGTGTTAGAAATAAATGGAAACTTACATAAAAATAAGGAACAATAATTACAGGTAACTTCAAATTTGCTGACACATGTAATAATTATGCTAGTGCAAAATTAAAGAAATTTGACTCTTTCAGCAACTACGTTGATGCCAGCGAAATGCATATACTGGCAAGCTCTTTAGTTTATGTAAAGATTAATTTGTGCGAGATCGTGCGTATTTGCTTGTTTTCCGCACAGAACCAATACGCGGTAAGTGTGAAATATCACATTCAGTATTCCCAACGTAACACACATAACAATTTCCCTCTTCTTACCGCTTAAGGGCGACATTCATTTTACTGCTTTAGGCTTTTAACATATTATTTTTAGAGACGTTTAACATAGTAATAATTATAAATTGGAAACTTACCACTGCAATTTCACCTAAATTGCAATGTTAATTATTGTTTTTAAATATTTGCAAAAATTAAGTAAAGTATACAACTCCACGAAACTTATTGCATTCCTGATACAAGTAACATTAAGGAAGCCGTGAAAAAATCAACAAGATTCCAGATGCCGATGTTATTACTGCAATATATTATATAAATAATATTGTAAAAATATTAAAATGAAAAAAAAATCATTATATAACCTTACCGTTTGTTTTAAGTTCGCATTTATAGACTGGGGGGAAAAAAAGACAGACGTACTGTATATCACGGCCTGCTGGAGTATAGTAAACACAGAAAACATTTTATAGCAACAATGTTGAAGAAAGATATTTTGGTTTCCGAAGTTGCCGTCATTAAACAGAAACCAACATGGAAAATTTCATTGCAACTAATTAGAAATTCGTCTTTCAGGTATGTAATAAACAATCTTCGCACAAAATAATGTACGATACACGAGCGATATGTTTGTTTTCATGTTCTCGGAAATTAAAAAAAGCTGAACTACGTTTCGCTTTTTCAATCTTTTCCTCGACCATGAAAACGTCAACATACCGCTCTTGTAACGTATATATTAGGCTACTATTTTGGTCGTACAGAATTATCTGTAATTGTTACCATTTATTATTAATGGAGAAAAAATAAGGCCACTAAGCGAAAAGAACAAAAGGAGAAAGGTTCGATGCGGTGCGATGGATTCAACTTCGGCGTAGCTCAGTGGTTAAAGCACTCAGTGCGTAGAACTAGGAGTCCCGGGTTCGATCATCGGCTTGGAAGCGAATTTTTCTCCATTAATAACATACATTTATCTATTTTCCTCTATGTAAGCCTATCTTTCGACAAAAAAAATTGCTTATAAGACACAGAAACGTAATGCGAAAGCAATTAGACAGAGTTATAATTTGAAAAGCATTCATTTCCAATTTTTTTATTATTTGCTTTGAGGACAATGAAGTCAGGGAACGCCGGTGGTCTGACCAGTTTGACCGGGTAATTGTTTCGGATCGTAAGGGCTGCCTACCCTCTACGGAAAGGTCAATAAAAATCATCTGACCTCCAATTTCCACGAACAATCGACATTCAAAAGAAGACAGCGTGACCAACAACTAATCTTTTCTAGGGCCGAAATTAAATGCGAGCCATTGTATGGGAAGGTGAACAATGTAATTTATGAACATATCGCACAGGAGGGTTACTGTATTATTAGTATATATAAAAATAGTAAATTCTACCTGTACAAACATCCAATTAACTTAATCCAAGAACCTAAACAACACTGAATGCATGCATACGTCATTCACAATCTAAATGGCGTAAAATCTAACTAGGTCAATGCATTCGATTTTCACGTAATTGTTCGTAATCATCATATTATGATAATCAACTTGATTAAAATGTATGGCTAGTTCCGGCTCAGCATCCCAGGCTACCAACTTACTTCGTAAATATATTATTCTCTCTCACTATTATGGTCGCAGAGAAAGAAGCAACTTCTGACGTCTCTAATAAAGCACGTGGAATGTACAGAGCCAAAGCACGACGTCGCAAATAAACAGCATTTCCGATGACAGCTGAAGGGCGGGCGGTTGACGGGCAGGCAGTTAAGAGCGGAAGAAAAGTTAGAGAATATATCTATGTGACAACGTAATGTGTGTGGCGCCAGAAAGGTGAGTACCAAATGCAGTTCCCATTAGCTGAGGGATTCGGGATGCGGATGACAGTTCAAAAATATAGTTACGGAGTTGTCAAAAGTTACTTCTTTCCTTGCGACCATAATTGTTGGTACTGCCAAAGCACTTCTGGTAGATCAATGCCAGGTTGTGAGTTTATCAGTTCATGGTTCTCATGGAGAGAATGCAAGAGAATCGAATCCCAAAATAACCACAAATTATAGTCTCTCAGGCCATCAAGAAGGGCTGATCTAGAAAGATATTTCAAGAAAACGTATTCGGGGATAAGCGGCCTTTATCCTATTGTGTAGAGAAAATATAAAAGGGAAGAAGTATAATAGTAAATCATAAAATTTCTCTTTCCTTTAAAACCATACCCATAAAATAAGCACAAAAGTACCTATCTCAGCTTGTATTATAATTCTTTAGAACGCTAAAGCTTCAACAATATCAAATTATTTTATCTCTTTTATCAGAATAGTGTTGAATCATCGTCAAATCCTCACTGGGTACCGCGGAATAACAATAGGCTAACGTAAATAGAGAACAAGAAAAACAAACATGAAAATGAAATAACGTAAAAACAAACAACTTATTTTTTACTCGATTGTTTGCCTCCAGCACAAAGTTATTTATGTACACCGGACAGAGAATGTGTCAAGTGACAGCAAGGTCGTCAGGTCCATGTTACACGACACAAAATACAAAATGGCTGGCCGTATAGTGTACTCCAGTTACTGCGAACGTTTGCGGAGCTAATATTTCAGTAGTTTCGTGATTATATTTCACTGTAGTTAAAAAAACAAAAGCCACCTCACCTTTCGCTGAAGAGCGGCTACAGCGTCAGTTTTCCACCCTGCAACTCGTGTCCAATACCGGAGAATATTTGTGGAATTTACCACGGACAAAGATAATATTGAGGGAAGTTTTTTGGAGGGGACTTTCTATTTTCTCTTTGGCCACTTTATCATTTGTCCTCAACCAAATTTAACCCTTAAGTAGTCTACTGCTGTGGAGTAATAGTTAGAATGCCTGATCATGAAGAGAGCGGACCCGGTTCAAATCCTGGTTGGGGCAATTTACCTGGTTAAGTTTTTCCGGGGTTTTTCCTCAACCCAATAAGGGCAAATACTAGGTAGTTTTCGGCGTTGGACCCTAGACTCATTTCGCTGGCATTATCAACTTCATTCCATTCAGACGCTATATAATCAATATACCGATCATTAATTCAAGTCTGATGGGTGGCCTGGATGTCATTCATGAATTCGACGCTGAAAGGCTGGCCATTCTGCCTCAACCCTGACATAGCCAGGTGCCACTCCTAGTCGAGTGCCTGTCCAATTCCCTCCCACCGAACATCCTCATTAAATTATTTGATTTGTCAAATAGAACTATAATATAATTTATGCTCGACCATGCCGAAATGTAGTAATTATACACCTGATATCAGACCTTTAATGGACCTCATTAAAGTACACCTACTCATTAAAGTTCAGGTCTTTCAGCCAATGACGACTCAGGTTACAACTGTTCAGCCAATGACAGGTCAGCTTTCTACCGTTATAAAACCGCAAGTATCGATTATTCTCGGATATGCAATCGAAAGAGAATTAGCGAAAAGTCACGGAGGCTGAAATCCAACTGTCGCAGAAGGTTATGTTCTGTTACTATAATATTTAGCGTTAATTGTAAATAATATTCAAATAAATTCAATTTGTCATCTCGTTTTTCAATGTCTAATTTATTTTTAATATTATCTCTGTAGGTTCTTATGGCCTAGCAAGGTCATTGTGAACATCTGTTCCTCGGAAAAAAAATCAATACTTTCGCGTCTGCGCACATCTCACAACATACGGGACATTGGCCAAGGTCAGATACAAAGAAAATTAATAATATCAAGTTAGAAATATGGTCGAGCATAAAAAGTCGTATGAAACTCGCCTATAATGGTAATTAAGAAGCTCGTATGAAAATTATGAAACTCGCTTGCGGTCGTTTCATAAATATCCATACTCGCTTCTTAATTACCTTCATTATAGGTTCGTTGCATAATGTACTATTACGTATGTAATATATTACTCCATTATATTATTGCATAATATTTTGTATTTATTTTACAATTGCATTATTTAATACTTTTCATTTCATTTTATTATTGTTTAAAGGGGCCATCGGCCTTTGTACTTTCTAGTCAACCGAATCTTCTATAATGAAGAAATAATATAATTTTAGCTTTGTTTCCGTCTTGACTTATTTTAATGTTAACCCAGAAGTATATTTGTTAACACATTTTAATATTATATTTGTGAACGTTTTCGCCCATTTTGGGCATCTTCAGACCATAAAGATATCTGTACATAATTGTATAATACATATTGAAATTCTACAAACAATTAATGGAAGTTTATAAATACACTAGAAACATTTTCTAAAAAGGTACTCTAAATACAGCAACAAATGGTAGTTGTATGATAAATATGCATATTTACTGTCATATTATAATCATTCATGACAGCTAGAGATCGCGAACGAGTTATTATATTGGATCGGTAAACTGTATAATGACTCAAAGGTGAATACTTTTTAACAATAAGATTCTTAGGTTAAATGTGCATATTTAACATGAAAATATTACATATAAAAAAACTTAATATCATCAAAAAAAATTAAAAGTTCAGAAAAGTGTAAGGGATCCTAGTAGACTGTTATATTGAAGTTGGTGTAAATAGAAAGGGTGTGGACTGAAGGCGAAAGGTTTGGAAATACAAAATGAACGTTAAATGTAGTTTATATAAACTTAGGTGACGCTGTGATAATCTATTAAACACATGTGTTGTGAATATGCACTATTGTGAAGGTTACAATATAAAATACACTCAAATTGTTACAATTATGTGTCCTTATGATGGATAAAATCAAGCTGTTATTGTTAATCTCATATTGCCGTATTGACAGCTTTATCAAAATGAATTCAAAATTCAAATTCGAATCTTCTGTGTTTTACCTGATATAATTTCATTGTATTTCTTGTATTATTACTTTGATATTCATCCCTTTACTTTTGCCTACATATATTTGATATAATTTAATTGTACTTCTTATATTATTATTTTGATATTCATCACTTTACTTTTGCTTACATATATTTGATTATTTAAATTAAATAAAATAATTATTTTAGTGTAGGCTTAAACTTATAATATTACTTTTTAATTACTCAATGTAAACTCCACACCCTGCCACAAGCTTTTGCTTCATCGGGAGTGCCGACCAAAAGTGTACCAATAGGCCTATTATTATTAGACTTCGTGGAATTGCCACGAGAATCATGAGGTTCAATACGTACGCAGTATAGATTGTATGAGCAGGGGACGTGCAACGGATGGAACATGTCTCTGATGTAAACACTGAGCAGTATACTGCGGTTACAATAAAACCTGTATCCTGCATTCAAGAAATATAATGAATGATCATTGAAGTAGGAAATGTCTAAACATGTAAATACACAATTATTTTGTAGTGAGATATATTAACTCTTAAAATTTAATGTAATATACTCACATCATCCATCAATATGTGCATTGCAGTGTAGAGTTACGTACATTTTGTGCGACTGCAAAGTGAACCTCCTCCGACGGTCACTCAAACAGTTTTTATATTGGGAAAATGTACGTTCAACATCACACGATGTAATAGGTGCATATTTCAAGAACGGAAAGTCACTACTTTTTTAGTACACCAATTTCAGACGTCTTGTCGTGACCTGATAGTAGATCATTTATAATACGAAGTTGTAAATAGGCAGAATTTTTAGCAATAATGTTTCTCAACTTACATTTCACTTTTCCTGTAATTAGTGAATTGTTATTTTGGAGATCGGTTTGTGATACTTTATACATTATATTAAGGGCTTCTGAGAGTTGTAGTTTAGACGATTCTAATAGGATGATGCTTTTGGACACGATTTTAAAATTAGAATCAATGAACAGAATATCTTCCAATAGCTGTTCAGAAGGCAATGATTTTACAGCTGCAACAGCGGAACTGTCTGTGCTATCCAGTGCATCAATTACCTCCATTATTTTGCCGTAATATTTTGCATAATAATTAACGGCATCCAACCACGTTTTCCAACGGGTCAAGACTGGCTGCGGGGGTAAGGGTATTCCAGGGGCAATTGTTTGGAACAGCAACACTCTCATTGTGGTATGTTTGATTGAATTCTTGTCTGCACTGAATAAATGTTAAGCTTTGACTATTCCAACCACAGTAATGCAAAAACAAGTGCTTACATAGGTATAGATTAGCTGTAACTGCTCTATTTGGACCGGTCACAACTCTTAACATGAACTGCTTATACTACTAGACCGGGAGGACGCTCACCTCCTCTATACTACCGTACATCGACAACCTGATTGCATGCTGCGTGTGGCAATTCAACGAAGTCTAATTATTATAATTCAAATAAAATTATTATTATTATTATTATTATTATTATTATTATTATTATTATTATTATTATTATTATTATTCTCTTCATGGAGTAGGAGAGTCTCCTTTCCGTCCTCAACTTTTCACCTTGTTCTTGGCCGACCAATATCTCTCCTTCCTTGTGGTTTATAATCCAACATCTGTTTCGGTATTCGTTCCTTATCCATACTTCTTAAATGATTCGACCAACGAATTCTATATTCCTTTATTTAATCTATAATTGGGAGCAGGTTTAGTTCATTCCTTATATCATCATTTCTATATATGTCCAATCTTGTACATTCCTTTACTCCTCTGAGAAATTTCATTTCCGCTGACTGTATTCTATTAGTCTCATTTTTCTTCAAGGTCCATGCTTCACATGGAGAAGAGAGTTGGTATGGCCATTGTCTTATAGAATTTTATTTGCGTTTCTTTCCATTATTATTATTATTATTATTATTATTATTATTATTATTATTATTATTATTATTAAAATACGTATTAGTTTGGTGAAATGCAAACGAATTAAATAAGATTTATCTTCCATGTTTAAGTTAAATTACAATTAATTAATTGTGGATTAGTAACCTGCTGGTGAAATCAGACTTAATGCTCTCTGTGTATCCAAGTTTCGAGCAGGTAACGCCCCTCGTCTCTAGCCAGCCCATCTGTGCGTCGCCAGCCGGAGTTCGAGGAATGACGACGGAATGGAGAAGTGTTGACGAAATAATATAGATGCCTAATGTGCGGAAATGGGAGAACCCCGACAAAAACCCCAACTGCGAGCTTGTCCGCCACAAGTGTCACTATGGATTTTTCAACAGTAATCTCACTAGAGGTTTTGATTTATCTAGAGAAAATCAAAACTCGAGTGGCATTTAATTGACTATTACACGATTAGAAGAAAATATATAAAGATTATAAGTAACAAAGTACTCCAATACAATAAAATATTAATTGGCTTACGAAAATACAACTGTCTTCAAATGTATTATTGTACCATCTCAAAATTACGCTAGATGGCAGTAGTGTTTTATGATTATGTTTTCTTGTTATCAGTTGTGCCACTATGAAATCTTCATTGAACTCTGTGGACGGTTACTAGTCAAGAGGGCTTTGTTGATTCAGTTTCATTTTTATTAAAACATTTGCATTCCACTTCAATCATCCGGATCCCAGTAACCAACGTCACTTGACAGATGATTTTCAATAAATCTTAGTATTAAACAATCTCTGATACGTGACTATCCATAATATCATATAGCAGAAGTTATAACAAACATAACCTAAATAATATAAACAAGTGTTAGAAAAGTTTTAATTAGGGATGATGAAATAAACAAGAAACGTTTTAATTAACGATGATGAAATAAAAAATAAACATGAATAATTTTAAAAGAAACAATTATTGAAAGTACAATTTTCAAATTTGAATGTTTTAGTGGTTGGTGGTTGAGTTGATGTTATATTGGACGTGTGCGTAAAAGAAGTGAACTCGTTGATGTACATGGTGTAACCCTCAACTTATTCAGGATTTCCGAATGGTGCTCTTCATATATGACCAGTGATCTTTATTAATTCTTGTTCTTGAATGCCAATGCGAGTCATATTTGATAATGCTGTGCATCGACTGGAGTGGTTTGTAATTTTATGTTTTTTGACGTCCAGACCAGTGCAGTTTGAAATGTTGGCAAACAAATGCTAGGGTAGTGATAAAAATAGACAAATGCAAGGGAGAGGATAAAATTAAACAAATACTAGGGACGCGATAAAATTGTGCGATAAGCAGCCATGATTGCTTGAAAGACGTCTTTTCGTACCGTTTTATTGGTCAAAAGTAGTGTGACGTAGTAAAAGTGTAATATTCAATGAAAAGTTCCAGATCTGACCGGGATTCGAACCCGGACCGCCTGCGTTGCAGATTGAAGGTCTAATCACTCAGCCACTGCAGAACTATTAACAGCTCGGCCAACAGATCACTCTGATATAACGCAATGAACTCTGATTAACGAATTACGAATAGATTGACTTGGCAAGAAGTTCATTCCTCATAGTGGGTAGCGCTGTATTTATAGACAATATATCAGGTAGCACTGATGTCTTTATAATTGCCAGGTCAGAGTCTGCCTACATACAAATCAAGGCAGAATGTTTATACGTTACGAGTAAATCGCGTTCACTATCCAGATGTCTGCGCTATGTCTAGGTCAAGGTTGCTTCTCTATAAATCAGTAGGTCAGACATATGACGGCTTCTCAGTACAGGGACATGGTATTTTCTGTGAAATGTAGTACCAGCAGTAGTGGATTCATTGTCCCCTCTGCTCCAACACTGCCTTTCAACTTACAGATACTATATAATTTACTTCGTTAAATAAACTATTACGTGGCAATCATTGAAATCATTAATGATTGATAATGGTGTTCGACATGGAACGTAATTTTTTGGGGGTTCTTGTACCATGCTATAGCTCTAGAAATTACACTATAGGCCTATTTAGAATCTACGCTACATGCCTTTCTCTGTTAATGGAGGTAATAACTGTAAGCTTTCTGTTGAGGTAGTTAACTATAGATAGCTTACGGTACTGAACACTGACTTTTTATGCTCAAATCATCGCTACATGATGACTCATCATTAGATTCCGGATTTACATGCACTAAAAGTTAAGAATGACACCGAGTGTAGTCGAGTGGATGCTGTTTTTAAATGACAGAATGTTATTATGCATAAAATGTCAAACTATTATCCTTCATTAACTGCTTAATTATTTCAAGTGAAACAACTTATATATAATATCAACTTGTTCAATAGAAGTAATTACATTTAAGAAAAAAAAATACAAATTTACTTCTTTTAAACTCACATAAAAATGAAATTGAATTATTCACAATATTTTTCATAGCCTTCGAATTAATTAATTCGTTAATTTGTTAATAAAAATTATTGCTAATTAAAAATAGCGGTAAGTGTTCAAGTGGACAATGGAAGCTGCAGCAAATTAATAGCATTTGATATAAAATGCGCGTGAAATTTGAATACGTGGCTGTAGTTGACTCTGCACCTAACTGGGAACTTCAACTTTCAATTTAAACGAAATGATACCCATTATATAACTTAACTCTTCACATATCTATAAAAAAAAACTTACAGAGATCGCTAATACACCATTAACTCAATTTGAAAATATGTGGATGAAGGTGACTTTGATACTAGACGACTGAAATAAATGCTGCTGTTAGTGCTACTGCTGTTGTTGCTATTATTATTGTTGCTACTACTGTTACTACTATTACTACTGCTTCTGCTATTGCTACTGCTACTACTACTACTACTGCTGCTACTGCTACTGCTGTTGCTGCTGCTACTACTATTGGTACTGCTGTTGCTGCTGCTGCTACTACTACTGCTGTTGCTACTACTACTGCTACTGCTGTTGCTGCTACTACTATTTTTACCGCTGTTGCTGCTACTACTACTGCTACTGCTGTTGCTGCTGCTACTACTACTGCTACTGCTGTTGCTGCTGCTACTACTGCTACTGCCGTTGCTGTTGCTACTACTACTGCTACTGCCGTTGCTGTTGCTACTACTACTGCTACAACTATTCCTGATGCTACTACTATTGTTACTGCTGTTGCTGCTGCTACTACTATTGGTACTGCTGTTGCTGCTACTACTATTGCTGTTGCTGTTGCTGCTACTACTATTGCTGTTGCTGTTACTACTACTACTACTGCTGCTGCTACTGCTGTTGCTGCTGCTACTACTGCTGTTGCTGCTGCTACTGCTACTGCTGTTGCTGTTGCTGCTGCTACTGCTACTGCTACTGCTGTTGCTGTTGCTACTGCTACTGCTACTGCTGTTGCTGCTGCTGCTGCTACTACTACTATTGTTACTGCTGTTGCTGCTGCTACTACTATTGTTACTGCTGTTGCTGCTACTACTATTGCTACTGCTGTTGCTGTTGCTTCTACTATTGCTACTGCTGTTGCTGTTGCTACTACTAATGCTACTGCTGTTGCTGCTGCTACTACTAATGCTACTGCTGTTGCTGCTGCTGCTACTACTAATGCTACTGCTGTTGCTGCTGCTGCTACTAATATTGCTACTGCTGTTGCTGCTGCTACTACTATTGCTACTGCTGTTGCTGCTGCTACTACTATTGCTACTGCTGTTTCTGCTACTGCTATTGCTACTGGCGTTGCTGCTGCTGCTACTATTGCTACAATCATTCCTGATGCTACTACTAGTCCTGCTGCTACTGCTACTATCCATCACCTTCGGACGAATTTGGACAAGGAGACTTCGAATCCGACGGCTAGAATGGTAGGCTAACTACTAAAAATGTGGGACTCGAGAATGAAGGGAAAGAGGAGGAGAAGAAGAGGGGACAAGAGCGAAGGGGAAAAAGTGTTTCAAATTTCATACTGTCTCCTCCTACAAAACTTGCCTCAACATTACTTCAAACTTTGTACATCCTTGTTCTTGCAATGCGTCTTACATGTTACACCGAAATCAACATCCTTGACAGTGGTTGATGAAGTGAAGTTGAATAAATAAAAATTAGGATGCGTGTTGGATTTTTCATGAAAAAAATAACAGCGGTACATTGTAAAAGAGAGTTTACGCATTCCAAAACATTACTTTAAATTACCAGTACAGCTGCTTCCGGTTTACAATGAGATGTGGAAAAAAGCAACATAAATCAGACACGACAAGGTTGCGTTGTTTTTATTTCTCAAGATTAACGTTTTATATTACCGCAATGAGGATAATAGAGGATAATGCTGATGGTCGTGTGGTACGCATTACGAGGGGAATGGTGAAAGATCATGTTACAAAACTTGTCACGAGTAAGCAAGTGGATGCAGGAAGATATTGACTTCATAATCTTAGCGCTAGATTTTAAAACAAAACTATTGTCCTCAAACTGCAACATACCTGTAAGTCTTACATACCCATAGCAACATAGTGAATAAAGAGAGGAAGTTAGGCCTATAGAGAGGGATGCAATGCTGGAAATCATTAATAAGAACCTCAGTATTTTTAGTGGGTTATTTTACGACACTTCATCATGAAATTATATAATAAGCTTCCCAGTCAGTATTATAAGTTACCAACCAATAGTTTCAAAGCTAGATTTTATAATTAGCTTTTAATTAATCCTTTCTACTCTGTAGATGAGTTTCTTGACATAAATTCATAAGAAATTGTTTTTTAATAAAGTTATTTGCATTTATACGATGAAAGAGTAATGGAACGGAGAAAAATTCTCTCCGGCGCCGGGATTTGAACCCGGGTTTTCAGCTCTAAGTGCTGATGCTTTATCCACTAAGCCACACCGATACCACCCCGGCGTCGGACAGAATTGTCTCAGATTTAGCTCCAACTCTTGGGTTCCCTCTAGTGGCTGCCCTCTGCACTACGTCATAAATGTCTATGAACGTAGAACCGAAGTCCACACATGTGCTGAGGTGCACTCGTTATGAGTGACTAGTTGGTCGGGATCCGACGGAATAACCGCCGTCTTAAATCACGAAGTGCATCTCAGCACATGTGTGGACTTCGATCCTACGTTCATAGACATCTATGACGTAGTGCAGAGGGCGGCCACTAGAGGGAATCCAAGAGTTGGAGCTTAATCTGAGACAATTCTGTCCGACGCCGGGGTGGTATCCGGTGTGGCTTAGTGGATAAAGCATCAGCACGTAGAGCTGAAAATCCGGGTTCAAATCCCGGCGCCGGAGAAAATTTTCTCCGTTCCATTACTCTTTCATCGTATGATAACACAGAATATCTGTATGAAATATCATACGTACTTCGGTACATTAAAATAATATATATTTACATTTAGTTACAATTGAGGGGTTTGCCGGAAAAAGGGCGTATACGTCAATATGACAAATTGAGATATATGCAATCTAAGATTTTAAAACGCACCTGAATAAAATGTTATACACGCACGCAGCCCTGTCCTGCAGGTATGTACAGTACAATCACAACAAAATTTCGCTACTATAATTAGCTAATTATTTTACTACATTTTAAATCGTTTTCCCGAAGAAGGGCGTATAGGTCTATCCGCCTTTCTTTCGGCAAAGCCCTCAATTATTACATTAAGAGTGAAGTGTTTTCATTAATTTTAGAGTTTCAAAATGTTTTGTGTTTTCATTCTAATTAAACTTTACTGTTTTCAATTATATGCGTATTTTCAAATGTATGTTTTTTTCCTCCATTCTGAATTGTGACAAAGCCTATCACTGTATGTTTAATGGCTCAATAAATTGAATTGAATTGAATTGAACTACTGTGGTAATCTAGCGTCTGATATGAGGATCATAATGCCGGCGAAATGAGTCCAGGGTCCAGCGCCGAAAGTTACTCAGCATTTGCTCTTAATGGGTTGAGGGAAAACCACGGATAAATATCAACCAGATAACTTATCCCAACCAGGATTTGAACCCGAGTCCGGCGGTTTCACGATACCTTAATATTCTGGAGAAAACTATATAAACTACACCAGCTTCGAATCAGCAGAAACGCATCTGCGACCTGAGCTACGCCGGTGGTTGTAATAATGCTGCTAATGATAATTGATGGCGTTTTTTTTTAGTAATTACTCAACGTTATATCGATTTCGGAGTTGTCTACAACAGTGAAATTGGTGGCAGTAAGAAGGCATTCAGTGAGAAATAAAAGCCCGGACATGGGTACCCTAGTTCACTATTTTAGCTGAACACGGACCTCTCTGCTCTATAGTAAGAAGGATCGGGTGGAGGTGCAGTACCTGCACTCTTCATACAAACATGCTGGTCATAAGTAGACTCTGAATTTCATGTAATTACATTTTTTTTGTGCGAGATCATATATTTGCTTGTTTTCAGCAATTTTAATACGCGGTAAGTGTGAAATACCACATTCAGTATTCCCAACGGAAACACATAACAATTTCCTCTTCTTACCGCATTTTACTGCTTTAGGCTTTTAACATATTATTTTTAGAGACGTTTAACATAGTAATAATTATAAATTGAAACTTACCACTGCAATTTCACCTGTTAAAGTTATTTTAAATTTTAAAGTTTGCAAACATTAAGTAAAATGTCCACGAAACTAAGTTTTGATAAATAACATTAAGTGAAAAAATCAACGAGAAAGATGCCGATGTAAATTACTGTAAATATAAATAATATTGTTAAAATATTAAAATGAAAAATAAATCATTATATAACCTTACCGTTGTTTTAAGTTCGCATTTATAGAAAAAAAAGAACAAAGAACAGAGTGCTGAGACTAGTAAACACAGAAAACATTTTACAAAACAGGAAGAAAGATATTTTGGTTTCCGAACCATTAAACAGAAAAACATGGAGTTTAATTGCAACTAATTAGAAATTCGTCTTTGAGGTATGTAATAAACGATCTTAGCACAAAACAATGTACGATACACGAGCGGTATGTTTGTTTTCATGTTCCATCCTCAACTACGTTTCGAGGGGGTTCAATCTTTTCATCGACCATGAAAACGTCAACATACCGCTCTTGTAAAATGGGACATCATGGCTATAATATATTCATTTTTATTTATTTTATGACATTTTGTCAACTGCTGTGATTAGTTAGAGTCTGAATGATATGAAGGTAATAATGTCGGGGAAATTGGTCCACGTCCCAGCGAAGGCAACAATTGTTATTATCTGAAAACTCAAAATTTTGGCGAATTAGGCAACTAATATAATTACATTTAAGTTTTGTTTATAGTTCAACTCTTATTTTCTTATGTTCTTACTTTGTACTTATTTAGTTTTTTTCTGTAATAAATTTATTGTTCCTGTAACTCTACCATCGAGTGAAAACCCATTTGCAGTTAATAAATATTAATTAATTAATTATTTCATTCATTCATTCGTTCGTTCATTCTTTCATTTCATTTTATTTTCTTCATTATTTTACGACGCTGTATCATATTTTACTTATTTAGCACAGTCTGAATGATATAACTGTAATAATGCCGGTGAAATTAACATCCTTGTCAAAAAATAAACTTACCCAGCATTCCGAGGAAAACTGTAGGTAAAACCTCAACCAGGTAAAATTGTCCTCGACAATTCTTGAAAGAAATCAGGGTACACCTGGTTTAAACTGTTGCCCAGATCCTCTGACCGTTAAACAGGTGTGGACACCATCATTCTTTCATTCATTAGGCATTTAAAACTACATATTTTACTTATTTCGCACAGTACCACAAATTTTTAAGACAACTGCATATCTTTACATAAAATTAAAATCCTTGTCAAAAAATAAACTTAGCGTCGTCCGTGGAACTGTAGGTAAATCATGAAAAAAATTCGAAGCAGTCGAGCAATTCTTGAAAGAAATCAGGGTACACCAGTTTATAAACTGTTGCCCAGATCCTCTGCGGGGAAACGCGAAGCCCTTCAGTAGGCATTGCTTTTAGCACATACAATCTCATGTGATGTTAAAAGAACATTTTTGTGTATAAGAACATACTGTCCGATTGTCAGCGGAACTTACTCCTGAAAACAAGGAGAAACATCTTATGGTGGTATTTGATAGATGCTGCAATCATAGAAGTAGTGTTGGTAGTTGCACTGATGTTTATTATCTTAGACAGCTTAGTGTTGATGGTTCAATGTAGAGTTCATTTGACGGCTATAGTATTTGTGTTGAATTTGATGGCAGTAGTGTTGAATTTGATGGCAGTAGTATTGGTCCTGACGGCAATAGTATTGGCATTGACGACAGTAGTGATGATTTTGATGACAGTAGTGTTGATTTTTATGGCAGTAGTGTTGGTTTTGACGGAAACAGTGTTGCTTTTGATGGCAATAATGTTGATTTTGACGGAAGTAGTGTTTATTTTGAGGCAGTAATGTTGATTTTGACGGAAAAAGTGTTGATTATGACGGCAGTAGTGTTGGTTTTGATGGCAGTAGTGTCGATTTTGACGGAAGCAGTGTTTATTTTGAGGCAGTAATGTTGATTTTGACGGCAACAGTGTTGGATATGACGGCAGCAGTGTTGGTTTTGATGGCAATAGTGTCGATGTTTACGGAAGAAGCGTTTATTTTGAGGAAATAATGTTGATTTTGACGGTAATGGTGTTGGCTTTGACGGCAGTAGTGTTGGTTTTGATGGCAATAATTTTGATTTTGATGGAAGTAGTGTTTATTTTGAGGCAGTAATGTTGATTTTGACGGCAATAGTGCTGGCTATGACGGCAGTAGTGTTGGTTTTGACGGAAGAAGTGTTTATTTTGAGGCAGTAATGTTGATTTTGACAGCAATGGTGTTGATTATGACGGCAATAGTGTTGGTTTTGATGGCAGTAGTGTCGATTTTGACATCAGTAGTGCTGGTTTTGACGCAACAGTGTTGGATTTTGACGGCAGTAGTGTTTACTTTAATGACAGTATTATTGACTTTGAGGCAGTAGTGTTGACTTTTACGATAGTAGTGTTGATTTTGATGGCCGTAATGTTGATTTTTACGGGAGTAGTGCTGATTTTGACAGCAATAATGTTGATTTTGATGGCATTAGTGTTGATTTTGATGACAGTAGTGTTGGTTTTGACGACAGTAGTGTTGATTTTTATGACAGTAATGTTGATTTTGACGGCAATAGTGTTGAGTTATGACAGCAGTAGAGTTGATTTTGACGGCAAGTACTGTTCATTTTTACGGCTGCTGTGTAACTAATAAAATTGTTGTAGTGTCAATGGCAGTACTTTTCGAAATAGCGTTAGGACTGTGTTAATTCTTTTGATATTGATGGAATGATGATAGTGGTGATAAAGTGATAAAGCACATTGTGGTGTTGGTAATAACACTGGGATATCTACTCGTGAAGACGTGATGGTAATGGCTTTCGTAGTAGTGATAGTGGCGATTAAAATAATCATCTACGTACATCGTATACTGTGAATCAGTCTGTGACAAAAATGTTACAAAGTTCTGTGCAAAAACTCGATAGCTGTAGACGATAATTGCGGAAATGCTGCGGATACTTGACAGTCACGACAAAAAAGCACAGGCTCCAACATTACGTAGCTATAGTTCAGTGGTTTTTGCGGTCATTCCGTACAATCGAGGCAAAAACTCTCAACGAGTCACAGGACTGTAATTTGCGAGCATTGCCGCTGCTTTGAATTTTATAATTTTTCAAATAACTGACACTTTCCAGACACACCTACCTTACAATTTTTCTGTAAATATGTACATACAATAATTACAGGAAAATGTCCACCAACACGAGTTCAAAACTTAAGTGAAAGAGTGGAATGAGACACATGGAAACGACACACGAAACAATTACAATCCTCCACAAATGAAATAGGGATATTGTTGAAGCATGAGTTTCGGAGGGGGAAGCATATTTTATCGCAACCATTTAGTTCTTTTATGTTACAACAACACCCTTTTATGGTTTACTTTATTTTTTCGAACTAGTATTCGTAAGACATGCCTAAGTGAAATAAAAGGATAAACTTTTCTTTTACAGCAGATTACAGTAAATATTTTGGATGAAATATTAAAAACACTAACAAAAGTTTTCTTCTCGAATGCCAAAATGGATTCAGGAAAGAAAAACCATGTACTGATAATGCATTTGCTCTGAAAAAGTTGATAGAAAGGAAGCAAAATTTGATTTAGAAACGTGGATAACTTTTTTAATTTTATCAATTTTTTTATTATATAACATATTTTTAGAGAAACGGATTCTAAATCCGCTACTACAGAACATTAATTTAGTAGTACGTACAGATCCAAAAACAACATTTGGACCATCTGAATTTTCCAATTTCCAGTTATAACATACTGCGCATATTGAGTTAATTCAGGTACTGAGCATGCGCAGTATGTTATAACTGGAACTTGGAAAATTCAGAGGCCCAAATTTTGCTTCTGGGCCTGTATATAAAAATATAAAAACTAAAACAAATTTTAAATATTAATATATCAAATCGGAAAAACATTACTAGAGGAATCAGACAATTCTGTCCTCTATTACCATCACTGTTTCCTGTTTATATTCATGAAATAAGTTATACATAATGTATACTACTGGAAACTGAATACAACTAACGTCTAATACAAAATTAAATACATAGCTGTATGCCGACAATAAGATAATCACATCTAATTCGGAAGGTAACCTACAACAGGGAACATTTCTTATAAATAATATTCTGAAAAACTTCTACAAATCCTTTCGACTAGATCTAAGGCAACGGCTTACCTGGGACAAAATCCTAAAAGAATCAAGATTGTAGTAGAAGATAAAGCACTTAAACAGATAAATGTGTTTAGACTTATTTAGGACGCCACTTATCATCTGAAGGTGAAAAAATATTTTATAGAAATCTTGAAATCATTTTTGCAGGATTACAATCGTTATACTGAGAAAGCGAAATGTTTAACATTGGCTTTA
The DNA here is from genome assembly GCA_025594305.2 of Periplaneta americana. Taxonomy (NCBI): domain Eukaryota; kingdom Metazoa; phylum Arthropoda; class Insecta; order Blattodea; family Blattidae; genus Periplaneta; species Periplaneta americana. The sequence continues at coordinate 171,118,650 of JAJSOF020000005.1, forward strand.
CAACCCTTCAAATATACATACTATTTTAATGTACCGAAGTACATATGATATTTCCATGAAAATATTCTGCGTCATCATACGATGAAAGAGTAATGGAACGGAGAAAAATTCTCTCCGGCGCCGGGATTTGAACCCGGGTTTTCAACTCTACATGCTGATGCTTTATCCACTAAGCCACAGCGGATACCACCCCGGCGTCGGACAGAATCGTCTCAGATTAAGCTCCAACTCTTGGGTTCCCTCTAGTGGCCGCCTTCTGCACTACGTCATAGATGTCTATGAACGTAGGACCGAAGTCCACAAATGTGCTGAGGTGATCGTCTCAGATTAAGCTCCAACTCTTGGGTTCCCTCTAGTGGCCGCCCTCTGCACTACGTCATAGATGTCTATGAACGTAGGACCGAAGTCCACAAATGTGCTGAGGTGCACTCGTTATGAGTGACTAGTTGGCCGGGATCCGACGGAATAAGCGCCGTCTTATATCACGAAGTGATTTACGCATATCATACATATTATTTTAATGTATCGAAGTACATATGATATTTCCATGCAGATATTCTGCGTCATCATACGATGAAAGAGTAATGGAACGGAGAAAAATTCTCTCCGGCGCCGGGATTTGAACCCGGGTTTTCAGCTCTACGTGCTAAACCACATCGGATACCACCCCGGCGTCGGACACAATTGTCTCTGATTAAGTTCCAACTCTTGGGTTCCCTCTAGTGGCCGCCCTCTGCACTACGTCATAGATGTCTATGAACATAGGACCGAAGTCCACAAATGTGCTGAGGTCCGTTCCATTACTCTTTCATCCTTCAAATGTAGTTTATTAAACCTTGTCTCTACGTAACTACATATGACTATAACATGTAAAACTATTTAAATTTTGAAAAGTTATTGAAGATACAAGTTTTAAAATGGCATTAAATGTTTCATTAGATAGCATTAAAATAGTTGTTGAAAGAATTTATTTGTACATCTTGATTACACAACGTTTAACACTATATCACTTTGGAAAACGTATTGTGTCTTTCACGTGTTAAATTTTAAGTTATCTTGTTAACATGTTTCGGCCATCATCAGAACTGGTTGTTGCTGGTCTTGGCGCCTTTTGTTTTGTATCCAGTCGATGTGTGTTTGTGTAGAGTAATGTGGAGTCAAAGAGTGTGTGAGTTCTGAAATTGACTCCACATTACACAAACACACCCCACAGGAAACAAAACAAAAGGCGGCAAGACCAGCAACAACCAGTTCTGATGATGGCCAATAGCAGGCCGAAACATGTTAACAAGGTATCATAAAATTTAAAACGTGAAAGACACATAATACGTTTCTCAAATTTATTTGTGTACATTTCTTAACGAAAAACTGGTCACCTTTAAAAGTAGGCCTGCATCTATTTGATCCATTTTATTGATCGGTTGCGATTTCTTCCGTGATAGAAAACAAAATTGACAATCGGCGCAAATAGTTGTTAAGACAGTACTGAAAATGGTTTTCGCACTCTTTTCTAGTGTTAAATAAGAAATGACTGTATAAAAAATACATACGGAAAGTGGAAATATTACTGCAGATTGAAAGGAACGATAGGTTATACTTAAATTAATAGAAAACCTATTTATTTACTAATTTTATTTATTTAATCTGGCGGACTTAAGACTTTCAGGTCTTCTCTACCACATCACCAGAACACAAACAGACATATACAAGAAACAAATGCAGAGAGAAGAAGAAAATGAGAAATAGAAATAAAATCACGGATACAAATACAAAAGGCACAAATGCAAAAAGGATGAGAGATTACGTTTTGTGATTAAATGCACGGTTAATTAGAAAATTGAGCTGGAAGTTTCAGCTGTCTGGCAACATCGCCGCTAACACACTGCTTTTTTTTTTTTAATACAATGTAAGAAGTCGACGAACTCAGGTCTCTCTGCCTTAGTGAACTACCTCACACTCCCTTTCTGGCTACAACGTTGCAATCTCTTCGCATCGTTTTAAGGGCTTTAAATTAGTTGTTTTAAAATTAAATTTACATGAAAACTGACCATGCTATTGAAATACGCCAAAGTAATAAATTATTCTTTATTAGAGTTTCTATCGATATGGACAAAACTCACGATCCTACTTGCAATAGTTACCGAAAAAGAGGGTGTTAAACATTTGGGAAGAACGATGAAAGAGTAATGGAACGGAGAAAAATTCTCTCCGGTGCCGGGATTTGAACCCGGGTTTCAGCTCTGCGTGCTGATGCTTTATCCACTAAGTTTCGGATACCACCCCGGCGTCGGACAGAATCGTCTCAGTTTTAAGTTCCAACTCTTGGCTTCCCCCTGTGGCCGCCCTCTGCGAATTCATAGATGTCTATGAACGAAGGACTGAAGTCCACACATGTGCTGAGGTGCACTCGTTATGAGTGACTAGATGGCCGGATCCGACGGAATAAGCGCCGTCTTAAATCACAAGTGACTTACGCATATCATATATGTTATTAGACGGCGCTTATTCCGTCGGATCCCGGCCAACTAGTCACTCATAACGAGTGCACCTCAGCACATGTGACTTCAGTCCTTCGTTCATAGACATCTATGACGTAGTGCAGAAGGGCGGCCTACAAGAGGGAACCCAAGAGTTGGAACTTAATCAGAGACAATTCTGTCCGACGCCGGGGTGGTATCCGTGTGGCTTAGTAGATAAAGCATCAGCACGAAGAGCTGAAAACCCGGGTTCAAATCCCGGCGCCGGAGAGAATTTTCTCCGTTCTTCTTTCATGCAGAATATCTGCATGGAAATGTCATATGTACTTCGGTACATTAAATAATATATATGATATGCGTAAATCACTTGTGATTTAAGACAGCGCTTATTCTGTCGGATCCCGGCCAACTAGTCACTCATAACGAGTGCACCTCAGCACATGTGTGGACTTCGGTCCTTCGTTCATAGACATCTATGACGTAGTGCAGAGGGCGGCCACTTTACCCAAGAGTTGGAACTTAAAAGTGAGACGATTCTGTCCGACGCCGGGGTGGTATCCGGTGTGGCTTAGTGGATAAAGCATCAGCACGAAGAGCTGAAAACCTGGGTTCAAATCCTGGCGCCGGAGAGAATTTTTCTCCGTTCCATTACTCTTTCATCGTATGATGACGCAGAATATCTGCATGGAAATATCATATGTACTTCGGTACATTAAGTAATATATTTGGGAAGAAATTTTTTTTGTCTGAGAAAACTATGGACTTTTCAACTATATGGTTTTTTGTTACATACGACATGAGCTATTAGCTCTGAAAATCTGCAAGGCTATTTCACTTACACCCTATGTATCTTTTCCATTGATATATTTTCAATTAAAATGGCTAAGATATTAATTCCTTATTAGATAGAGATGATATGTCGCAGTAGGCCTACTTGCTAAAAAGAACGAGGCACATTCTCTTGTGGCAATGAAAATGAGGTGAAATACGAGTAAGTAATGCAATGAAAGACAGAAATGAATGAATGCATTAGAGCCTTAGAACTAAAATAACCTGTAATACTAAATTTATTTACAAGAACTAAGTTATTTGGCACGTGACTTCGTAAACAAGCGATTACATCCGGTTAATGCAATCTGCAAAGTATTTCATCCACTCTCATGCACGAAAAAAGATATCCTAGTAAGCCAAATACCTAGAAAACAAAACTTCTATCCATTTCTTTTAACTTATTTAATGATCTGAACGAACAAAGTCGTCGTGGAGTTAATAAAGGAAGAGAAGAACCCATTGCTGTTTCATCCGTCACAAATTCTAAATGGACTCTGCGGGCTTACATCTCTCCCGAGCTCGGGAGATCAACAGAGCAGCCTAATAGGTACGGAGGGTTGGCTGCATGCCACGGACATTCCAATAAGTCATCTCTAACACAAATGATCATAATAAACTATTAAACCAAGATAACGCGCTTGTTGCTTTCTAATTATGAAGATTCCAACATTTTAATTGAAATTTCTGTATGTTTGCCAAGCTTTAAATTTAAAGATAAGAATTTTAAGAAGCATTGCCGACTGAGAGAGGCTTGTAAAAATATTTAAAGTGGAGTGAGGAAACCGCTTTGTTCCTAGAGCTCCAACGATGTTCCCCCCTGTGGATTGTGTGTCAACACTTCTAACTACTATATCAGAGGAACCGGTTTCGATTCTCAGTAATGAATTAGGAATTTATATTTTCCTTAGGTATAACCTAGACACACGATCATAACACTCCTCAATAATATCCATTCCCTCCCACCGAACATCCTCATATTCATCTTCTTTCACTGTGGCTGTTCCTCGACTTTGGAATTCCCTACCGAGTAATGTCAGGGACTGTCAGACATCAAATCAATTTAAGAATAGGCTAACGAGATATTTTTCTAAGAATTATTGTCAACAATAATAGCTGTTTCAGGTTTCTCAATGTTTAATGGTTATATATATCACAGATAAATATCTAAATTATCTCATTATTATTATTATTATTATTATTATTATTATTATTACTATTATTATTACCCTACTAATATCATTATTATTATTATTATCATTATTATTATAACTATTTCTTACCAGTGTTTATTATTGTCACACTAACATTAGTTATCCAATTTTCATTATTTACTTTTATGTTGTTTTATGATCTAGATATTAATGTAATAACTATGTAAGCAAATGTATTTAATTAGATTTAGAGTCTGGCTGGGCGGAAGAGAAGGCCTACTGGCCTTAGCTCTGCCAGATTAAATAAATAAATAATTATTATTATTATGTTTGTTTTTGTACTAACCCTTAACTTGGCAGAGCTTCATTTCTCACACTAGTTTATGAAACCTTGTCGGACCGTAAAGGAAACAACTATTGCAATGTCCATATTTTTATGTGTTGTACAATATTATAGTATTGTAAATTTTAATTTTCCTACCATTTTTTCCTATCTTCTATACTAATAATAAATCTGTAGCCAAACTTTTTCTGGTAATTTTCGATTTTCCAAAAATAATTGGTGTTAACATGTATAATTAACCATCCTGAAACCGAAAATCGCTTTTTTGAAATTTTTGTTTGTATGACTGTCTGTCTTATCTGTCTGTCTGTCTGGATGTTTGTTACATTTTCACGCGATAATGGCTGAACCGATTTATATGAAAATTGGAATATAAATTAAGTGCGCTGTAACTTAGATTTTAGGATATACGGCATTCAAAATACTTCATTTAAAAGGGGCATTATAAGGGGGCCTTAATTAAATAAATCAAAATATCTCCCTTATTATTAATTTTCATGAAACATGTTACATAACAAAAGTTTCTTTAAAAATGATTTCCGATAAGTATTATTCTATACACAATTTTGATAAGACTGATATTTAATGAGATAAATGAGTTTTAAAATTACAATAACATTGCCATCTAAGGCGCTGTATTGAAATAAAAACAAATGACTTCATCTATAAGGGGCCTTGGACAACAACAATCCAAAGCTATTAAACAGAGCCTACAGAGAATGTTTCTGTGTTTGTATGAAGTAATATCGAAAGCTGTTTAATTATTATTTCACCTTTGGAAAGTGTAGTTTCTCTAGATGGACATAATTCTATAATGTTATTACAGTAACTTCTGAGTGAAATAAGACTTTTAAAATAACAATACAATACATTTTCACCGCCGCCTCAGATTATAGCGTTGTTGTTCCTGCAATAACTCCTATGTGCAAAATATAAAATTTTTGAGTAGGAAGAAAAAACACATTTATTCATTCCATGGCAATGGAACATAGGAGATCGAGAATTCTTACTTTTTCGAAATAAAGAAATATAATTACATATCACTATTTATGCTGAATCAGTATTTACGTTTTTTGAAGAGTTCAGAACCATGGTGACCCAAGCGCCATTTACTGAAGACGTAGAAAACAAGGGTTAAAATTAAGTTATTACCATAATTAAATGGAAACATATAGCAAGTAATGTAAAGTTTACAAATTAAAACTAAATGATATGTCAATCTTCATTAAACTATGGTTGCATGCAATAACAATTAAGAAACATGTTAAAGGAATTGTCATTGCACCAAATGATTGCTCTCTGGACCAAAATGACCGCATTGTAATTATTTAAATACAATTTAAATTAAGTAACATATTAAAGATTTATCCTTCTATTAAAAACGAATGTTCCCTGGATCAAACGTCCTATTTTAATTATGTAATTACTTTATATTTATTTCTAACAGGTGCAGCGGAGCGCACGGGTACGGCTAGTTTTTTTTTTATTTTATTGGGTTATTTTACGACGCTGTATCAACATCTAGGTTATTTAGCGTCTGAATGATATGAAGGTGATAATGCCGGTGAAATGAGTCCGGGGTCCAGCATCGAAAGTTACCCAGCATTTGCTCATATTGGGTTGAGGGAAAACCCCGAAAAAAACCTCAACCAGGTAACTTGCCCCGACCGGGATTCGAACCTGGGCTACCTGGTTTCGCGGCCAGACGCGCTGACCGTTACTCCACAGGTGTGGACGTACGGCTAGTTGTTCTAATAAAATTATAGCATAATTATAGCGTATTAATCTGTTGTATCCTATAGAATACATTGTCAATTTAAGGGTTAACTATCTTGCGTTTTACTGCGTTGTTCTAAATGGATTGTCAGTTTTGTTTTCTATCACGGAAGCAATCGCAACCGATCAATAAAGTGGTTCAAATAGATGCAGGCTTACTTTTAAAAGTGGCGGTTTTTCGTTAAGAAATGTACACAAATAAATTCTTTCAACAACTATTTTAATGATATCTAATAAAATTTTAATGCCATTTTAACACTTGTATCTTCAATAACTTTTCAAAATTTAAATAGCATTATATGTTAATGAAAAATGTTATAAAATTACATATACTTTATAGCCATACCTAGTTACTAGAGACAAGGCTTAATAAACTACATTTGAAGGGTTGTAAAGCCAATTTTAAACATTTAGCTTTCTCATTATAACAATTGTAATCGTGCAAAAAGATTTCAAGATTTAGAACAACGCTTAAAATAGGAGGCCGAGACGGTGATGGAAGATACTATTAAAATGGATTTGAGGGAGGTGGGATATGATGATAGGGAATGGATTAATCTTACCCAGGACAGGGACCAATTAGAAGCCTACAAAATTATGTAGTCTCCCGACCATTTCAGCAAGATCTCATAATAGGATAAAATGATTTTATCCTCTACATTTCAAGCTCTACATGCTATGTCTATTGTTCGAAACCATAGAAAACTTGACATTTTTTTTTAACTTTCACCTACAATCCACAATGACCTGAAATAGCTATTGCTTTACTTCCATATGAAAAACCGATTGATCGTCCTGACATTTTACTTGCGTTTTCGCGTTGAAACTCAAAAACTGAACGTGGATAGGTTCAAGAAAAAGTATTTGGCATAAAAAAACATCCAAAGGGAGTATGTTTCTTTATTACGGAAGCAAATAACTTTCAAAATATCTCGTATTCTTCATTGAAAATAAATCTGAAAAATGTTTATTTGAACGTGTAATGAACATAGTTTGCAGTATCTGCTGCACAAGCCACTAGTTACAAATATATTTTTAAAACTTCCAATTTCAATTACAGCTAGCTATCATTCTGTGATTATAAATAGTTAAAAAAATTTAATGTTCTTTCTTTGCCCATCACTAAAGCTGCCAATTTTTCTTGCAGACAGAAGCAGAGACTTCATGGAATTCACGTAATTTGTTCCACGCCGTCGGCGAATTCTTCACTTCCTGCAGTCTAGCAGACAGCTATAATAAATAATTGAAGTCCGAAGGCACTTCTTTACTAATTCCCACAGTTCATTATTCATGCTCGCCTGTCATAGTGAAGCGCTGGTCTTATTAAAAATGCGATGTTAAGCAAAGCCACTCGAAACCGAAACGAAATCAATACGTACGTTTGCCTGTTCCACAAACTTTGTACGACTTGTAACGCTGTCAAGTACAAAGTTAGGTCAAACAAGTGAGAAATGGCAATCTTGAAGTGTCAGATTCTACTCTCAGTTCCCACAATGGATACTTTCTCAACGTTTAATGCTCTGTCTTAGCTCTTGCGTATAGAATTGGGCACAGTGTGTTAGCAAAATCATTCCATACAAATATTATTCAAACTTAAATTTTGCATATGAATCGGTTATTGTTGAAAGGAACTAAGTCCACTTTTTAAAGTTTTGAGATAATCGAAATAAAAACTGTTTTGTGGATAATCTATCGAAGATTAAACCAACATATATTGTACACATAAAAATATATTGGTTTAATCTTCGATAGATTATCCACAAAACAGTATTTTTCGATTATCTCAAAACTTTAAAAAGTGGACTTAGTTCCTTTTAACAATAACCGATTCATATATATTTGGATGTATGTAGGTTGAACCGTGAACCTATTCTCTTAAATTTCAAGGGTTGTTTAGTTGAAATATATCAACAAGAAATAGTACAATTTTATTTTGCTTATTTTTACTTCCTTTTCGAGATAAAAAATTGTTTCATATGAAATATTTCATAGCGTGTTTTGGGAAAACCATTGATTGAATTACAATATGCCCAATCAAATTAAGGGAAGAATATACACTGTGTCCGTAAAGTCATGGCGCAGTTTTGAACGGTCACATAAAAGTAATAAAACAAGACAGAAATGTGAAATCTTCACCAAATGAAAGAAAATCTCTCCACGTTTGCACACCTGTTCAGTACAGTTCAATGTGGCTTCCTTTTGTTGCTCTACACGCATCTAAACGATATTTATTCTTTATTTTTTATTTTATTTTATTTGGTTATTTAACGACGCTGTATCAACTACGAGGTTATTTAGCGTCGATGAGATTGGTGATAGTGAGATGATATTTGGCGAGATGAGGCCGAGGATTCACCATAGATTACCTTGCATTCACATTACGGTTGGGGAAAACCTCGGAAAACCCCCAAACCAGGTAATCAGCCCAAGCGGGGATCGAACCAACGCCCGAACGCAACTTCAGACCGGCAGGCAAGCACCTTAACCGATTGAGCAACGCCGGTGGCTTCTAAACGATATTCTAATTCATTCCACATACGTCTAAAGACATCAGGTGTTGCAGAGTGAGTAACGTCTCTGATTCTCTCTTTAAATGTTCAAAGTCGTTGATACCTACACTGTACACACGTTGCTTGACATATCCCCACAAATAAAAGAATAAATTTGTTAGGTCCGGTGATCGTGATGGCCATGCCTTCCATCCACCCCTTCCTATCCACCGCTGGAGAAATGTTGTATCCAGAAACTTGCCAACAATGTTGGCGTAGTGTGGAGCAGCACCATCTTATTGAAAGATGACACGTTCGCCTTCATTTTGAATATGTGGCACTGCATACAATTGCAACATGTCAAGGTAGTTATTTAACGTCACAGTCTGCAGCCATTGATTTTACACGCAACTATATTCACGATGAACAGGCGTCACGCATTCAAATTTTGCAAGCCACAGGAGGGCATTAAACTTACATTTGCACCGTCCACATCTTGACTAAATGGCGTGATTCGACTCATTGTTCTGTTGCGTCATTACCTGCGTGCGCACAAAATTGAAATTTATGCTAGAAACTCTTTGACATACACTTTTCAATGCATCATAAGTTTCATCCTTTGGTTTCGTTTCGTTTAGCCATTAAACTGTTTTTAAAACTACACCATCACTTTACGGGCACAGGAACTCAACAAAAGTAAACACGGTATACTGGTATATATACACATAAACCATTCTAAATACTCTACATGACCACAGATGTTAAAGCGCGTGTTTTGTTATTGTCGTGTCTAAATATGGTGTCACATCACAAACACCAATCACAACTGCATAAACATAGAAACAGACATGAAAATCTTAGATATTAAAAAAGGAAATAAATACACTAGAACAGTGCGAAATATACAGACACAGAAAAACACACATGCAAAATATATCCTAAATACACAACTATTAAATTTCAGAACACATACTCTATTTGACTTCACAATACCGAACACAAACAAACCCATCACTACTGAAGAAACCGGAAATAAGCAAGGACCTCATTGTTGTGAAGATGACTAACAGTGGAGTCGAAAGTCATCTAAGATACCATGTTTTACCAGTCTAGTTTCAATTTAACGTCAGGAAGTTGTTTCGTACTAAATCTTAAATAGTATAAAGTGATAAAACCGTGTAAATCAAGATGTAAATTTTAAAACACTTATATTGCATGAATTCAACGACAATTTCATCATAAATGACTCGACAGCTTGGCTTGGGCCCTTACCTTCATCAAAATCTTCAGTGGCCTAAGTTACTATATACTTACAGCCTATTCACTACAGAACTTCTGCAACGAGGGGTCAATAGGACTCTAGGCCTCTACCGAAGACAACTCTGCACCGGTACATCATATTAAAACGAAAAAACATCCTTGTTCTTCCAGTATATGAACCGACGATCGTAGTTTGCCCGAAGTCTCAAAGCTTAGCGCTTCCTCACTTTCGCATGTCTCAGCAGAGGTAAACGATCATGCAACCAATAGGGGAGTAACATGTGTTCAGGACGATGATCCCTTCCAGATGTTAGCTGATTTCCATAACCAGATTTCACAACCTATCGTAAATCCCAAAATTCATCACGACATTGGGTTGACATCAGTCCTTCACACTGGCCGAAATTTTATGAGAAAACTCCTCCTCCATGAGGACTCGAACCAGCGAGCATCCTACAACGCGAGTACTAGATATGATGCCTATCACAATACTAGAGCGCAGGACTTCACACAATCAGTATAATATTATTTCGTTACTTTGTAAGTTCCAATTTGAGTACGTGGAAAAATGTTTGAAATTTCAGACGTGTTAAGGTCGTGAAGGAAATCATAGTCCCTCGCTTTGTGGGCATCCGCAAGAAGTTACCAATCATATGAATTATCAACAGAATAATGTTATCCATCGATTACTTTACGTAACTTGTTGTCAATTTTTGACCATAGATCTTTTGAATAATTGACTATCAGCTGAACTATTACATTTTCATGGACTAGCTGCTTTCCGACGCTACAAGATAGATAGAAACTATCCATTGGTGCTGCAACTTGTATATACATAAATATTTACTGCTTCAAAGAAATTATCTATTATTAATAAGATTTACTTTGCGATGTTGGCATTGGCCGTTGAACATTACATCATGATCGAATAATTTTATAAACAGTTCTCTTCAACACTCAAAATACAACACGTAGATCACTAGATTAAAGATAGGAGCAAGTTATCCCAAAGTGCTCGAGTTATAATGAGTCTATTGTGCTCACAACTTAAACATTGTATAATCCGATACTGCACTCAGACATGGGTTTGGAACCCGCTAAGACTGATTATCTCATTAGACTTTCCCAAAGTTCTCTCCAAAATATACGGCGAATGTTTGGAACTCTATAGCGAATCCTCGGTGTCTTCTTTCCAAAATATCATCTCGCTAACACTAATCCACTGACTCCAGATAAAGTCGCATTTGATAAAGCTTCGTTAAATAAACGGTCAAGGACACTTCGTAGAGATTTCCAGCTGTACATTATACTTTACCTTACCTCAAAATAAACTGAATTTTCTGCACAACTATACAATAGATAGACAAATTAAATTTTCACCAACTATAAAATATACATCGCTAATTTTATTAAGAGAGAAGAATCCAAAAAGGATAGCTGCCCTTGAAAAAGGGGTACCGAGCGGTAACAGCACCTAAATTAATTGTAGATCAACAATATTCTATTTTAAATTTAAATTTTATTTTTATTTTAGCCTATTTTAATTTAATTTATTTTTGGGGGGCAGCTATCCTCGACATGAATAATTTATTTTTCATATATAGAGCTGTACAGTTGGTTATATACAATTGACAAGGAATGTCTTAAAACATTAATGGCTATATCTTGAAGTTCCAAAAGATCGATATGGAAACGATGAAAGAAATTGATACAAAATCTTGATATAGTGCCCTTGCACAAAAGAGCAAGCCAATTACTTCCCAGCGACAAACGGGTATGCGGTATTTCTCTTCCAGATAAGGAAAGCAGGGTTCATAATGTCTTTTCTTTTCCAGATCTACTTCTTGTGGTTGGAATTCGGCACCCTCAAATCTTATAGTGGGATCGATTATGAAGACAATCTTTTGATTCTTTTTCAATTGCTATGATGTCGGCACGTTTGGTGGAGCCAGTGGATGAAATACAATGCACTTCTTCATAAACGTCAAACTTTCCAGACTTCTTGAGACATTCAGCAATTCGGCTTCTAACCCAGTGATGACGATTGTTCCGCAATAGTTCCCCTTTTCTGCAGAAACCAAGAACATGAGGAAGGGTTTCATACTCGTTGCAATGGCGGCAACGGGATTCTTGGCTCCTACCAGGGACACTACTTACTGCGATGACATTGCAATTCATTTTTATAGCGTTAGTCCATTATTTTCTTTCACTCAACAATAAATCAGAGGATGAGTAGTGATGCCTGTGCGATTAAATAATTTCATTACAAAAGTTTAGTTCAACATTTTTCTGGTCTTTTAATGTTCCAGTGGAATCATTACGTTGTTTCACATCTGCTGGTCTAAAGCATAGCATTAATTTTGGCCCTCGGTTGTATAATTCTTTAGCTAAATTACACCCAGAACTTCTAACGTATAACAAGAAAATTAGAAACGTGTTAATGTCTTCAATTTCATTAAATAAATTTATAACCTATGTATATGAACTAATCAGCATATATTCTATAATTTCGGAATATGTATGTTTCATTAATTGTCCTACTTTATTCTTCTCTATGTTAATATTATATTATATAATTTCATTGCCGCTGTAATTTTAATTTTAGTTTCTATTTTATTTTATTTTATTTTATTTTCTGTATTTGTCTTATATTAATAATATATTATATCATATAATTTTCATTGTAGTTGTAATTTTAATTTTAGTTCCTATTTTATTTTATATATTCCACTTATATTGATGTGTCTGAACTGCGACCGAACACGAGCGCTGCTCATTTTGTAAATATTATTGTATCCTCTTTTTGTATTGATTGTATTATTTTATTTCTGTTTCTATTGTTGTAATTATATTCTGTAGTCTGATATTCTGTTCTGTAGCTTTACTTACTTACTTACAAATGACTTTTAAGGAACCCGAAGGTTCATTGCCGCCCTCACATAAGCCCGCCATCGATCCCTATCCTGTGCAAGATTAATCCAGTCTCTATCATCATATCCCATCTCCCTCAAATCCATTTTAATATTATCCTCCCATCTACGTCTCGGCCTCCCTAAAGGTCTTTTTCCCTCCGGTCTCCCAACTAACACACTATATGCATTTCTGGATTCGCCCATATGTGCTACATGCCCTGCCCATCTCAAACGTCTGGATTTAATGTTCCTAATTATGTCAGGTGAAGAATACAATGCGTGCAGTTCTGAATTGTGTAACTTTCTCCATTCTCCTGTAACTTCATCCTGCTTAGCCCCAAATATTTTCCTAAGCACCTTATTCTCAAACACCCTTAACCTATGTTCCTCTCTCAGAATGACAGTCCAAGTTTCACAACCATACAGAACAACCGGTAATATAACTGTTTTATAAATTCTAACTTTCAGATTTTTGGACAGCAGACTGGATGATAAGAGCTCCTCAACCGAATAATAACACGCATTTCCCATATTTATTCTGCGTTTAATTTCCTCCCGAGTGTCATTTACATTTGTTACTGTTGCTCCAAGATATTTGAATTTTTCCACCTCTTCGAAGGATAAATCTCCTATTTTTATAATTCCATTTCGTACAATATTCTGGTCACGAGACATAATCATATACTTTGTCTTTTCGGGATTTACTTCCAAACCGATCGCTTTACTTGCGTCAAGTAAAATTTCCGTGTTTATTGAATAAGCAGTCGTGGACAGCCGATAAGGGGTGGTCCTCCAGCTTGGGGGTTGGCCGAAGGGCTAACAACCCATCACCGTAAAAAACAGCTTGTTTCGAATCCCTACAAGTCTGTAGTCTTTTTTGAAATAAATAAATAAATAAATAAATAAATAAATAAATAAATAAATAAATAAAAAATAATAAAAATAAAAATAATTAAAAAATGAAAAAAAATAAATAAATAAAATAAATAAATAAATAAATAAAAAATAAATAAATAAATAAATAAATAAATATCTCTAGTCTTTGTTGAAATAAAAAAAAATTCCGTGGTATAAAAAACAAATAATTAGTTTCGTATCCAAATTCAAAAGAAAGGCCCTAACTGATAACCTGTTTTCCCACTTTGCGAAATGTACTTCATTCTTGAGGTGAACATTATTTACTACAATCTTCATTGATATAACTTTTATTTTTTTAACTTATGAAATAATATATATTGTAAATGCTAAAGCAAAATTTAGTTAAATATTTCGCCTTTAGCGAAACAGAAAAAAATATTTAACTTTGATTAACAATTTTTGCCAATTTTTTTTTCTTAATTTGTCTTTCTCGTGCCATGTGTGTGATATTTTTAAACCCACAGGCCTGCTTTGTAGAACACATGCTGCAGAAAACATTTAAAAATTTCATGTACATATATATTCAGCAGTTTCAGAGAGAAGTGTACTTAAGTTTGAAAAAATATCATCTTACGGAAAACTGCATTAAAAAAAAAAAAGATGGACAATGAATTACATGCGCCGCTGAATTTAAAGATTCAGTTTAAAGGGCCTATCTGCAGAGGTATCCCTCATAATATATATTGTTTTAAAGAACAAGTTTTGTACTTTTTTAAAAACAGAATAAAAAATATCGTTTTTGGCCCCTAATCACTACCCGGTCCCCTTAAACACTGGACGGAAAATTTTTATTTTTGGGGTGGGGGCTGGTACTATTTTCTCAAAAATTATCACTGTTTTCCAAAACCTGATCAAAACTTTCTACACATTGTTTGTAAATAGGTTGACATTATACATGAGAGTTTTCTTTAGACACAGTCTTAATTAATATAAACATAATCATGATTGATATTCTACTTTTTTTTCTGTAATAATTATTGTGGGAGCTAATATTTCAATAAACAGGTTGTAAACAATGTAAACTGCCAAACTATATTGACAGTACATATCGGTCTTACTTACTTAAGAGATCAGCTAGTTCCGCTCTGTAATTAGGAACCATCAACAGTCGTGAAAGAATTTTGAATGCGACTTCAGTGTGATTTATTTATTTGTTAATTCGGAGTGTAAAATAGTTTATATAACACCAAATCGTAAGACATTAAAGTCCTTTAAGTATGAAAATTGGATAAAATACAGATATACTCTACATTGAAAAAATATTGATAAAAATAGAGCGTTGGTACGTTTAACCAAAGATTCCGGGATCGATGCCCGGTCCCGGAGCGATTTTTCCCTCGAAATTATTCAAATCAACTTTACAGGGCGTTATACCTGAAAGTTTGATTTGCATAATACACTTCACTGTTCGTTAACAGAAAACCACAATTTAAGTCACACAGAGTTAGTGTGCACTCAATGTTGGTTGCTTAACGGTCGTAGTCCATTTTGAGATCTGTGGATATAGAGGGAAAAATTGAATCGGTGTCTGGTAGAGTTCTCGGGTAGCTCAATTGATAAAAATAGAGCATTGGTTCCTTTAACCAAATGTCCTTGGTTCGATGCCCGGCCCCGGAGCGATTTTTCCATCGAAATTATTCATACTTTACATTATTTTTCACCGTTCTCACAAATTTTTTTCCACATTTCATTCTGTATTTAAAAATACATATTTATCCCTTTTTAATTGCATTAAATCCCAGCCCTGGTCATTAATAACAAAACAGATAAAGCCTGTCAAAATATTCTACAACGGAGATTTTTCTACGACGCTTATCTCATGTGATCTATCCGAGAACGAACCCCGGATATCACTGATCACAGTCCATTGTCTAACAGAGTAATCCACTTCTGGGCCAAAAGGTCATGAGATATATTCCACCTTATAGCGATCTTTCTCTTTTTCCTTCCTCTTGATCCCTCTGCGGCACTTAATCCTACTGGAATTGTATTGATAAACCATTATTGGTTATCTGGTCTCGTCCATTTTTGTGAGATGGTCTGTCCATTGATGCCTGTATGCGTGCGCTGCGAAGAAACGGAGCCTGTCCTAATAAATTGTTTGCTAGTCGGTCCGCGGTCATTAAAGACTTCCACAACTTCCACCAGAAATATTTTCCTTTCAGACATGGCATCATCAGTACTGCATGACACAAAAATCTGAACACACAAAACTTTAGATTAGCATGCAAAGATCTACGGAAGTCACATCAACTCTGTAATAGCAGCAGTCATATTGAAGGCTTAGCACTGTTATAAAATATCCACAAAAATTGCTCCCAGGAAGTCAAATAGTATAGGCTATTAGATTACTATTTCGTTTATATGACGTCATTCCATTTTCGAGCGATGAAGTGTAATGAAATTTTGAATTCCAACCAATCACAGTCACACTTTGCGATAATTTCTGCAGATAGATTTATCGCTATCAATTTGACGCATAGTCGTTCTTCTGTTTAGTCGTTGTCGCCAACTGTTTCCCCGTAAATTGATGATCATGAATACATTAAGATGCAGCTACACGGTTAAACTTTTCTTTCAACTTTAAAGCAATAAATGCAAGATTGATATTTAATATTAATTAATATATTTATGCAGTGAAGACGACGTTCAAAACGGCGCACCATGTAGACAAAAAATCTTCATGCATCTTAATTGTACGTATCTTTTAAACTTGATTCTTTCAATATTCTTCCCAGATTGCACGCATACGCGATTGGAATATTGAACTGTGTAGATGCAGCTTTAGTTCCGTTACACACTACAGCGAGAATGCGTTTGTCGAGCTATAAAAAATGCTTTCGTGTAGCACTGATTGTAACGGTCGAAATAAGACACAGCTGACATTGGTCCTGCTCCCACAGGTAACTTAACCTGTAATTGTAACCTATGAAATTTATATTTTGTGAATGAAATTAAATAATTATTAACAGAAAGTCAGTTGTTCAAATTTATGTAACATCAAAGACCTTGCATAGTAATAATAAGGTCTTTGATCAAACTGCCTTCCGTATGGCGTAATAAAATTCGTGTTTTAATTAGGCCTACCTATACAGAGATGGCTTCACTGTGTAGCAACATGTCTCGCTGTGAATACATAAGCATTGGTATATAGTTGTCCCCACTGTTACTGTTACATTAAATTATGATTTCAGCAGATAATGAAAATGTATTTATGTTATTATAATAATAAGAGAAAAGTACAGTACATGTAATTAACATTGTTAAACCTGTATTTCGCTTTCCGCAACTGGCATTATTGAATAATAACATCGAATTTCTTTATTGCAGTAATCGATATTCATCTAAGAGAATTTCAACTTCACAATCTCTGAATAGGTTAAGTATTCGTTAATATACAATTATTAACATTTTGTGATCGAATTTTAGGGATATATTATTTAAATTTTTTATTTTATTCACGAAATAGTCCTAATAAATGTCACTCGAGGTCTGAGATTTTCCAGATAAATATCAGACCTCTCGTGACATTACTACAGATAATTTTTAGTTGGTTATTTAACGACGTTGTAAAACTATTCGATTATTTAGCGTCGATGGGATTGATGATAGCAAGATTGTATTGTATTGTATTGTATTGTATTGTATTTACATTCCATGGTATTCGTACATCGCTGCACAGCTACACTATGGAACGTACAAAAAAAGAAAATCTTGTCCCTTCTAGTTTTATGCACGATTTTCCTTAAAATATTCATTTCATTTGTGTCTAAAATCTGTTTCGTCCTAGAAGTGTCAGCTCTTGTCTCAGAAACACAGGTCGATATTGGGCGTATTACTGTTTTATAGATTCTTGTCTTAGTATCCTTATTTAAGAATTTATTTTTCCTATAATATCATTAGGCTTCGAGACTTGGGACCCGAAACAATAAGTTTACTGTGCATGTAGACTCGCTGCAGGTAGTGATAAGCAGAGATGTGTTCAGGTAACAACGTTACTGTTTAAAATAGAGTACGATAGTATGGGGAAACAGGCATATGTAGGCCTACATTCTGAAAGTAAATATACATTACACAATGACAATGTCAAAAGAATGTAAAAAGCATTTATTCTCCTGTCTTTTATAAACATTTGCGTTTAATTATACACAGTGTTAATGATGGAAACATGTAGCAATTTTAATTTCTTCATTTATCCTTTTGGTCGTCTTTATGAAGTGCAGTTACAGTACCGAATCGCAATGTTTCAGTGTCTGAAACGTAAATCTTTTTCGGTTATCTGCCAAACACAGTTTGTACTGTGAAAAGCTGCGCTCTAAATCACATGACGTGATAGGAGCAATACGAAAAAAAAACTAACATCATTGCAGTCTCTAAGAGACTGTCCTTTATTCTCGGGTGACTCTATATCCACTAATTTGCTATTTAGGTTAAACAATGTTCCATATACGTTATTTTTACATAAAATTGATTTCCACTTCTGTTTTACGCGTTCGGTAACCGGTGTACTTGGTGTCTCATTAATTCTCTGTGGTATTTCCTCAACTAATTTGAGAGCTTCCGGCATCTCTTGCTCTGACTTTTCTAACCGTGTAATAGCTTCAGACACATTTTGAAAATGGGTTTATATGAAAACCAAATTATTCGTCAGAACCTTCAAATCTAGAGCTTTGATTATTCTGATAGCAGAACAGTCGTCACTCAATGTGTTGATTATCTGCATAATTGTACGGGAGTATTATGGCATAGTAAATACTGCATTAAGCCATGTACCCCATCTAGTAACAATTGGCTCTGGAGGTAGAGGAAGAGTGTGTGCTAGTTTCTTAATTTCGCAACCGTCTTTGCGTATTTACTGGCATTCATTCTACAGTACCCCCACCCATTGTACGCTTTACCACTATACTCAGTACGCCGTTATGCGGATTTCCCACTGAACTGCTCTATTGGGTCCGAAGTCTCGAAGCTTGAAAATCATCCATGCAGCTCGCTATTCTCGCTGCTTTATTGGCCTGATGTACGACTTCATTCTGCAATGCTGTCCGAATGGTTATCTCAACACTTAGATATTTTATTGCCATCACTTGTTCAATCATTTTTTTTTTCCAGTTCTAACTTACATCTTAAGGGGAATTTTCTTATAGTCATTGATTTGGTTTTGTTAGTGATATTTTCATATTGTACCTTCGGCAGCCAAGATATAATCTGTATAATAATCTCTACAAAACTTCCTCAGTATCCGCCATAAAAACAATATCAATATTAAGGTCGTTATCACCCATTCTGTATCCGTCTTCATGTCTGATGTCTTTCATAATTGCGTTCATTATTAAATTGAACAGTAGCGGACTTCAGAAATCTCATTTTCTGACTGGTATCTTTGGGACAGTTTTCTGTCCACTTTTATCCTATTAAAATTACCCGTAAAAATGTCACTAATAAGTAAATTCAACCCCAATGGCACATTATTCTCTCCTAAAATATTGAAAACATCTTCAAGTTCCAGGCAATCAAAAGCCTTTTCGAGATCAATAAAACATAAAAACGCAGGTTTAGGGCCTATTGTATCCAACAGCTTTTTCTATTGCTTTTTTGATTATAAATATCATCTGTGATCTACCACCCCGAAATCCTTGTTCATCTTGGAGACAAATTATTTCAGATAGTTTTTGATGGATTAATTTTATTGTAATTTTCAGTACAGTATTATGTAACTCTATTGGTCTGTAATTTTCTGGTTTCTGTTCATCATCCTTCTTGTTAGTTTTCTAGTCATCTGGTACTTTACTTTTCTTAAATATGTGTGTAATTAATTTCTCTTTTTCAGATAAGTTTATCCCCTCCACATTTTATCATTTTATACCTTCGTCTCCTGGAGATTTCCTATTTTTAATATTAGTAACAACATTTAATAACAATAAGGTTTTTCAGTCTTAGTCCATTTCCTGGATACGAACTGTCTTCTTTCACAAAAACCGTTGTGAATGCACAAATTTAAAATTTAGTTTTATGTTAAAGCAAATCAAACTATTCCAACAATCTCGAACTAACAAAAATAGAAATATCTGACGATAATGGCGAAACCACAAAGCGATGGTCTTAGACCCTATGATTTGCTTTGAACGAGATACGAATCAGGCACTGCAGATAAATGATGACATGCGAGCTAATTAAGTACCTTGTCTTCCACACCTCAGTGAAAAATATGGCATTTCACTCTTACAACTGGGATATTACAGGCTTACTCTTTGGAGTGAGGGTTGTTTACCAAAATTTACATTAATATTCTTAAAACCTTTAAAATTCCCTTTTATGACGTTCAGAAGATTGTAATGGAAATTTTGGAGGCCTCTCTTCAAATTCTACACTATCATTTATACCAGGCATGCCAATTGATGACCACAGGAGCAAGCTCGCGCTTTAGAGCCCTGGAGAGCCTGAGCGCTTTACAGCGAAAAGGAAAGAGACAGACGAAAGAGCTGGTATATGCCGCTTGGTGGAGCTATATTCTGGGATGGCCAGCACTGGTTCAATAGATAAAGGCAAGATAACTTATTAAAACTGTATCCATGTTAATTTTTAGATTTGCCTGAGAAGTATTAGTGCATTATAAGAATGTAAGTTTTAATTTAATGCTCATTTTTCACAAGTTTGATTTTTTAATTCAAAAGAAATATTTTCTCAACTTTTCGTATAGAAATGTGAAATTTTCAGGTATAGGCCTATTTATATACTAGCCTTACAGAATGTTTTCGTAAATCTAATATACCGTATATACGTATTACTGAAGATAGTAAGATAGTGTATTGAAAATTTGGAAATATTCGCATGGAAACTGTTTGTAAGGAAATGAATTAACAAAGCAACAACTGTTACATCATAAGCAAAAGATACGTGCCCATGTGTTGTAAAAATGTCAGCTCTATAGCTTCAACAGATTTCGAGAAAATAATTTAATATTCTGATGATAGGAAGTTGCTCACAAATATCACCTTAAAAGCATAATGCGATAAGAGTTTTGTTATGTAATATTAGTTACACTTAAACATTTACACTACTACCTAGGTAACTTTGCTTTGTACTGTAATATTGTTTTGATTAGTTTATTGATTACTTTTGTAAGGCTAAAAATATCATCGATATAAATTCCAACTTATCATGGCATACTCAATCTCTTTCTTTGGAATATCACTCTCTTTATGAATGATGTGTTTCATCCACTTAATAGGGTATAATATTATACTACTATTTAATTTAAGTGAATATTCCTTGTTAACTCTCTATTATGATATTAAGATTTAAAACACAATTGCAATATTAAGAAATCAGTGTTAGTACTTTTGTTTTACAGACAATATACTGTAGATAATATTAAACAGAAAGAAGCCATATAAAAGTAACGACGTAAAACTTCACGTTCCGTTTGAAGTTTGTATTCTTGCTTATTCATATACACAACCCTTCCTCTTTCCATACTTAGCGCTTGCTGCCCGCGCACGACGTCAGAAAAATGCGCTTGCTTTGACATCACTTATTTATTTTACGGTATGTTAACAAATACATTTTTGTTTTAATGTACGAATCGAATAATTTTTTTGCTCGTTCCATTTCCCTTTGTCATTTTATGTTTGTTAATTCCGGATCCCAGTGGTCAACCTCTCTTGATTTTAAATAAATCTTAGTAGTGCCTCAGTGTGGTACCATGTAAGTTCAAAAGAATTGGCTATAATCTGTGTGTGGTCTTCTTTAACACGATCTAAAATTACAGAAATAATGTGGGCTTCTGTGCGCGCCATCCACATATGATAAACAGGTAATTCAGATTTACGCACAAATGTGGATAACTTAACGAATTAATTCTAGCCACATGCATTCTGATGCAATTGCAATGACGTGTCATGCGTAAATAATAAATAAGTCAGGTAAGCAATGCGTAATTATTTCAGCACTACGCGATCATTACTGAGCCCGCAAAGTGGTTTAGATGTGGCAGTTTGCAACATTTCACTGCGTCACAGATTGAATCTGCGGATGGGATTTCTATTCTGGAGTTGTTCTCTGCTTGGAAATATTAGAATTTGTCAAGCGTGTTAACCAAATATTTTATTTCTGTAGAAATATATATATATATATATATATATATATATATATATCTTATATATTTTGAATACTAAATACCGTCTTCGAAGACCCGTGCGTAATAGCCCACATCAAAACATGTAAAAATAAGATAGGAACCAATACTCTATCTTGCTATTTTTTTCCAATTCTAACCCCCACATGTCATTGTCGAACATCCCATATTTCAAAATTACACTTTTGTTACTCCAAGCACCGCGCACAGAGCTTTGCTAGGATTTAGTTCAACGCCAGTCAACGGGTGGGTCTCACAGCACGCCTTGAAAACCGTAGCCCGCCATACTTATGCAATGTAAACAACACGTGCTTATATTATTTCACAATGCGAAACAGATAAGTATTGTACCCTGAGTTTAAACTGGAACATTGCACAGAGAACTCACAGTATAGTACTTGAAGACAAACCAGCATTATTCCATTTGACTTGTACGTAATGCCATCTCCATACCTAATTATTAGACTTCGTGGAATTGCCACGAGAATCGCAAGGTTTACTGCGCTCGCGGTATAGACTGTATGAGAAGGTAACGTGCAACGGATGGAGTATGCCTCTGATGTAAACACTGAGCAGTATACTGCGGTTACAATAAAACCTGTATCCTGCATTCAAGAAATATAATGAATGATCATTGAAGTAGGAAATGTCTAAACATGTAAATACACAATTATTTTATAGTGAGATATATTAACTCTTAAAATTTAATGTAAGATACTCACATCGTTCTTGAATATGTGCATTGCAGTGAACAGTTACGTACATTCTGACCGACTGCAAAGTAACCTCCTCCGATGGTCACTTAATTAGTTGTTATTTTGGGAAAATGTACGTTCAACATCACACGATGTAATACGTACATATTTGAAGAACGGAAAGTCACTACTTTTTAGTACACCAACTTCAGATGTCTTCTCGTGACCTGATGGTACATAATTTATAATACGAAGTTGTGAATAGGCAGAATTTTTAGCAATAATGTTTCTCAACTTACATTTCACTTTTTCTGAAATTAATGAATTGTTATTTCGGATAACGGTTTGTGATACTTTATACACTATATTAAGGGCTTCTGAGAGTTGCAGTTTAGACGCTTCTAACAGGATGATGGTTTTGGACATGATTTTAAAATTAGAATCAATGAACAGAATATCTTCCAATTGCTGTTTAGAAGGCAATGATTTTACAGCTGCGACAGCGGAACTGTCTATGCTATCCAATTCATCAATTACCTCCATTGTTTTGCCGTAATGTTCTGCATAATAATTAACAGCATACAACCACGTTCCCCAACGGGTCAAGACTGGCTGCGGGGGTAAGGGTATTCCAGGGGCAATTATTTGGAACAGTAACACAGCCATTGTAGTATGTTTGATTTAATTCTTATCTGCACTGAACAAATGTTAAGTTTTGACTATTCCAACCACAGTAATGCAAAAACAAGTGCTTACATAGGTATACATTAGCTGTAGCTGCTCTATCTATTTGAACCGGTCAAAACTCTTAACATGAACTGCTTATACTACGAGACCGGGCGGTCGCTCACCTCCTCTATACTACCGTACATCGGCATCCTGATTGCATGCTGCGTGTGGCAATTCAACGAAGTCTACTAATTATCATACCATGACGGTTCCTATCTCGAATTTCATCGCCAAATTATGCCCTGTAAATAATGTTATTTTCAGGGGGCTATTCTTTTAAATATTTAAAAAACAGTTTAATACATTTTTGCTCGTTTTTGCTTCTTTTCGAGATAAAAACTGTTTTATATGAATCATTTTTAGCGTGTTTTGGGAGAGCCATTGATTTAATTTCCAATATGTCTCTGCCAATTTAAGATAGCAGTGTATTATGATAATTTACTAAAGAATAATAGTTTTGTCCTTTAAATGTGCAGAAATTTGATCCAAACAAATATAACTTTCCGTCCTGCAAATTAATTTTACAATGTTACATACGTTCGGATCACATATCTTTACATTTAAAAGACAAAACTTGAATTCTTTCATTCATTTATTATCATTATAGTCTGCTCTCTCATATTGGCTGAGCATAAGCAATTAGGGATTAAATTAACGGCTTTCTCAAAACATGCTATGAAATATTTCATAATTTATAAAACAATTTTTATCTCGAAAAGGAAGCAAAAACGAGCAAAATTGCATTGAACGTTTTTATTTGAAATACCTCAAAGAATAAACTCCTGAAATTGACATTATTTACAGATCATATATATATATATATTACTGAACAAAAAGCCTAATAAGGCATAATATGTTTTATTCTTTATTTTAAAGTATTTAATTGTCCCATTCCACAGTCATATCACTTCATCACTTCCACCACATTTCTTAATTTTAGAATCAAAACACAAGGTAGAGATTCTATTCTAAATTTAGGCCTATTCTCTACTCGGAAGTGGTGAACATTCACTACATTTTGTTTAAATCTTTTGAATAATAATTTGTAAACCTTGAAATAATATTTTCAATTTATAATAAAAAACATAGTCATTTTATGAAGTTATCCTCTACTTTCAACTAAAATAATTCTCACTAATTTTTTATGTCTTTTGAATAACTTGTATAGGGTGCGTCAGAAAGAACGGATGGATTTCACAGGGCAAGAAAATTGTAAGGATTCATCAAATCAAAAATTTATTGTTATCAACATATTCACCAATATATGCAGTTTATTTATGGTATACAACATCATCCATAGATGTCCTTGGCCTTTCGATACAGGCATCGAGGCATTTTCTGATGTTCGCCATCACTTTCACAGTCATAGTTGGTGGGATTGCCGCGATTTCTTCACGAATCGCCGTCTTCAGTTCTTCCAGTGTATGTGGTTACTCACGCCTTCAAATGGTCCCAAAGAAAGAACTCGCAGGGCGCGAGATCTTACCGTAACCTCGGACAATCTCAGTGCAATAGCATGTTTGCGGGCTGATGGTTGAGGTGGCCGGACAACCTACTGTCTGTCTCCACATTTGCAGTGTACACGCGCTCCGTGGTCGTCAGGTGATTTCTTCTTTAATGTTGAACCTGTGGTACGAAATGAAGTCACCCACCGCAAAATTGTATCCCGAGTTGGAATCCTAGCATGACGTCCGATGTCGAAATGAGTCCTGAGTAGCGATCACAGACTCTTCATTTTTTAAAAATGTCTCTACGATGAAAGCACGTTGTACACCAGACCAACACCATATTCTCAACTGAAACTGCATTCTCTGGCTGACCCAACAGTCGTGGTCCCCCTCACTCTGTCCTTCCCCTCGCTGCGTATCGATAGTTTGAAATCCATCCGTTCTTTCTGACGCACCCTGTAGAAACTTTCCAGGGATATTTTTGTTTCAGAATAATAACAAAATACACAGCTCCTATTCTCATGAGTTTTTCACTTTTTCAAACCCTGCGCAAACTCCCTACATTTTCATCACACCTTTTGAATAACTCCGTAGAAACTCTGAAGATATATTTTAATTATTTCAGTAACAAATCCAATGATAAATTTCCTGAATAATTACCCTCAATTATCTTGACATGAAACGCGCAAAATAATATGACAAAGTTTCCTTTCCAAATTAGGTAAAACGGCCTTGGTTGCGAGAAATAGTGTATAACATTAGGGACAGACTGGTAAAGCAATAGACAATGGATCCAAATAAGAATAGGAGGCCACGCAATGAAAAGAGCGAAATAAAAATAGAATACATGCATTCATAGTGTGAAGTTGTTATAAATGGAGCAGACAAAGCAATGACATCGGCGTCACGTGCGTGTAAAAGCTGAAACAGCCGAGCACTGCTAAGTGCAGGGGTAAAAATGTGGTTTGTTGTTCGATTTCATCGCACGACAAGTATGCTGCGTTTTTCAATGCAGTACTATAGATAGAGATAGAGAGAGAATAAAATCATGAAATGAATTCCTTATGCACAATTCTTTATATTTTAATGGCATGAAAATGGTAAGTGTACGTAACTTGACAAAACATGTCAAATTGAAACATTCTAAATTGTAGGGTTTAGCTTTCTATGTGAAATATTCGATATTAAAGATTTAAATAGATCAAAGCCTCGATTTGCTTTTGTAATCATAAGTTGTAAGGTTCATAATTAAAATAAACTCTAACCCACGCGCAAAGAAACACAAAAATGAATGTGTTAAGAAAGGAAACGCTGATAACGAATGAAGGAAAATGCACAACCAGATGAACAAAGAAGGACGGAATGAAAGAGAAAATAATTATGCAAAAATGAAATGAAAAACAGGAATGAAAAAGTCCAACAAACTTGATGGAAGAAAGAACCAATGAGAGAAACCAAAAAAAAGGAAGAGCAGAAAAAACATTAATGTAACAAGGAAGGGAGGAGGAGAAGAGAGGGATAGGAGAGGAGAGGAGAGGGGAGGAGGGGAGGAGGTAGGAGAGGAGAGAGGAGAGGAGAGGGAGAGGGAGAGGAGAGGGGAGAGGAGGGAGAGGAGAGGAGAGGGGAGGGAGGAGGGAGAGGAGAGGAGAGGAGAGGAGAGGAGAGCTAATTAAAATGAAGAAACGAAAAATGTAACAGGCAAAAATCTACCAAGATAGAATGAAAGAAATTATGCATGATAGAAAGGAAAGAAGAAAAACTACGAACATGAAGAATGAAGGAAGAAAGAATGAATCTACGTATATTGTAAAGGAAGACTAAAGAAACTAGAATACTAGAAAGGAAGGAAAAAAAGAAACTATAAATTTGAGGAAGAAGGAAGGAAAGAAGTATGAAAGAGAGAATTATAGGAATACAAGCCTAGGACTAAGATAATGAAATGAAAAATAAACTACAATAGCAACAATTGAAGAAAGAAAGAAATTACGACTGAGAATGGAAGAAAGAAATGAATAAAAGAAGAAACGAAACAAATATAAATGAAAGAATGAATGAAAGGTAGAAGGGACAGAAGCAAGAAATGATATCTGTATGGAAGAAAATATATATAGAAACACAAACAATATAATTAAGAAAAAATTAAATGAAAACAGACTCAAACCAAAGATACATTTCGGATCCATAATGCGAAGTAAAAATTAAAGGTGTAAGAACTCATAAAAAAGTGGGCAATGAAGGAGAAGCAAAAGCCTGTAGAAAAAGTAAGAAAAGAGTAAGGAAGGAGAGAAGAGAAAAAATAAACCATAGACATCTATAGAAAGGAAATAAAAAGAATATATTAAGAGAAATGTTTGAAGAAAATGAAGACTACAAAGAAAGTACGTAGTGGAGCGGTTGCAGAAATGAAAGAGAAATCATTGCAGTGCTTTGTGGGCAGCGAATCGTGACCGTAATGCGGTCTTACAGTTATGAAAAATAAATGTCTTCCAGCACTCTGCTAGAGACCTACAAAAAGTCTGTTCGTTTCAGAATTCTGATATAGACCACGCGCCGAAACGGATAGTTCCGTTCGAGAGCACATTTGTATCTGCCTTATATTACATCGAGAGAAAAATTTACTGACTTCGCGTGTGTATGTATCATTTCGAATGCTGGAATTTAACACTATCTTTCACTTCTGCACACCTCGGTCTTTGTTCATTTTGAGTGCGTGGTAACTAAAAGTTTCATCTACACAGTACATGAACCACAAATTAAAAACGCAGAAGCACTGAATCAAGCCTACACATTTGACATTTTAAAAGTCTCTGCTTTTGTTGTGGGTCAATGAATTAGGCTTCTGCTCCTGGCAATGAGACAAATTTCCTGTGTCATAGAAAAAAGAGAGTGTGTGTGTGAGAGTAAGAGTGTCTGCGAGATAGTGAGAATGTGAGAGAGAATGTGTGTGTGTGTGTGCGAGATAGTGACAGTGTGAGAGAGATTAGAGTGAGAGAGGGTGTGTGAGAGTGAGAGTGTCCGAGACAGTGAGAGTGTGAGATGAGAGTATGCGAAATAGTGAGAGTGTGGGAAAGATTCGAGTGAGAGTGAGTGTGTGAAAATTAGAGTGTCCGAGATAGTAAGTGTGTGAGAGAAATGAGAGTGAGAGAGTAAGAGTGTGCGAGATAGTGAGAGTGTGAGAGAGTGTGTGAGAATTAGTGTCTCCGAGATAGTAAGTGTGTGAGAGAAATGACAGTGAGAGAGTAAGAGTGTGCGAGATAGTGAGAGTGTGAGAGAGATGAGAGCGAGAGAATGAGTGTGTGAGTGAGAGTGTGAGATGAGTGAGAGTGTGAGAGATGAGAGTGAGAGAGATGAGAGTGAGAGAGATGAAAGTGAGAGAGGTGAGAGTGAGAGAGTGAGAGAGATGAGAGTGAGAGTGAGTGTGTCCGAGACAGTGACAGTGTGAGAGAGATGAGAGTGAGAGAATGAGTGTGTGAGTGAGAGTGTGAGACAGATGAGAGTGAGAGAATAAGTGTGTGAGTGAGAGTGTGCGAGATAGTGAGAATGCGCGATATAGTGAGAATGTGCGAGATATTAGAGTGAGAGAGTAAGTGTGTGAGTGAGTGTCCGAGAGAGATGAGAATGAGAAAGTAAGTGTGTGAGAGTGAGTGTGTGCAAGATAGTGAGATTCTGAGAGTGTGTGAGAGATATGAGAGTGACAGAGTGAGTCTGTGAGAGTGAGCGTGAAAGTGTACGAGATAGTGAGATTGTGAGGGTGTGTGAGAGATATGAGAGTGACAGAGTGAGTGTGAGAGTGTGCGAGATAGTGAGAGCGAGAGAGTGAATGTAAGAGTGATTGTAAGAGTGAGAGAGTGAGTGTGATAGAGTGAGTGTGTGATAGTAAGAGTGTGAGAGTTTATGCGTGAAAGTGAGTGAATGTGTGTGTTTGTGTGAGCCATACAATTAAACTCGTCAACAAATAAGTTGACTTAGTATACAGAGTGCTTCATAATTATAAGTACAAATTGTGGGAGTGACTAGAAGACAATAAAACAATCAACCAATTCCGAGATCATCATATCACTGTGGTCACTAACTGAATCCATCTCGTACATTCGCAACCTTGGCAGTCTTAATGTTCATGAGTACCTCCATTGTTTCCAACATGACCTAAGCGAAGTTAAGGATGATGTGCCTCTTTGGGAAAGGCAGCTCACTTTCATTTGAACATTCGAGAATTCTTATGCACAAACTTCCACAACGAGTGTACCAAACATGGTTTTTCCAACACCACGGCCTCCCGGGTCCCCCGATTTCAATCCTTAGGATTTTTTATCTGCGGATGTTTTAAAAGTTTTGTGTATTCCAGCTAAGTTGATACTTTTAATGAACTCTGAGAATCCAATATCAATGGTTGTCAAAACATTAAAGACACGCCGGTGACATTCGAAAGTGTAAGATATTAGTATGAAGTGACGTGCTAATGCCAGCCTTATTATGAACTGTGGTCATACTGAGCACAAGTTAAAAGCTTTCTTCCTTCGGTGCGTATCGGATGTTTTGTTACCCCAGAGCAGCTCTACACTTAGGGAACTGCCGGTTTACGCACCTATGTGTATTAGGACCTTTTGTTTTGTTGTCCCCAACTCTCCCATACAGTTTATACTACAATTGTGAAACACTCTGTATATAAACTCGGCTTACATACTTGTATATGTACTACTATCTTACAGCATTCTTTATACGTATTTTATTAAATATTTCTGTGTTGCAGAAATTCAGTTTTCTACATTTGGCAAATAGTGACAGCTTTGTTGCATTTGAAATCTCTTGATGTTCAGCCAACAATTGGTGTACTACTGGTGCTAAAACACAATAAATATGATTTCACAGTGAGAACTGCATGCAGTTACAGAATGAATGCCAGGTCTTTTGACAAGATACCTGTGATTCTGGCACTAGTTAAAAGGTTTGCGTGCCTCAAATACCATTATTTCGGAGAACTGCCAAGCACAGCGAAAGGTTCTTGTCATGTATTGTTACACTACAGCGTATAAATGAAATTCCCTTTAAACGTAGCGATTTCAGAAAATATATAAATATTTAGGCTACGTAAAAATTCATAGTATAGTACTTGTGATGTAACAGCTAAGCGCCATCGGCGTGGCTCAGTCGGTTAAGACGCCGGTCTGAAGTTCCGTTCGGGCGCGGGTTCGATCCCCGCTTGGGCTGATTACCAGGTTGGATTTTTCCGAGGTTTTCTCCAACCGTAAGGTGAATACCAGGTAATCTATGGCGAATCCTCGGCCTCATTTCTCCGAATACCATCTCGCTATCACCAATCTCATCGACGCTAAATAACCTCGTAATTGATACAGCGTCGTTAAGTAACCAACTAAAAAAACAGCTAAGCGAGGACTTTATTGCTGCTTTTACTATGATTATGAATTTGAATTCCAACTAAAACATATTTTCTATTCATATTAAATTTATTCAAAACCCAGATTCTCTTTTCGCAATCTGTATCAGACTGACAAGCTGTAATGTACCGTCAACATGAAGGCTGGGCTTATAAATACTGCAGTCCACATCTGTGGAGTAACGGTTAGCATGCCTAGCCGCGAAACCAGGTGGCCCGGGTTCGATTCCCGGTTGGGGGCAAGTTACCTGGTTGAGGTTTTTTCTGGGGTTTTCCCTTAACCCAATATGAGCAAATGCTGGGTAACTTTCGGTGTTGGACCCCGCACTCATTTCACCGGCATTATCACCTTCATCTCATTCAGACGCTAAATAACCTGAGCTGTTGATAAAGCGTCGTAAAATAACCTACTAAAATTATAATTACTGCAATAAAGTTTCACATTTATAACCAGAGTCCTGCGTTTGGTTACCTAAAGCCTTCCAGAGACCCACAACAGTGTAGCTATGTACGGAGTATAGATTGACGGCAACCAACCCTACTTACACAGTTGAGGTCTGCTGTTCAAATATGGTACCATTTGACAGAGCTCTCCAAAACAAACAGCTTTCATAGTAAACGTTTTTATTAATTCCTACTCTTTCAATGAGAAAATTTACGGAAAGGCAATGGGTGATTCAGACCAACCGTAAGTCATTTATTTCGGAAACTAGTGCATTAAAATTTTTGAGACTAAAATACTTGTGCTTGATTTCATCAATCAGCCTTAACAGGAAGTTAAAATTTCAAATGGGAATCGGGGTCAAACATGGTACCATTTGACAGAGCTCTCCATAACAAACAACTTTCATAGTAAACTGCTACGGTAAATGGTAGGGCCTACTATATTTTATTGTATGTATGTATTTATTTACA
This sequence comes from Periplaneta americana, assembly GCA_025594305.2. Taxonomy (NCBI): domain Eukaryota; kingdom Metazoa; phylum Arthropoda; class Insecta; order Blattodea; family Blattidae; genus Periplaneta; species Periplaneta americana. The sequence continues at coordinate 171,150,123 of JAJSOF020000005.1, forward strand.
CTGCAAGTGGGCAAGCACCCAGTGGCAGTAGTATATACAATATTAACAATACACAATAAAATTTACAATACACAATACAATTTTACAACACATATACAAGTTTATACACAATACAATAAGAATACACAATACAATTTAACACAATAATAATAAAACATAAATAAAATACCTAATTTTACAATACAATAGTCTTTCACTTTACTCTCATCTCATTCCCTGTAGTGGCACTATGACGCATTTCACTGACACTTTAGCACACATTTCACTGACACTATAGAACACATTTCATTGACGCTATAAATTATCACTGATCGGAACTGTTCACTGCACTGTAAAACCATAACTTCACTGACTCACCTCGCTTCACTGATACAACAGTTCAAATAAGTCAAATAATTACATCCTTATGCATTCTTATAAACAGAACTACATTTAAACTAAACATTTCTAGTCTAAGGCCCTCTTACACGCTATTTTTAAATAATTTACAATTCCAACCAAGGAAGTAAACTCGTCAGGCTAGATAAATACACGTCACGTTAAAAAATTAAATGTTGAATGTCACCTTAAATTTAATTTGCACTTTATACACAACTTTTTAAATTATTCTTGAATCTCCTTAAGGAAGGACAGCCCTCAAAGACCGCTGCAGGTAGGTCATTCCAACCATTTATAGTTCTATTTAAAAATAAGAATTTACCTACATCCGTTTTCTGTTTCCTACATTTGATTTTAAAATCATGATCGTTCCTACCATAGTACGTTGGCTTTTCTAACCGAGCCGTTAAGTCTACCCATGCTTTCTGACCTAGATGTGCTCTATACAATGATGTTATTCTAGTTTTCCTACGTCTGTTTTCCAAAGTTTCCCATTTAAAATTTTAAAGTAATACGCCACTGACCCTACTTCCTGTTAAGACTGATTGATGAAATCAAGCTCAAGTGAAAGTTCACATGTGCTTTAGTAATAAATATTTTTGTCTCGAAAATTTTAATGCACTAGTTTCCGATATACATTACTGTTACGGGTGGTCTGAATCACCCTGTATTTTAATTTCACTTATTTACCACTAATGTGTTCAATTTATAAATACAATATAAACCTGATGATGCTAAATGTAGCGAAAACGTCTATGCAAAAAAATATATAGTACATTAAGGTGCAGTAAAAAACATTCATCTTCTAATAAGAAAGACTGAGATATTTGATAAGAAGTTTTAGACTTACACCTAACTTGTTTTCCAAGTAGCCAAATGCAGGACTCTGTTTAAAAAGGCCAAGCTTTCGAGCCCTAAATGAATTTAGAACCCATGACCGTATACGTTTCGAAAAATTTAAAGCTACCCTATGCATAAATGATAGCATACATGACAGTCAAATTCATGAATGCGTGTGTGTGTGTGTGTGTGTGTGTGTGTGTGTGTCTAATGCCTACCCACTTCACTTGCGTGATTCGGGTTCCGCATACTGCGGATAAAAGTTTATGAATTTTCAATTACTTTTACGCTTTTCGTATGCTGAAGACAAGTTGAAAAATTACAGCAGAAATAGAAGTGATCGAATAGAAAATTCTCAGATGCATTGTCAGGCTTTAAAAAAGTATAATTTACAGGGTAAACCACTAAAATAATAATTGCATTACACAAGTGAAGCCTCTAGAAATCGGTAAACACAATTACAGTACAGTGATTACACATTTCCATTATACATAATTAATGCTAGGCCTCTGCATACAGAAGACCTCCATTTGGTTTCAGCAGAATTTTCAGTACCACGTGCGGTTTACGCTGAAGGTTCAAAATATTCATGCCGTATTGAGTCTAAAATCATGGGTTCGATTCCAGGGAATGGTTTGGATTTCTGCCACAAGCGTAACGAGTTTCTGCACTGACTAATCCCACATCAAGACTATTATCATTCTCATTATTCGTAGACCGATAAACTTATTTTAAAGATTTGAATGTAATGAAGTTTCCCAAGGACAGATTACCAAAATAGCTTCCATATTACCAGCATGAGGAAAGGAAAGTTTCCAAAAAGAGATTAAACGACTGACAGACATTACGGGCCACACTCATAGACATTCTTAGCGCGGGCTTCCGGTGGATGATCAGCGAACTAACGTTTTCCATATTCACATATGATATGATATGATATGATATGATATGATATGATATGATATGATATGATATGATATGATATGATATATATGGGTATGAGATATGATATATATTGGTATAATATATGATATGATATGATATGATTATGATATGATATATGTTATATATGGGTATGAGATATGATATATATGGGTATGATATATGATATGATATGATATATGATATGATATGATATGATATGATATATGGGTATGAGATATGATATATATATGGGTATGAGATATGATATATGATATGGTATGATATGATATATGATATGGTATGATATGGTATGATATGATATATGATATGATATGATATATGATATGATATGATATGATATATATGGGTAAGAGATATGATATGATATATGATATGATATGATATGATATATGATAAGATATCATATGATATGATATGATATATGATATGATATGATATATGATATGGTATGATATGATATATATGATATGATATGATATATGATATGATATGGTATGATATGATATGATATGATATGATATGATATGATATGATATGATATGATATGATATGATATGATATGATATGATATGATATGATATGATATGATATGATATGATATGATATGATATGATATGATATGGATATGATATATGTTATATGATATGGTATGATATGATATGATATGATATATGATATGATATGATATATGATATGATATGATATGATATGGTATGATATGATAAATATGATATGATATATGATATGATATGATATGATATGATATGATATGATATGATATGATATGATATGATATGATATGATATATGATATGAATCCTGTACAAGTAATCAGTCGATAGCCGGGTCTTGTTTAGCACGCTCGTAGCGCGGGCTAGCGAAATGTCTATGCATAGCGCCCTCCAAGAACAAGGAGTCGATTATAAAACACTGGCTATATCGTGATTACAAGCTTTTAAACCATTATCAAGTTCTCAATCCTTGTGCAATTTATTAACGAAGTCGAGGCGCAGCTTGAGAAAAAAAACCGCGATTCGTGGTTTTTATAGGCCTATATGGCAACGCAGCAAAGAATCGATCTTTATTCCTGATCAACAATCGATATTACAAAGAAATTAACATCAGGGATTAGTATTTTTATTGAATTACAGTACATCATTTTGTTCTGAAGTAGTAATTGTTACATTTACTAATTCAGACAAAATATTATATTATGTGTTTAAAATACTAACATTACTTAGTATTTAATAGGGAGCGGATTTTTAGGTGCCAAAATAAAAGTAAATATTGACCAAATAATTAGCACAAATCGAGAATTTATGTTGCTGCTATTTGTCCTCTGTTCAACTTAGAAAAATCCAGTATAGGGCAGCTAAATTTGTTGAAGGTAAAAGAGAAGACGGAAAAGATACGACAAAAGAACTTAAGTTGGAAACATTGAAGTACAGACGTAGAAAAACTAGAATTACATCATTGTATAGAACACATCTAGGTCAAAAGCATGGGTAGACATAACGGCTCGGTTAGAGAAGCCAACGTACTATGGTAGGAACGATCATGATTTTAAAATCAAATGTAGGAAACAGAAAACGGATGTAGGTAAATTCTCATTTTTAAATAGAACTGTAACTGATTGGAATGACCTACCTGCAGCGGTCTTTGAGGGCTGTCCTTCCTTAAGGAGATTGAAGAATAACTTAAAACGTTATGTATAAAATATAAATTAAAATTAAGATGACATTTATTTTTTAAGGTGACATGTATTTATTTAGCCTGACGAGTTACTCCTTTGGTTTGAATTGTAAATTATTTAAAAGTAGCCTGTAAGAGGGTCTTAGACTAGAAATGTTTAGTTTAAATGTAGTTTTGTTTATAAGTATGCATAAGGGTGTAATTGTTTGTCTTATTTGAACTGTTGTATCAGTGAAGCGAAGAGAGTCAGTGAAGTGATGGTTTTAAAGTGCAGTAAATAGTTTCGATCAGTGAAATGTGTTATGTAGTGTGAGTGAAATGTGTTCTAAAGTGTCTGTGAAAAGTGTCTTAGTGCCAGTATAGTGAGTGAGATGAGAGTAAAGTGAGATTATCAATAGCACCAACGTGAAACTTATGTAGGGCCTATAGCCTATATGTAGGATTTAATGTAAAATTAGGTTCACTTACTAATTAGATTATTTTATGTGTTATTATTTGTAAGTATTGTGTATTCTAATTGTATTGTGTATTGTATAATAATTTTATTGTGTATTGTTTATATTGTTTGTACCACTGCCACCGGGTACACTTGCAGTGTAAATAAATATATACATAACTAACGGTTAAATAGGCTAACCTGAAAACCCGTTCCTAGGAAATTAATAACTTAAATATTAATTTCAATTAACACAAAGTGTATTATGGTTCTATTTTCGTATACATGACTACATGAAAATCCCCAGTATCACGAAACCTGATATAAAAACATCACGTTTGCTTCATATTCTTGCAGGTAACATAAATTTCAAGTATTAAACATAATTTCCAAAGCTATTGTAAAGACTAAGAATGAGGTTATATAGTGTTATATGTATAAACGTATAATTAAAATAAAATATTATTGGCTATCTCACTTACTTCAATATGGGAAATTCCTGTTATTATTCGGTTGAGAAGCTTTTGTCATCTAGTCTGCTGTCAAAAAATCTGAAAGTCAGAATTTATAAAACAGTTATATTACCGGTTGTTCTTTATGGTTGTGAAACTTGGACTCTCACTTTGAGAGAGAAACAGAGATTGAGGGTTTTGAAAATAAGTTTCTTAGGAAGATATTTGGGGCTAAGAGGGATGAAGTTACAGGAGAATGGAGAAAGTTACACAACGCAGAGCTGCACGCATTGCGTCCTTCACCTGACATAATTAGGAACATTAAATCCAGACGTTTGAGATGGACAGGGCATGTAGCAGGTATGGGCGAATCCAGAAACGCATATTGATTGTTAGTTGGGATGCCGGAGGGAAAAATACCTTTAGGGAGGCCGAGACGTAGATGGGAGGATAATATTAAAATGGATTTGAGGGAGGTGAGATATGATGGTAGAGACTGGATTAATCTTGGTCAGGATAGGGACCAATGGCGGGCTTATGTGAGGGCGGCAATGAACCTCCGGGTTCCTTAAAAGCCAGTAAGTAAGTAAGTATCTCACTTACTTCAAAGCAACAAGAAGTTGTACTAACACGCCATTTCGTGGTAGGTTATTATTAGGGCCGTGTATATTTGTATTAGTCTGAGATGAACATACGACGCCGGACAGAATGTAGTCGACGTGTTTCAAGTACAGGCAGCGGAAGCGAATTTGACACACCTAAGTAAGCACGCTCCGTGTTTTGTATATACGATTATTGCGTATTATAAAATCAAGACAATACAATTAATGTATAAGGGCTAATATCGGAAAGGTCTAAAATGTTGGTGAGGTTGAGAAATCATACCTAAATTGTCACAAATGTGGTAAAACGTAAGTCTGAAAAGATGTTTTTTTATATTTAAAGTTTTGCATTACAGTTTTAGAATGCCGAAAACGTATATGGCCATGGGTGGGCAACTCGTACTCCCAAGGCGCTAAAAACCTTGGCACAAAAAAGCACACACCGAGGCAGCCGTTGCAGTTACAAGCCGCCACTCACTGTAGACGCAAGCGAACCAACAACCACTCGTGTTGCAAGGCCCTCGTACACTGCAGGTAGCACAGAGTTCGTTCTACCTGACTGAGTTTGTTCACAGTTTGAGAGCACGAGTTGCCCACCCATGTATATGGCGTACAATTTTGCTTTCCCTATATTTAACAGTTACATTAATTGGGCCATCAGCCGTGACGGGTATTCCTTATGCGTTTGTCCAAAGATTGGTAGTTGGTAGTGGTGATGGGTTCTAGAAGGTTTACTGAAAGGGGGACGAAAACGAAATCCCGACCAAAGCATGACAATCCGTCTTTGGCGGGGACTCAACGACCCAGTTGGATTTCTGAGCTACGGCAGACCACAAAGAGAAGTATGTTATTCGGATTAATTATCTGGGGGTATGAAGACGACTTAGCCGAGATGCTCGATCTGCACGCGACACTTTCAATGACGGGTACAAATAAAGCCATTCTTTAGTTGCAATGTATATAAAAGATCCCGTGCAAACTAGTAGATGTCAATGCCAAAGATAAAATGTTTAATCTAGGGAGTAATACATCCTACATGCTGAATGAGGTTACCGTAGTTTATTTTCAACGCTTGAATTGTTAGCAAAAATAAACTACAATACGTAGTTCATTGTAATTATAATAAAAAAATCATTATCCAACACGCACATCTGAAATACGCGTATGACAGTATTTTTACAGTTTAATACATTACTACCTTAATAATGAATAGTGACTTTTTTATTAAACATATAACAGCGGTAATATAATTCCGGTAGGATATTTAGCAAATAGAACTACTAACTACCAGAAATATTACTTGAACGAAATGCGCCATTAAAGAGAGTTCTTTATATCCATAAAAACTCTAATTCGAGAATTAGATAAAATTGCACACTCCACGGAGAATTATTATTAATGCATGTGTACAATGTTTTAAGTTTTTAACAAATGTAAAGCCACCATAGAATGTGAAAAAATAGAAAGTGAATCTACTATTAATTTATTACAGGAATTACAACGCTCAAAAAGTATAAAATAAACCCTTCCTTACTTTATGCGGAAGTAAGCTATATAGGATGCTAAAAACTATACTATACCGGGTGAGGCATTTAAAACAGGCTATCTGAATAGTGATAGAAGACTAATATATTCAGACAAAAGTCTTTTGGCGAGAAAGGGGACATATTGTGGTATAGATATTTGTTACATAAGTGCATGTTTAGGGGAGATAGGGTAACAAATTTCATTATTTTAAATGGATTGACATGATTTATTATTCACATTTAATAATGCGTTTGAAGACGTATACAAAAACTGTGTTTAATGGTCATTGAAAGTAGTTGAAGGTTAATTATAAACAATATGTTTGTTAAAGAAAAAGTCAATCATTTCTGTAACTTACTTACATATATTCAGAATTACATAATATGTCTAAGTAGTGACCTTGAGCATTGATACATGATGCAAAGCAATTCTGAGCGGAAAACATTGCACGTTGAATTTCATCAGAGCTTATCGCCGAAAATCCTCGTGTTATACAATTTTTTTATTTCGGGGCTCGTCGGTATTTCTTGGTACACTACTTGTTTTAATTTTACCCACAAATAAAAGTCCATTGTGTTAAGTCTGGTGAACGTGTAGGCCATTTTGTCTTAAAGTACAGGTACTGAAAAAAAAGAGACAGAACAACGAGTTGAATGTTTATTTACATTAGATTTGTAGAACTGTAGAATGAAGCAAAACCGCAGTTCATCTCTTCATTGAAGTAAATTAATATTTCTTAATCTTTCACCTTCAACTATCATGAATGGCCACCAAAATACAGTTGTTGTATGAATTTAAAAATTATTATTTTAGCAATACTCATTACTGCCATTCCTGTATTAAAACAATGAAAGATAATTTGTTTCTGTGGCCAGCTCAAAACGAACAAACATTTGTTTATCACACTGTGCAAAGAACATTAGTCTGCGTTTGATAGAAACAGAAGAAAAAATAACATATATTCATATTTATACGCGAAAATACTGTTGCCAGCTCTACCAAGTACCCTTAACCAGCCGCGTTAACATGCTTGAGATACATGTCAAGAAAACTTGCTGCTACACACTGCAGAATTTAATGTACAACATACCTTAATACGTGTTCAAATTGAGCCCCAATAACATTTTGGCAAGCATTACAGTGACGCAAAAGAATTGACGCATTTTCTAAAAGATTCCAGGAGTCTGAATAAGTTCTGCTGCAGCCACAATGCGCTGCACTAATGTTTGTTCATCGTCGAGTGGTGTGCTGTAAATTGCGTCCTTAAAGACACCCCAAAAGAAAAAATCGTGATGGAACAACACGTTCATCTGATGTGACACTGCTCTATTATTTAAGAATGAATAGGGTAATTCCGATCGCCTTCTCAAGCTGGGTGAATCCGATCGCGTTTGATTTTCCCGGACAAGGCGCGCAATTTTTGTGTTGACAAAAGTGACAAGTCCTGGTGGTCGCTGTAATCAGTATTTAAACCGCTAAGAAATAATTTCAAAGGTAAGTCTACCACAGAATTGTCTGTTTTTCTTCTTTTCTTTATGTTATAATTAAAGGATTTTTATTAAAAACCTTTATATTCATATTTTAATGAATACGAAATTAAAAAATGGTCTCTTTGTGAACATAACGTACAACGAAATCTTGTATATACGTTACCAGTATTGCCAACCTCCAGTTGAAAATTGCAGTACATCGGCGGGTGATTTCGATTCCTTTTCGCGGGTGATTTTGATCACTTGTTCACGTTTAGGCCTATTTAACGACGTAGTTTTTATATTTACTTTCCTGCTGTAGTTGGGAAAAATATAAAAGTAAACAAGAGAAAACGCGGACAGAAAAGGATTTGGAAGAGGTTTTTGCTCGAGTAAGAGATTTCATGTTTACTAAGTTGCTAAAAGCGGTTTAAAATACCTTATAGGCCTACGCTTCAGAATAGAAATAGAGAATGGATGAATCCTAAAAACGCCAGGAAACAATAAAAGGCAACGGCCTGTAAAGTTTTCAGGGATGAGCAAGAAATTCAACCAAAAAACTAAATTGTCGAACTCGCTCATTTGGGTTACGGCTTAACGAGGAATATTAGGAAAAATTGTGTCATTTCGTTTCCAGACTTATGGCATTGACGGTTTGTTAAGAAAGGAGAATGGATTCAATGCCAGGGAGAGTAAAAAAGTGGTACAATGAGATTTCTGTAGGGGCCAAAGGAAGAAAACAGTTCTTTGGTCGGCGGGAAAGGTAAGTAAGTAAAAAATGTCGATTTTTCTGTTCTACCTAATCACACAAGTCTAGTATCTTTTCCAATTTTTGAAATAATAAAATTTCCTGTGTTTTAAACTGAAAAAGATCTTACTTTAACCAACATGAATTTCATTATTATGCTGATATTCAGTTAAGAGTAAATTAAAAAGAAAATCTCTCCTGAAATATTAATTTTTTTTACTCGTGTCTTTTCCCGCCGACCAAAGAGTTTATTTGTGGCAAATATATGTAGATTATAAGTTAAGTGACTGAATATTTGAGGCAGGGCTGAGAAATGAGCGTATTTGATCTTATGCATAGGTATAGAATCTTTTTTAGGTCAATTGCTCAGAAACACGTTATTTATGTTATTAAAATAGGTAAATATTTATAATTGTATTGGGATAATATAACTTGCTTTTGTGTGTCTTTCCTTTGTTTAATTTCAACAATCAGAATTACCCGACATGCGATCGGATTCACCTGAACTTGGATGATAAATCAGATCATTTGAAAGACTGATAAAAAATATGAAACAGCCAAATTAGAATGTTCTAAAGAAATATTTTTATACTGCATATTAGAGGTAATGAAGCAACCTTTCAATTCATAATATAGTTTACTGAAAGTATGTTATATTATTTTAATGTAGATATAATTTCCCCAAATTCGATCGGAATTGCCCCACTCTATTCTATTCATTATATATTTACACCCATGATCCTCATCCATTCAGCGACGCTGACCTAAATTTCCTCTGTGGTTGATCAGTTGATGGACACTACAAATCCAGCGGATCTAAGTTCGATTCCCGGCAGGGTTTTGGAGATTTATCTACCATACTGAGAGTAACTCTTATCTTATAGCCTATCTAACGTTACTGTAGTTGGCGGTGGTGATATTCCACTCTGATCACGTGACAAGTGTGAACAGCTACTTTAGAATGGCTGGCGTTGGTTTATGTCCCTCACGGGAATGAGGGCGAAACGGGCTAAAAGACAAAAGCTTGTGAAATGTAGCACGCAAACTTTTTTGTATTGGTTCGCCATTCATCCCGTAGAAGAAGAATTATAATTCTTATTGACAAATCTTTCTTGCTGATAAAATTGGTAGTATTTTAAGTATTGTCTTATATATTCTTAGTTAGTTATTTAACGACGCTATATCAACTACGCGATTATTTAGCGTCGATGAGATAGTGATAGTGAGATGGTATTTGGCGAAGAGGAAGCCGAGAATTTGCCATAGATTACCTGGCATTCACCTTATGATTGGGAAAACGTCGGAAGAACCCAACCAGGTAATCTGCCCAAACGGGGATCGAACCCGCGCCAGAGCGCAACTACAGACCGGCAGGCAAGCGCCTTAACCGACTGAGCCACGCCGGTGGCTCATATTTTTTTTTATCTATTATTATCCTGTCATAAATCTCAATGAGTTCGGGACTCCCTGTCTTTATATTCGCAAATTGTCCTCAATTCATGAACCATTTTCTCAAAATCTACAGTACTACAGAAGCAATCTATGAATGTTATCATGCGATGTAATAATCTTCTTCTTGTACTGCAAGAATTAGGCCCTTTGGTCAGCTACGACATCAAGAGAAGTTTTTTCGATCCATCTGGTACGGATCGTTCCACATCTCTCTAACTCTTTGGTCTTTAATCCATTGTAAGTTTTGATATTCGGTGATCTTCCATCCTAAATGTTGATATAAATTGAGTTTTAAATCTCTGTTTTTTCAATTAGATTACAATATGAAATTCTGTTCTTTCTTTATTTTTCACCTGGTCTATGAGAGAATAACCAGCAGTATGTCGTAAAAAAATTAATTTCTACAAATTCGATTTTGCATCTTTTTTTCTCTGTTCAGAATCCAGTGTTCTATCCCGTATGTTAAATGGAAATGGTCATTGTTTTATAAAATTTCAGTAGTGTTTCTCGTCTTGTTTTCTTTCCTAGATATTTCCTTCTTGTATTACACGTTCATTGAAATTTATCTATGACTGAATATCAATTTTATAATTGTATGAAACATTGCAAACAAGATAGTCAGAACTTGATATTTGTTGTAATATTTTATTGTTCAGAACAATCTTGGCGCGACGATGCTCCTTTACCTTAAAAGCTAATAATAGTCTTTTCCTAAATGTTAACATGAGCATTTTTTCTATTAAAATTATGTGAGGTATATTTTACTTGCAATGAAATACTGCAAAATAAAAGGAGACACATACTTATATAATTTATTTTTTACTTACTTACTTACTTACAAATGGCGTTTAAGGAACCCGAAGGTTCATTGCCGCCCTCACATAAGCCCGCCAGCGGTCCCTATACTGTGCAAGATTAATCCAGTCTCTATCATCATACTCCACCTCCCTCAAATCCATTTTAATATTATCTTCCCATCTACGCCTCGGCCTCCCTAAAGGTCTTTTTCCCTCCGGTCTCCCTACTAACTCTCTATATGCAATTCTGGATTCGCCCATACGTGCTACATGCCCTGCCCATCTCAAACGTCTGGATTTAATGTTCCTAATTATGTCAGGTGAAGAATACAATGCGTGCAGTTCTGTGTTGTGTAACTTTCTCCATTCTCCTGTAACTTCATCCCGCTTAGCCCCAAATATTTTCCTAAGCACCTTATTTTCTAATACCCTTAACCTATGTTCCTCTCTCAGAGTGAGAGTCCAAGTTTCACAACCATACAGAACAACCGGTAATATAACTGTTTTATAAATTCTAACTTTCAGATTTTTGGACAGCAGACTGGATGATAAGAGCTTCTCAACCGAATAATAACACGCATTTCCCATATTTATTCTGCGTTTAATTTCCTCCCGAGTGTCATTTATATTTGTTACTGTTGCTCCAAGATACTTGAATTTTTCCACCTCTTCGAAGGATAAATCTCCAATTTTTATATTTCCATTTCGTACAATATTCTGGTCACGAGACATAATCATATACTTTGTCTTTTCGGGATTTACTTCCAAACCGATCGCTCTACTTGCTTCAAGTAAAATTTCCGTGTTTTTCCTAATCGTTTGTGTATTTTCTCCTAACATATTCACGTCATCCGCATAGACAAGAAGCTGATGTAACCCGTTCAATTCCAAACCCTGCCTGTTATCCTGAACTTTCCTAATGGCATATTCTAGCGCGAAGTTAAAAAGTAAAGGTGATAGTGCATCTCCCTGCTTAATTTTTTATTTGTGGATTTATAATTACTTCCTTTAAAAATAAGAGTAAACCCCTATATTAGCATTGAGAGCAATGGATAAGTACTTGTGGTAAAAGTCACAATCTAGTTTCGATAGACGCTGAGAAAATTGTGTGTAATATAGCCTAGCTTTACAAACACAGGACGTTTAGAATCACGTCGGAATCGAATTACAACCACTTACAAATTGTTCTTCTTCTTTCTCTATCACTGTCCAAAAGATATTTCTCATTTTTCATAATTTTAACAATGACAATAATTGCAATCTGATTGAAATTCTGGCTGATATGTACATCTATTATCAGACAGTACATCTCACATGACGATATGTGTCAGAGAAAGAACAATTGTTAGTACGCATCTGAAGTCTGACTAGTGTAATATGCAGCTAGTCGGCGATGTATTGCAATGGAGGGGAAAGGAAACTGGTCAACCTACCCCAAACTTACCCTAGTACAAACCCTAGTAATGCCGCACTTCAATTATTGTGACGTTCTGTTAAGTGACCTAAGTTCTGAACTGTCAGTCAAGTTACAGCGAGTTCAGAACATGTGCGTCAGATACGTATGCAACATCCGACGATATGATCACATATCACCGTCTTTCGCAAGTCTTTCGTGGCTCCGACTTAAAGAACGTAGAACTTTACACTCTTTGTCTTTACTATTTCGAATTCTGCTCACTTCAACACCAAATTATCTTTCGTCTCGTTTCTCTTATCTATACTCTAACCACGACGTAAATACCAGATCACTTTCTATGGCGCGTTAAGTATACCTTTTCATAGAACATCTCGTTATTCATCATCTTTTACAGTATCCACCTCGCGACAATGGAATTCCCTGTCACAAAGTATCAGGGGCTGCAAGACAATAAACATTTTAAAAACAGCTTAAAAGTTAGCCTTTTTAGCATTTCACTCCAATCATACTGACTTAAACTATCAATGTCTACATTGTTACTCCTTCCTTTAGACATGCATCCTGATAGTGCTGTATTTTCAAAATTGTCTTATAATAACCTCTTCCTATTATCTAACATTATTTGAAATATATTAAAATTCTATGTATTTTAGCTTAATTCTGCTACATAGTTTGTATTTCAGTGTTTAATTAATAGTTCATAGTATTTTGTTGTTTAATTCGTAAATAACTCTTGTATACATGTAACTCTTATCTAAATCAAATTGTTGAATTCTTTGTAAGTTCATACGTATGTATGTATACTTTTTGCTGGTTGAGTGGAAGAGAAGGCCTTACGGCCTTAACTCTGCCAGCTAAAGTAAATCATTATTATTTTTATTATTATTATTATTATTATTATTATTATTATTATTATTATTATTCTCTCCTGACCTAATTGCCTTATAAGTGGTGCCTTCTTGGTATCACTTGTGAGGTTCAGAAATGTTTTCGGATAGTTGACTAAACAACAACAACAACAACAACAATTAATATTATATTTACTGTGAACAGTTTACAGCTATATGATTTACCTAGCGAAACATATGAAAAGTACATCAATAGTAGCATAAAATTAAAACTATTTACTCATTATTCAATTGTAATCTTTTCTCTACTATGAAAAAAAAACGTATCGTGATATTTCAGTTTGTTAAAAGTGGACATACATTTAATCAGCGTAAAGAACTATAAAGGACGTGTGAAACGCAGGCCTTAGAATTAATACCGCTGCCATAACTCAGCTGTTAATAGAGGTCTGAACTAGCTGCAGACTTCGAAGTGACATGCTGCTACACCAGATAGCTGCCCTACACAGCATAGACTGGGATTCTGGCAAACGGTAATGATACAGAGTATTAGTCCGCATTACACCTACGCTACTGGGTTCACAAGGGTTAACAACCACAGCACTAAATATATAGCTGTCATTTTATCGAGGTAAGATGTGACACATCACTTCCCAGTAGATCATTTCAGATTTATGATGGCTAAAGGGGCTGAGCATCAGGGCTTCTCTGAGTCATTCGCTGTGTTCTCTAGTCCTCAATCTACCACAATTAATATTAGTACGTACAATGAAACAATAACAAAAATACTATAATAATATTTACTTACTTACTGGCTTTTAAGGAACCCGGAGGTTCATTTCCGCCCTCACATAAGCCCGCCATTGATCCCTATCCTGAGCAAAATTAATCCATTCTCTATCATCATATCCCACCTCCCTCAAATCCATTTTAATATTATCTTCCCATCTACGTCTCGGCCTCCCTAAAGGTCTTTTTCCTTCCGGCCTCCCAACTAACACTCTGTAAGTATGCTTTTTTGGATTCGCCCATACGTGCTACATGCCCTGCCCACCTCAAACGTCTGAATTTAATGTTCCTAATTATGTCAGGTGAAGAATACATTGCGTGCAGTTCTGTGTTGTGTAACTTTCTCCATTCTCCTGTAACTTCATCCCTCTTAGCCCCAAATATGTTCCTAAGCACTTTATTCTCAAACACCCTTAACCTATGTTCCTCTCTCAAAGTGACAGTCCAAGTTTCACACCCATAAAGAACAACCGGTAATATAACTGTTTTATAAATTCTAACTTTCAGATTTTTGGACAGCAGACTGGATGATAAAAGCTTCTCAACCGAATAATAACAGGCATTTCCCATATGTATTCTGTGTTTAATTTCCTCCCGAATATCATTTATATTTGTTACTCTTGCTCCAAGATATCTGAACTTCTCCACCTCTTCAAAAGATAAATTTCCAATTTTTATATTTCCATTTCGTACAATATTCTCGTCACGAGACATAATCATATACTTTGTCTTTTCGGGATTTACTTCCAAACCTCTCTTTACTTCCTTCCTGTAAAATTCCCGTGTTTTTCCTAATCGTTTGTGGATTTTCTTCTAACATATTCACGTCATCCGCATTGACAAGCAGCTGATGTAACCCGTTTAATTCCAAATCCTCTCTGTTATCCTGGACTTTCCTAATGGCACACTCTAGAGCAATGTTAAAAAGTAAAGGTGATAGTGCATCTCCTTGTTTTAGCCCACAGTGTATTGGAAAAATTAATATTTTTTTTTATTTGTTCATTAAACACATTAGCTCAAAGAATTTGAGTGACCACAAGGGTCCTGAATACAATAAACATGTACAATACAATGTGATTTTAAACATTAAAGAAAAAAGAAATTTAATTGTTGAAGGCAAATACAAGTGGCTTAATTGAAATAGAGATGATGATGTTATATTTGAAGAGAATCCTTGATAATAGGCCTATACGTAAATATAAAAAAAACATTATTATTTACATTAACGAGCTTAAATATAATGAAATATTGCCTAAACATGGTACATAATTAAGTGATTTACAATTCATATCCTAATTCTGTTTTATGTCAAGCCTAAATGACAATTCATACGGGGACATTATTTTATTTTTACTTCAATTTTTATTGTACCCGAGTTTTTAATGTACTTCACTCCCACCCCTCTACTAGTAAACTTCCAACCGTCCTACACACAGTACTTCAGTGAGTATAGTACGTTCCAGAAATATGTTCGCATTTTCCAGTGAAGAAAGAGCTTTCAATATTGAATCATATTTTCGCACAGGTACTGTCGTCCGTTTGCCTACGTCTCATCCCGGGTTCCCCCACCTGCTTCTTGCTCGCCCCTCTGTAAAGGCTAGTGACTGCGTTGTCTTAGCTCTTTTCTGAAAACATTAATTTCTGTTAGGAATTGAACGTCTACGTAATATTATACAACCGTTCAAAATAACTTAAATAAAAGAGCCTCGTGAAGTAATTAATAGTCACATGACAGTAGATAGCATGTCTGAGTAATTTTATCTTTTAGGATCGTGTAGAAATGAAGATTCAATTTACAGTACGTAAGTTACTCTTTTAAAGAATAGGTACAGAATTATTTCAACATGAGTTACTGGTACGAATTACGAAACTGGTAATTGGAATTAGGTACAATCGTCTATAGTGCGATAATATACACAAAAGAACTGAAGCCTGTATCGAAATGAACGGCCACCATTTTAAAAAAGTGTTTAAATATCCATATTATGATTATTTTTCAATTTAACTTCATTCTCTATATTGTACGCTAATGTGCTGTAGACAGTACAATATACACTGCATAATGAATACGTCCGAATGGATAGCTCAGTTCGTGAGTATAAACACGTATTGTTAATACAGTACTGTATTTTGATTAAACCTAATGAAAATTATCAAACTCAAAATCACAATCTTTCTTAGTCTACGTAAATGGATTAACTACTTTTCTTCCCTCCTTAAATTGATTTGTTTGTATTTTACGCCAGTATCATCGAACTCCAGTCGTGGAAGGGGATAGCAAACGGTGTTTCCGGTTCTCAACCGTTAATCCAAAGGTATAGCCAGGTTAATATTAGAAATCTCAGTAAAAATAAAATGATGTCATTGTACAAACACAGAAAATAACCTATCACAATCAGCTAACGCTCACAAATCAATTCCACGTAAAAGTATGTAATTCTTAATTTAAATTGATTAGCTGTTCGGCAATCCCTGACATGACGAGGTAAGGATTTCCATAGGCGACAAACTGACACGGTGAAAGAGGATGAAGAGAAAGAGGTACGGTGACGAGTAATGGATAGTAAGGCCTGATGTTGATTCCGTAACGTTGTAAGGTATTCAAAGCGATTTCTCAGATATTTTGGAGTAGAAGTGAGTAATATTCCAAATAGAATAGATAAAGAATGTGCTGTTCTACGTTCCTTTAGGCGAATTCATGAACGAACTTCAAAAGATAGCGTTATATGATCAAATTTACGGTTTCTTCCGAGATTTTCCCCAGCCGTGGGACTGAAGCCGGATGGTCCATGGCGAGTCCTCGGCATCAACCCCTTTGATTTGATTACCTGGTTGGGTTTTTCCGAGGTTTTCCCCAGCCAAAAGGCAAATGCCGGGAAATTTTTTTGGCGAATCCTCGGACCTCACCTCATCTCACTACATCTCGCCAAAATATTGTAAAAATTTGCACAAAATTGTAAAAATTGTAGAAAATTACAAAATTGTAAAACTGCAAAAATTTGTAAAAATTGTAATTGTAATATTGTAAAATGTTGACTTCTTCCACATCTTAAAGCTTCATTGCTCATGTAAGATCTATGGAATAAAATGAATGAATGAATGAATGAATGAATGAATGAATGAATGAATGAATGAATGAATGAATGAATGAATGAATGAATGAATGAATGAATGAATGAATGAATGAATGAAGCGGACACACATATTATGAACACGTTGTAGTATTTCAATTAAATTTACAATTATATTTGTATTAGTATTTAGTATTTATTTATTTAACCTGGTAGACATGGTCAGGCCTTCTCTGCTCCTCTACCAGGAGATTCCAACTATAATATGAACAATAACATTACAATTAGTATTAAATTTACAATTACAATTACAAATAACATTACAATTAGTATTAAATTTACAATTACAATTACAAATAAAATTACAATTAGTATTAAATTTACAATTACAATTACAATAAAATCAAAGTACGAAAAGATTACCTGAATAATTAAAGCTAGATAATTTATCATAGAGAAACAAAAAGAATATTTTATATTTACTGAATTACAAATTAAATCTAGAATAACAAAATTGTATAGTGATGAAATTACTGAATATTGAAATATTTTGTGATAGATTAAAGAAACTATTTACAAGAAATCAATTACTGACCAAGTGCCTAGTAAGTTTTCGTTTGAATTCAATTTTATTTCGACAGTCCCTGATGCTAGCAGGTAGCGAATTCCAGAGTCTTGCAGGGCTATTGTGAAAGAAGATGAGTATGAGGAGGTGCGAAGAGAATCACAGTAATCAAAATGGGGCTTCACTAGCGTTTTAGGCCCTATAGAATTTTAATAGGGGGATCCTGTGTACTTGAAACTTAGAGATATCTGAATAACATACATCTAGGACAGTAGTGTCAGAGTTGTAAGCTCCAAAACCGGTTGTGGAGCTAGAGAGTGCAGTCGGAGCGTGAACTTGCTTATGGCTGTGGAAACACCTGGAGCACGCGACGAGTCATAGTGGAGCGCTCCGCTCCGTTTAGTATCTGTCTAACAACGCTGATCTAGGACTTAGAAACAAAATAGATACGGAACTGAGTATCCATTCCCTACTAATAACCTTTCAGTGGTGCGAGAAGATTACGAAGATGAAAAAAGTGTAGGCCTGCACTACTCGGTAATTCCTGATCATATCTACGCTTAATACAAGCTGTACGAAATGCTAGAGACAGTTTCACAAAAGTAATATAATTATTTTACCGCTACACCCAGGATAGAACTCACAACTATCATCCGTAAAGAGAACAATTAGACAATTAAACATTACATTAAACATATTAACCAGATACCGCCCATTCGGTTACGCTTTGCCACTGTATAACAAGGGAGTGCGTTGGGAATTTCACATGTGACAGTCGGAACGCCTATGGCAGCGCACCCTTTAAAACTAACTTAGGAAATCAATAAATTCCAAAGCTGTGTTTATTTTTAAAACTAAATAAAATAACACATACCATAATTTAACCTCAATTACAAGCATCACTGCTGAAAACTAACTGCTTTGATATATCAGCATTGCTCACCATACATTGCAATTTCAAATTTATTTACTACTTTAGTTATGTGTCCCGCGCCATGGCGTCGCGGTCTAAGGCATCCCGCCTAGGACTCGCGTTACGGAATGCGCGCTGGTTCGAGTCCTCATGGGGGAAGAAATTTTCTCATGAAATATCGGGCAGTGTATGGAACCGGTGCCCACCCAGCATCGTGATGCACTTGGGTAGCTACGATAGGTAGCGAAATCCGGTTGCGAATACCAGCTATAACGACTGGGGGATCATCCTCCATTCCTCCATTCCGGTTGGATGATCGTCCACCTCTGCTTCGGCATGTGGGCGTGAGGCCAGCAGCCGGCTGGTCGGTCTAGGCCCTTCACGGGTTGTAGCGCCTCGGATTATTATTATTACTGTAGTTATGTGAAATAAAAAACTTCACAGTGACATTGTCATCGCTCGTTAGCCAGTCAAATAACTGAGCGAATCTTTGAGTAGGTAAAGCACTTACTTGATCGTAGTGTGTCAACGTTGGCCGCTCCGTAAGCTAGTATTTATAAATGAGACATGGAGCCACATACCAGGTGACAGTCACTAAGGGGAGACGATGGTATTTTTTTGGTGAAAAATGAGTAAATTAAAAAAAAAATCTTTAAAATACTGTGTGATATATGTGGAATGCATAGCATAACATTTTGTGGGTATTTGTGCTCTTATGGGATGTTGAGTCGCCATTTTTAAACTGCCTGCGTTATGGATTTTTAAATCACTCGCCCACTTTTGTTGTTGTTTCTGGTGAATTAAATTCTCAAAAACATTTTTTTTTCTTTAAAATGCCCTTTGATATGTGTGGAAAGCATTGCATAACATTTTGTGGGTATTTGTGTTCTTATCGGATGTTGTGACGTCATTTTAAAACTTCCTGCGCTATGGATTTTTAAATCACACGCCCGCTTTTATCGGTTTCCAGTAACTTCATTTTTTTGCTATATTGCCAGACAAAAATGGATATAATTTCTGAACTATTAAAGATACATGCATGAAATTTAAAACACACATTCTTTAGACTATTAGGAAACTTTTCTCTGTAACAGAAGTTTGTTAAATGATTTCATTTTAAAAATACGTCCGTTTGTTTGCAAGAAAGCAAATCGGACAATTGTTATTACATTTTAATTGTTTATTTTACAAACGTAGGGAATAATATCAAAATTCTGTTACAGACAGTTTGTAGAACATGCTTTTGCAAATACATTGCAAAAAACTGTTTGAATCTATCTTTAAAAACGGTTTATATATATCAGTTTTAGTACAATCCTGCGTTGGGTATATTTTTTTTTTTAAATTTGGGCCTCCAAATAATTTTTTTTTTCAAAATGTTTTTATTTGGTTGAGTTGCCACAGCTATGAGCTCTATTTCATAGAAAAAATTAATATTTTACACTAAATAGGAAAAACGTTTTAAAAAATACCATCCTCTCCCATTTAAGTCAACTTAGCCAGCTATAAAAAACTACATGGGTCATTTAACTCAACCAGTTATACAGTCAATAAATAAGCCAGACAACGTAATCAGCTGCATAATATTAATCAGTCAAAATAATCAGCTTAGCCAGTTAGATATTACACATACTATCCAATGAATCAGTCGGTTTAGCCAATCAGTCGGCTGAGCGAGTTAGTACTACTACTCAGTAAGTAATGCAGCTTAGCTAGTCTGATAGACATCAATCAGTAAATGCGGCAGCTTTGCCAGTTAGATACACTTACTTACTTCCTTACAAATGGCTTTTAAGGAACCCGAAGGTTCATTGCCGCCCTCACATAAGCCCGCCATCGGTCCCTATCCTGTGCAAGATTATTCAACTCTCTATCATCATATCCCATCTCCCTCAAATACATTTTAATATTATCCTCCCATCTTATTGTAGGGATTCGTAACAAACTATTTTTACGGTGATGGGTTGTTAGCCCTTTGCCCAACCCCCAAGCTGGAGGGCCAACCCTTATCGGCAGTCCACGACTGCTTATTCAATATATTCGCAGCTACCTTACTGATCAATAGGTTAAGCAACTTAGCCAGTTAGGCAGACACTAATCAATAAGTTAAGCAGCTTTATAGCCAGCTATATAGACACTAATCATTAATTTAGGCAGCTTATTAGCCAGCTATACAGACACTAATCAGTAAGTTAGACCGCTTATCCAGTTAGATACACATTAATCAGTAAGTAAGACAGTTTAAATAGTACATAGGAACTAATCAGAAAGTTACGCACCTTATTACCCACCTATATATACACTAATCAGTAAGATATACAGCTTAGTCAGTTTGACACTAATCATTAAGTAAATAACTTAGACAGATGTACAATTGTATACTAATCATTTTCCCGATAATTATTACATTTTCTATACGAAAAATCTGATATCTGAAGAACCGTTTGTCTGATTTCATTCAAATATCGTACACAATCCACAAACGATTAGGGAAAACGCGGAAATTCTAGTTGAAGCAAGTAAAGCGATAGGGTTGGAAGTAAATCCCGGAAAGACTAAGTATATGATTATGTCTTGACCAGAATATTGTACGAAATGGAACTATAAAAATTGGAGATTTATTCTTCGAAGAGGTGGAAAAATTCAAATATCTTGGAGCAACAGTAACAAATATAAATGACACTCCGGGAGGACATTAAACGCAGAATAAATATGGGAAAAAGCCTGTTATTATTCGGTTGAGAAGCTTTTTTCATCTAGTCTTCTGTCAAAAAACCTAAAAGTTAGAATTTATAAAACAGTTATATTACCGGTTGTTCTGTATGGTTCTGAAACTTGGACTCTCACTTTGAGAGAGGAACAGAGATTAAGGGTGTTTGAGAATAAGTTCTTAGGAAAATATTTGGGGCTAAGAGGGATGAAGTTACAGGAGAATGGAGAAAGTTACACAACGCAGAGCTGCACGTATTGTGTACTTCACCTGACATAATTAGGAACATAAAATCAAGACGTTTGAGATGGACAGGACATGTAGCACGTATGGGCGAATCCAGAAATGCATATAGAGTGTTAGTTGGGAGGCCGGAGGGGAAAAAAGACCTTTGGGGAGGCCAAGACGTAGTTGAGAAGATAATATCAAATGGATTTGAAGGAGGTAGGATATGATGGTAGAGACTGGATTAATCTTGTTCAGGATAGGGACCAATGGCGGGCTTATGTGAGGGCGGCAATGAACCTAAGGGTTCCTTAAATGCCAGTAAGTAAGTAATGTACACTTGTCCTTTGTAATAAATCTGTAGAGGTTGGACCACAACGGTTAAATTTCGAAGAAAATGAACAAGTTTTAGTAATGATACAATCTATAAATTTAGTCTGAAGTTAGCTGTGATGCTCATTGAGAACCAATCTTTAGATTATGATCTCAGATTTGTGGAGAAAAATTGGCAATTATTTTCTCAGTTTAGGTTAAATCATGTTTTTTTGTAAGACAATATTTTATTGAAAAAATTCAAACATTCAAACATATTCATTGTTACTAGATGTATTATATATCAAATTGAAGCTAAAATCATGCAGAATAAGTGTGCAAAATTTGAAGAAAAAACATGAAGTGTTAGTCAAGTTATTTAAAATTTTGTAAAAAGTGCAACCGCTACTGTATGAAATTCCTTAATGCAAACAAGAGAATGTGAGTTTTGTCCTTATACAATTATATAAAATAACATGAAATAAATTCATTCAGAGTATTACATAATGATAATCCAGCGCCCTTAGTCTACCTTAGTATACCTATTTATACGCGTTTATGCTTTATTAATTATCAATGTATTGAGGGATCGAATAATTAATATAACTCTCTCTATAATGTATTAATATGCTACTATACAGGATGTTTCCGGGCTAGTGTTACAAACTTTCAGGGATGATGGGAAAGGGCACATGTATCAATTGGATATAAAGAACCCTGGTCTGCAAATAACCGAGTCGAAAGTTACAAGCAAAAATAGTTGTGTGGAAATGAAATGATTTTATTCCTCTGTACACCTTATTTATGTGTATTTATCTATAATCTTACACATACTGTATTCATCTGACGTTGTTTATGTTGTCTACTTATAGTATTCCATTCAGTGCACTGTCTGAGGGGTGGGGGACAGGAAACTACACTAAAGCAATGCAGATAGCGTAATGTGTAACGGACATGGTCGGTCCTGATATGCACGTCTGTAGACAGCAGTGTATGTGTACAAGTTGCAGTGTCCAGTCGATCAGTCCTAGTGAAATGGAGGAGTACACGAGAGCGGAATATGCAGAACTGATTTTCGAATACAGATGAGCCAATGGGAACAGTAGACAAGCTGACAGATTGTATCGGTACAAGTACACACGTAGGAGACATCCGGCCCATATCATCTTTCCACGACTGTTCCAAATGTTAAGGGAAGGAGGGCACGTGGTGCCAAATTACAATTCCATTTCCATACAAACTATTTTTGCTTATAACTTTCGACTCAGTCATTTCTGGACCAGGGTTCCTTATCTAAAATTGATACATGTGCCCTTCCCCATCATTCCTGAAAGTTTGTAACATCAGCCCGGAAACACACTGTACATTATATTACCACAGTCTACTATATACAGTCGCGAAGCTCAATATGTAGTAAAATTGCAAACATGGGTAGTTGCCCACCACTAAGATCGCTACTATCGCCTCATCATCGCAGATCTCTCTCTCCTAGTAGACGACAAAATATATTACACTTTCGTTGTGTTCTTTTGGAAAAATTAACACCTTCCTTCCATTATTGAAATATTAAATGCATAAAGTTAATGTATTAATTTAATGAAGTATATTAAATTCTACCATAAACTCGAAGATACCTGCAAGAAATAGTTTAATATTATTTTGGTTTGTGCAAAACGAACTGAAATTTACTATAATCGCTTCACTCATCCAAGATTATAGCGATAATTAACTATAAAACCAATAAATATTAATTTGCATTTATCTTTACAACAATAATAATGGAAATATGAATTAATGGAGTAACTTACGTGTACCAGTACTTGTAGTGTAGGCTTACGTAGTTAACAAAGTGGGATGAGGTTAAGCAATAATAATCACACCAGAATTGGAAATAAAACGTGATCCATAAATTTTATTGTAACACACTTTTTCTACGTCTCTAGTAAAGTAACAAATAAAAATAACAACAAAATTAACAGCTATAATTAAAAACATATCCTTTGAAAAAAAAAGTAGGCCTAAGCAATAATAATCCCACCAGAATAGAAAATAAAACGTGATCAATAGATTTCATTAAAACAAACTTATTTTTCTACGTCTTTAGTAAAATAACACATAAAAATAATAACAAAATTAATAGCTACAATTAAAAATATATCCTCTGAAAAAAAAAAGTAGACCTAACCTTTATTTCTCTGGAAATTTAGCAGCCTAAGTGAAGAACTTTAACCGGTATCTAATGTCCTTTCGGTTAGACTGAAACATTTCATTGTAAAATTTAAGGATATAATGTATTCTAACAGTCACAAAGAACTTCAAAATTAAGAGTTTTGTTTCTGCACAGCATTCTTGTGGAAACCCAGGAACCTCTCTGAATCTTTCGGAAATCGGAAAAAGAATAACTCTGGCCTCTTTCTCTTACTGTTGCTACAATTTATAGCACTACAAACATCTCCTCCTTGTCCCATATTATTATTCCAATTATTATTCTCTTTCTCTCCATTAACATTTTCATTATAACCAATAACGAACATTTCACAAGCATCAATGTGAAATACGCAACGAGCTAGCACTCGATAGAAATACGACACAGTCCAAAGTCGACCATGACAGTCTATTGTTTCTAGTTGCTAACCGCTTGGAGCGCTTTATCAAGAGATTTGCAAAAAAAAAACACCTCAAGCTTCCCGACTGTATATAGTAGACTGTGATATTACGTTGAATACAGTGACATGAAAATAATGTTCTAAGTATTATAACAGTTAACCAAACAACGCTGAACTCAGGAGAAGTTAGTATCCGCTCCCAGTTACTTCTATACAGTATAAAATAGACTGCCATGCATCATACACTCTGATCCTACAATAATGTATTGATGGAAAAATTTTACACGTTAAAGTTTGCAAACATAGAGTAACTCAAGTCTTTAAGACTCCCCCAAAGGATAAATAAATTTCATCCGCGTGTTTATTTTTAAAATGGCGCAAAGGAGCGGTGAACGAAAGGAGAGGAAAGAAGGAACTTTGTCTCGCATAGTGTACACACATTAGTGCACTTGTCTGGCACACATTTCCCACAGATTCCAAACAAAACATACGGAAATACATGGCAGCTTAACCACCGGATATAGAATAAACAGCAGGGTTCAAAGTCACTGCTATTGACAAATAATTATCAATGAATACAACACACTTGGGCGGGAAATGTTTGATGGGGCATACTGCAATGAGAATAGGAAGACAATGTAAATGTATTATGAAACAGACGAATTGCCTTTGAATGTTAACGTCACAGACATGTGCGGAAAGATACAGAGTTGTGTAACTTTCAACTCGTCATCATTGTTATTATAATCATAGGTGGGAAGTTTGTACCAAAACAGTAGATTTTAGTTGAGTACAGCGAGGAGTATACAGTAGCGTGCAAATTAATCCGAACACGACATATTTTTACATTTTCTGTCATTGTTGGCCTCACAGCTGCTCATACCGCTTTAATTGACATCTGTAGTACGTGTAATTCCATTGTTGAAGGTCTGTCATTATTTTTTTTTACAATATGTGACATTTTGCCTGTCGTTTTGTACTTATAAGCATTTCAGTTGTGTTGAAGACTTAATACTGCAATCTTGTGTACATTCTGTCGTCTTCACAAATGGATACAACTCCACGAAAACGGTCTAAAATTATAACATTAGCAGAGCATTCTTCTATGACACAGAGGCAAATTGCTGCAGAATGTCACATCGGTTTGGCTACTGTTAATTCGATCATAAAACGATACAGGGAGACTGGATCCATCACACCCCAGAAAAAAGGAAACTGTGGCCGGAAAAGGAAGACTTCACCTGCAGATAATCGTTTGTCAGGAAAAGTAAATTAAATCTTAGACTAACTGCTGTCGACTTAACCCGCGAGTTAATGGCTACCACTGGGGCGAATATTCACGTCACAACAGTACGGTGTAGGCTTTTGGAAGCTGGACGAAGGGCTCGTAAGCCTATTAAGAAGCAACTGCTAACCCCTGTTATGTGCAAAAAACGCTTAATGTGGGCAAAATTACATCAACA
Source organism: Periplaneta americana (assembly GCA_025594305.2). Lineage (NCBI taxonomy): Eukaryota > Metazoa > Arthropoda > Insecta > Blattodea > Blattidae > Periplaneta > Periplaneta americana. Next base: position 171,176,379 of record JAJSOF020000005.1, read on the forward strand.
CTGGACAGTGAATAAATGGAAGAATGTACTTTTTTCCGATGAGTCTCATTTCGAGGTCCACGGCCACCGTGTTTCTTACGTACGGAAAGGATCCGAAAAAGTAACAGCAGCTCATCTCCAACAAGCACCCAAATACCCCCTAAAGTAATGTTTTGGGGTTGTTTTACACATGAAGGGCCTGGAGCATTAATATCTATCAAGGGAATGATGAATTCTGACAAATATATTCACTTATTGGAAACCAGAATCGTACCCCTGCTGCAAAAATCATTTCCGGATGGCAGAGGTGTGTTCCAACAAGACCTGGCACCATGCCATACGTCTCGAAAAACTACAGAATTCTTCAACAAGAAGAATATTAAGGTACTCCCCTGACCAGGCAACTCACCCGACATCAACCCCATTGAGAACTTGTGGTCAATTTGCAAAAGAAGAATGCAAAAAATGGATTGTTCTACGAAGGTGTATGGTTTCGCGATGAAGAAATGAAGAATATTTGTGGGAAATTAGTGGAATCCATGCCAAATCGTCTCAGAGCTGTTATTAGGAACAAGGGAGGCCACAAAGTTTACCGAGGTATGTCTTTGATCCTTTTTTTTATCCCGTTTGAGTGTTTTTGCATAAGTAGGCCTAATTACGTTGTTCGGATTAATTTGCACGCTACTGTAGATGTCACCCGCGCATCGCCCTGCTCCCGATCGCTACACAGTTCACATAAACAACACATAGTGGCATTCTGTGTCCCGCGCCGTGACGTCGTGGCCTAAGGCATCCTGCCTAGGACTCGCGTTACGGAATGCGCGCTGGTTCGAGTCCTCATGGGGAAGAAATTTTCTCACGAAATTTCGGCCAGTGTATGGGACCGGTGCCTACCCAGCATCGTGATGCACTTGGAGAGCCACGATAGGTAGCGAAAATCCGGTTCAGCAAACCAGATATAACGGCTGGGGGGATCATCGTGCTAACCACACGATAACTCCATTCTGGTTGGATGATTGTCCACCTCTACTTCGGCATGTGAACGTGAGGCCAGCAGCCGGCTGGTCGGTCTTTGCCCTTTAGGGCTGTAGCGCCACAGTTTTTACTTAGTGGCATTTTGTGGAGCTGTGTACAGTCGTGAATATTTTGAAGAATGATGTAAATTTATATTGATATTCTAGGTTCTGAACAAAGCGAGCTATTCTGTTGTTATTATATTATTTAAGTAATGTTAATATTATGCATGATTCCTAAACGGTAAACTCATCTGTTATTTAATTATGCAAACAGAAGTGTGTAACAAAGCAATACTTGTGACCTGAAAAGATTAAAATACGTTTAATAAGTTTATGGGAGGAGTAATGAGAAAATGAAATTTTCTACATTTTTAAAGACACCGCTTTCATTATTGGTACGAAAGTGTATCTTAGCAACATGACAAAATCTGATATTCATAGACAATTATTTTTTTAGTTATTCAATATTTGATGGAGGAAATTTTCAAAATTCTACTCCTCATACAAGTTTTATTAAATCAGTCTGAATATTTTTATGCAGCATTACGTTAGGAGGAGAACTATGTATTCATTTTTTAATAATCCCACGTTACAGAGAAAAAAATTTCAATTAACTCCAATTTTTCAAATTGTTTTGTATATATATATGCTATTTTCTTTTAGGAAGTCAGAGAGTTAGAAAAAAATCATGCAAAAATTGTTGAACAACGTATAGTGAATATGCAGCAAAAAATCAGCTTATTAGTTTATTAGCTACAAAATTGTAGGCTCGGTAATTTGGATGAAGAGAAATGCACAAAATATTATAGGAAATGAAAATACTTTGAAGTTGACTCTTCAAAAACACGGATCTTTAGTTAAAACATCATTAGAAGGATTTCCAATCGTCTTGCGCCCTAGAAACTTTGCAAACATGTATAGTAGGGCATTCGGGAACATTTATAGAAAAAAGTAAAATCCATTTTTGTCCAAAAAATGTAATTTTCTCTATAGGCCTCTCTTAAATATTCATTAACACTTCTTTTAAACCGCATCAACTAAAAAGTAGTTTCATCACTTCTCGAAAGCCATATTTGTTTAGTTGGTTATTTAACGATGCTGTATCAAGGACTGAATTATTTAGCGTCGATAATAGGTATGATGTTAGCGAGACGGTATTCGGCGAGATGAAGTCGAGGATTCGCCATAGGTTACCTGACATTCGCCTTACGATTGTGAAAAAACTCGGAAAGACCCAACAAGTTATCAGCCAAATGAAGCGACGCCAAAGCGCAATTCCAGATCGTCAGACAAGATGACTGAGCTACGCCGGTGGCTCGAAAGCCATATTCTGGGAGATGAATTTCAGTAGAAGGAATAATGGTTAAGTTTAATTAGTTCGATTACATTTTAAATCTGATCATTATCATTGTCATTATCATTATTATTATTGTTATTATTATTATTATTATTATTATTATTATTATTATTATTATTATTATTACTACTATCATCATCGGGAAGGAATCAAACACACAATGAATATGGGAAATGCCTGTTATTATTCGGTTGAGAAGCTTTGTCATCCAGTATGCTTTAAACAAGAACTGAAGATCAGAAATTATAAAAGTTATATTATCAGTTTTTCTGTATGGTTGTGAAACTTGGACTCTCACTTTGAGAGAGGAACAGAGGTTAAGGGTGTTCGAGAACAAAATACGTAGGAAATATTGGGGCTAGGAGGGACGAAGTTAAAGGAAAATGGATAAATTTATACAACACAAAACTGCACGCATTGCATTCTTCGCATAACATAATTAGATACATTAGATCCAGACGTATGAGATTGGCAGGATATGTAGCACGTACGGACGAATCCAGAAATAAGTATAGAATGTTAGTTGGGAGACGTAAGGGAAAAAGGCCTTCGGGAAGGCCGAGACGTAGTTTGAAGGATAATATCAAAATGGATTTGAGGGAGTTGGAATATGATGCTAGGGGCTGGAATAATCTTGCTCAGGATAGGGACTAATGGCGGACTTATGTGAGGACGTCAATGACTCTCTTCGGATTCTCTAAAAAGCCATTTGTAAGTAAGTATTATTATTATTATTATTATTATTATTATTATTATTATTATTATTATTTACTTACTGGCTTTTAAGGAACTCGGAGGTTCATTGCCGCCCTCACATAAACCCGTCATTGGTCCCTATTCTGAGATAGATTAATCCATTCTCTATCATCATATCCCACCTCACTCAAATCCAATTTTAATATTATCTTCCCATCTACGTCTCGGCCTCCCTAAAGGTCTTTTTCCCTCCGGCCTCCCAACTAACACTCTATATGCATTTCTGTATTCGCCCATACGTGCGACTTGCCCTGCCCATCTCAAACGTCTGGATTTAATGTTCCTAAATAAGTCAGGTGAAGAATACAATGCGTGTAGTTCTGTGTTGTGCAACTTTCTCCATTCTCCTGTAACTTCATCACTCTTAGCCCCAAATATTTTCCTAAGCACCTTATTCTCAAACACCCTTAACCTATGTTCCTCTCTCAAAGTGAGAGTCCAAGTTTCACAACCATAAAGAACAACCGGTAATATAACTGTTTTATAAATTCTAACTTTCACATTTTTGACAGCAGACTGGATGATTAAAGCTGCTCAACCGAATAATAACAGACATTTGCCATATTTATTCTGTTTTTAATTTCCTCCCGAGTATCATTTATATTTGTTACTGTTGCTCCAAGATATTTGAATTTCTTCACCTGTTCAAAAGATAAATTTACAATTTTTATATTTCCATTTCGTACAATATTCCCGTCACGAGACATAATCATATACTTTGTCTTTTCGGGATTTACTTCCAAACCTATCTCTTTACTTGCTTCCAGTGAAATTTCCCTAATCGTTTGTGGTATTTCTCCTAGACATCTGTACAGACAATCAACTGATGTAACCCGTTCCATTCCAAACTCTATCTGTTATCTTGGACTTCCCTAATGGCATACTCTAGAGCAAAGTTAAAAAGTAAAGGTGATAGTGCATCTCCATGCTTTAGCCCACAGTGAATTGGAAACGCATCTGACAGACACTGACCTATACGAACTGAGACATTTTATTATTATTATTATTATTATTATTATTATTATTATTATTATTATTATTATTACATAATTATTTTATTACTGTATTGGCGAGGTAAAAGGAAATGTTTTGCTGTATTATATTAACATAATATGTAGAATTAGGCCCTTGTTTTGTTTATAGGAATGCAGTATTTTTTTTATTATACTGAGTGAGTGGAAGGCAAGTCTGAATGGCCTTAACTCTGTAAGTCAAAATACAAAATAAAAGATTAGATAAAAACAGTAAGATGAACAGAATTTTCCATATATATATTTCTTTTTTAATTTACAATTCATAATTCAACTGCATATGGAATTTATTGGATACTTCTCCGTATTCTGGTATAAACTTCCGACCAGTGCAATCTCTGTGTGCTCTCAACATATGCAAGTGACACTTTTTGCGCTTAGTGAGCTGTTGGAGCGTAAGGCAACCGCAAACGTGCATTATAGCGGAAGTAAATACTGGGTTATCGATCCAGCAGTGCTATTTTTTTTTTGTCAGAGGCGTATCACAATACAGTGAAGCAAATTTGATCTCCTGCACATCATACTAGGGTTATAACTTTATATAAGTAAGACGGCGATGAACAAACTGCCAACAAGACTACATTTTTCTCGAATTGTTTTCTTCTGAGGCAGGTCCTATTTATCATATTTCTTATTACACTGCACGTCTTTGAAGAAGAGGGAATAAATTTTAAAGAAAATGGAAATTTTTATCATGGCTTATAACGGAATGACGTCATACGGAATCTCATATTGCAGATATAAGAAGCATGATCAGGTTTCGTACTTTAATCAGCGAACCCTTCACAAAATTTTATGATCGTCTCTTGTTCTAGTCAAATGAAACAATAAAAATGTACCGGGTGTTCTGAAAGGTGGTAGTATTAATCAAAATAAGAAGAAAAGTTCATAAGTATTAATATCTTCAAAGATATGAGTACTTATTCATCAATATCTTAGGACCATACATCGGCAAAACTTACTTTCCGAATACATTAGCAGAACGCAACAAGATCAGCATTCAAATGAAAGAGAGTGGGTACGTTTCCCCTTGCCACAATATTTAATGTACAGTGCCGGACTGTAATCTTAGAAGTACAACGTTGATCACCGTGATTATTATTGATTTTTTTTTTTCATTTATTTTCGTCATCACTTTTCACAAATTTCATTGAACAATGACTGATAAAGTATAACAGAACAAAACCGGGATAGTAATTCAAAGATGAGTGGTATTTGAGCAACTGATCAGCCAGGAGTATAATAATTACATATGACCAATTATAACTGTAAAGTGAGAAGCTCATCTGTAATACGGGTTCTTCTGTTGGATTTTGCAATGCATATTTTTGTAAAAAGAAATTATTCACATACTAATATAATATGGACCCATACATGGCTTTGAAATAAATATGGGAAATGCCTGTTATTATTCGGTTGAGAAGCTTTTGTCATCTAGTCTGCTGTCAAAAAATCTGAAAGTTAGAATTTATAAAAGTTATATTACCGGTTGTTCTGTATGGCTGTGAAACTTGGACTCTCACTTTGAGAGAGGAACAGAGATTGAGGGTTTTTGAGAATAAGGTTCTTAGGAAAATATTTGGGGCTAAAAGGGATGACGTTACAGGAGAATGGAGAAAGTTACACAACGCAGAGCTGCACGCATTGTATCCTTCACCTGACATAATTAGGAACATTAAATCCAGACGTTTGAGATGGGCAGGGCATGTAGCACGTATGGGCGAATCCAGAAATGCATATAGAGTGTTAGTTGGGAGGCCAGAGGGGAAAAGACCTTTGGGGAGGCCGAGACGTAGATGGGAAGATAATATTAAAATGGATTTCAGGGAGGTGGGATATGATGATAGAGACTGGATTAATCTTGCTCAGAATAAGGACCGATGGCGGGCTTATATGAGGGCGGCAATGAACCTTAAAAGCCAGTAAGTAAGTAAGTAAGTACATGGCTGTGATTTTGGCTGCGTAAGACCTGAGATTAGTGTATTTTAATGTGTGCAGCAATTTTAAAATATTAAACATCGGAATATTTATACTGTTTCTCAAAAAAAAAAAAAAAAAATCATTTAATAGATAAACAACTTCTTACTGTCTCAGTCTTGCTATCGTTATTTCTAAACCAAAAAGACATTCATGCAATTGGAAATCAGTTTCAATTTGTTTAAATTGAACGAATCTTTTGTTATGAAAATCTATTTATAGTTCCTTCAAGAGATCAATGTAATATTGTAATTTGATATCTCATACACATACATACATACATACATACATACATACATACATACATACATACATACATACATACATACATACATACATACATACATACATACATTACTTTAAGGATCGTAACAAAATGAAGCATAGACCAAATATTTTGGATAAAATGTTAATAAGAACCGTACATTGAACAATGAAGAAGAGAAATATAAAATGAAAAACGGCAAAAAAACAAGATGGAAAATGGCAAAAAAAGACGAAGAACAAGTGAAAGAAGACAAGGGCATTGTAAAGAAAAAAGTTGATGATACAAAAGAGATGTGAATTAAAAGTAAGCTTTCATAAAATATTTGTGGACTTACTCCGTAGAAGCGCTCACGTAGTTCTTAATGTTTGAGAAATGACTTGTAACCGTAGAATTCTTGACTATACAAACAGCACAACGGATTAACATGGTTCATTCGAAGTTTAATTTCCTGCGGAATTTATTTGTATTTTGTTTGTGCTCCTCGGAAATATATCCTGCACAAAAAGAGTAAAAAATACGTAGCCAGAAACGCCATGAAAAAGAAACAGAAGAAGGATATGACGTTTATAAATATATATTTTTTTGTAGCTCTGACGCAAGGGGATTTGGCAGCGCCAAGTGTGGGGGAGAAGTAGCAGCAACCGATCCGGTGGTATCACGATTCGCATTAGAATACAAGAGCAAATTGATGAATTTTCGGTTTGAAGTCAACGCTGAACAGGTGTGCACACTCTCTTCAAAGTACGTGTCCTATGTACGAACAAGCTGAAAGACGGAAGAGCGACGCTTCCTAATTTCAGTAAGTTATGGCGCCACAGTATTACACAGCCGAAGATGTAATAACTGTTGATATCAATTTCCTGTTCTACAAAGCTGATTTTATACAGGGACATCACTTTATTTATTTAGCAACATTTTTAACATTAACCTGGCTATACTCGGAAACACTGTTGCCCCCTTCCATTACAGGAGTTTGATGTTGCTAGTGCAATATGTAAACAAATCATTTTACTAGCTATAGGAGGAGAAAAAGTAGTGTATCCATTTATGTTGTAGGGAAATACGATATTACGATTTTCAGTTTGATCATCACTTTTACGGAATTTATCAAAATACAGTAGAGTAGTAACAATTTTTTTTTTTCAAAAACTCAACTTTTCAGGCGGCTATGTTCGTCACGTAATGTCTACTTTATTTAGCATATTAACTATTGGTGTTATCACAAAATATAGAGAGTGCATTTAAATTGAGGGGGTCATAAGTAAAGGGCTGTAAGTGCACTTAAGTTACTTTTGAGAAAATGGGGGTTTAAATATATAAGCTTTCGTAAAATCTGTGAAATCTTTTATTTAAATTTTAATGTATGATGCGATTAAAATATCCCTTTGCCACTAAAATTTTAGATACTTTTGCTTACACTGGATGCACTTAACTCATGTTATTACAAATGTCACTAGCATTCCTTTGCTTCTAGCCACCTCAATTCAAAAAAGCTAATCTGAATTTTTAAACAAATTGCTGAAAATGGTTGCCGTTCATTACAATGCAGGCTTCAATTCAGTACGCATATTATTAAAAACATTTTGAAGCATATTCTCTGAAATTGAATTTATCGTTTCTTGAATATATTTTTTTAATACGATATTATTAATATAGGTTTTTTCTTCTATAGAAAATGCAATCATATTTATGAAACACACTATACACTGCAGTGTTTACTTCACTGCTTGAAGACTTCGAATGCAACAGCGGCCGTAAGTTTGTGTGTCTGACGGGAGCAAGGACATTAGTGAAGGGGTGAGAGTGAAGTACATTCAAAAATTCAGGTACAATAAAAATGCAATTAAAAATAAAATGATGTCCCTATACTTTATTCGATACCGTTGACTAATCAAGAGTTTGAACTTTAGAATTTAGATACGTCAGCTGGGGGGGGGGGAGACCTGACAGTTGTTTTCCTTTTGTCAGAATTTGAAATAAACCGAGAATTATCATACGTTTCTGGAGATGACTTTGAGAGAAAAATTTTAGAACGTTGATTACTGTAACAACCAGATGTCTGAATCGGACGTTTTCGCTCGAGCGCCAAGTAGTTCATAGCATAATCCGTTACGTAGCGCACATGCATGATGGATAAAATTGTCACGAGAGATAAATCCTCGAACGGTATAAGCCGAGCGTTAAACATTCGTTCTTGTTAGAGTGATGAACTGTATAGTAACATATAGATATTTATCATTTCAAAACTTTGCAGTGTTTAACTAACCTCTCCATAGAACAACTACAAAACTTGCTTTAAAATGTAATATAAATGTTGTAGGTAAATGTTTTTTTTTTCTTTTCCCACACAGGAGTGATTTTGTTTTTGCCATATCTCATAGATGTTATTGGATGTAAATATAATCATTATAAACGGAGAACACAATCACGATAATGCAAGAACTGTATCAAGTTTTCTAGTAATAGTAATAGTAATAGTAATAATAATAATAATAATAATAATAATAATAATAATAATAATAATAATAATAATCTCTAATAATTAGTGTATCAATCTTTGCGTCTGTAACAGTTGTGTAGCATGATTATTCGTTTTACTATATTTTCTGTGACGTTATCTCTGTACTAATATTGTTATTAATCTACCGCTATATCAATAATATTTTGTAAAACTTTTCTACATTGTCGGAACACTATGTATGGACCTATCATATTATATATGTGGTAAATTGAATATTGAATAATTATTAATTAGCAATAATAACTGTATATCGAAGTTTTTCATACTATTTTATTTATAACTTCATGTTCCTGTTTTGGTGCGTTCCATTGACTGTTCCATTAAACGTTTGTCATAAACGCAGAAAATAAAGCCTTATTTTTACCATGTGAGCAAAACATATGTGTATCTTATCTGTCGCCTTCCATACAAGATAAGACATGTCGGTGAGATGACCTTGTACTGTGCTTCTATTTATTACGAGCGTATCACGACCGATCGTATCTCACTCGAGGGTGCGACATTCGACCGAGTTCAAGCGAGCGATTTAACTCCAATGCAGCACTCTGGTAACAACTTTTATATTGGATTAAATTAACATGAAGTATTTCTATAGAGTATTCAAAATTTTACTTCCTTTATTATTATTATTATTATTATTATTATTATTATTATTATTATTATTATTATTATTATCATCATTATTATTATTATTATTATCATTATTAAAATATGAACTGTTAAATGCACAAAACTTTAAATGGATGTTTCACAATAAAGTCAGAACTCAAACTAACGGTCGGGTGAATAACGCCCTTAAAATTAGTTTAAAATCGACAATATACAATATTTAAATCTGCACTGCAGTATTGCCAAAACAGCCTCTTCACTATGTTTCAAAATAAGTTAAATAATTTCATATTGTTTCGGCTTCATTTTATTACAGGGTCAGTACTAGATGACAGGTCTCTCTATAATAAATATAGCACTAAGCACAGAGATTATATTGAATTACACTCTTACTACGTCATACTACTTTTGACGAATAAAACGGTAAAAGAACGTATTTCAACCAATCATGGTTTATCGCACAATTTTATCGACGCCCTAGCATTTGTTTAATTTTATCGCGTCCCTAGCATTTGTTTAATTTTATCGCGTCGCATTTGTTTCTTTGTTTGCCAACATTTGAAACTGCGCTGGTCTGGACGTCAAAAAAAAATATTTCAAACCACTCCAGTCGATGCACAGTTTCAAATATGACTCGCATTGGCATTCAAGAACAAGAATTAATAAAAATCACTGATCATACCTATGCATCTTCTGAAATCCGATTTACAAATAAATGAAGAGCACCATTCGGAAATCCTGAATAAGTTGAATACACCATGTAGTCCTAAATCAACGAGTTCCACTTCTATTACGCACACGTCCAATATAACATCAATTGAACCACCAACCACATTCAAATTTGAAAATTGTACATTCAATAATTATTCTTTTTAAAATTATTCATGTTTATTTTTTATGTCATCGTCGTTAATTAAAACTTTTCTAACACTTGTGTATATTAGGGTTATGTTATAGCTTCTGCTATATGATATTATGGATAGTCACGTATCAGAGATTGTTTAATATTAAGATTTATTGAAAATCATCTGTCAAGTGACGTTGATTACTGGGATTCAGATAATTGAAGTGGAATGCAACTGTCTTAATAAAAATGAAACTGAATCAACAAAGCTCACTTGACTAGTAACATTGCCATCGTGTATAATAGATCGAGAACTTCTCGACGAGAAGGCATTGCTCACTACTGCCATCTAGCATGCATCTAGCGTAATATTTGTAATGTTGAGATGGTACAATAACACATTTGAAGACAGTTGTATTTTCGTAAGTCAGTTAATATTTCATTGTATTGGAATACTTCGTTACTTCTAATCTTTATATACTTTCTTCTAATCGTGTAATAGTCAATTAAATTCCACTCCAGTTTTGATTTTCCCTAGATAAATCAAAACGTCTAGTGAGATTACTGTTGAAAAAAATTTAAAAGAAATGGTTTATTTAACGACGCTCGCAACTGACGAAGTTATATCAGCGTCGCCGGTGTGCCGGAATTTTGTCTCGCAGGAGTTCTTTCACATGCCAGTAAATCTACTGACATGAGCCTGTCGCACACTTAAATGGCATCGAACTGGCCCGGGATCGATCCCGCAACCTCGGACGGCCAGCGCTATACCAACTGCGCCAACCAGGCCGACTATATTAAAGGAGGGGTAGAAGAACTATGTCTTATGTCGATGTAGGTTTTGTTACTCTGACAGTGAAAAATTAGAGAAGGAAGAACGATTATGGGTAAAAAATATTCAAATCTAAATATTTATTTTTTTAAGTTAAATGTGTGGAGGCATTAAACGCGGTAATCCACCTCTTGTATACGTCCCTTATCCCAACCGAGCTCAGAATAAAAATGACGAAGAGAATAAACGTTTCACGAAATTATAATGATCCGATGAATCCTTTTATGATTTTTATGCTCGACTATGCCGAAATGTAGTAATTATACACCTGGTAGCAGCCCTTTAATGGACCCCATTAAAGTATACTTATTCATTAAAGTTCAGGTGTTCCACCAATCAGAAAATACCATTTTAGCAATATGAAAGCGCAAGTTCGATTATTCTCAGATATGCAATCGAAAGACAACAATAAATCACCTATATTTGAAATAAAGTCAGTTCTGGTACTATAATAATTGGCGTTAATTGTAAATAATATTGAAATGAATTCAATTTGTCATCTCCTTTTTCAATGTCAAGGTCAATGTCGACATCTGTTTCTCGGAAAAAAAAAAAAATCAATACTTTCGCGTCTGCGCACATCTCACAATTTACGAGGTATTGCACAGGGTCAGTTCCGCTCCTCAGCCAGATAAGAATAACATGAATACTTATGAATAATTTCAAGTTAGAAATATGGTCGAGCATAAAAAGTCGTATGAAACTTGACTATAATGGTAATTAAGACGCTGGTATGAAAATTATGAAACTCGCTTGCGCTCGTTTCATAAACATACTAGCGTCTTAATTACTACCATTATAGGCTCGTTGCATAATGTACTATTAACAGCTCTTATAAGTTCCATTAACTTTAAGTACAATTTAATTAAAATATAGAAGAATATAACTCAGCAGTTTCGATCCAGTGTCCGTTTAGCTACGGGTCGATGCACTGTCTCTCGCAGTGCCAAAGGGATCGGATCAAAGGTCTGGGGCCGTGACCTTTGCTTAATAAACTAATGTTTCTTAAATGACCCACTTAATCACGCAGATCGCCGAGTCATAAAAAGGGAACAATTAACTCATGTGTCCAAGACTCAAAAGCACACACATTTGCCTCGAGGTACAGCCATAGAAATTTCTATATCACAGGCATGGAAAGACCAATCAAATCGTTTCATCTTCTTGCTTTGAGCGAGTTTAATGAGCTATAAAGGAAAATGGAGTCTGAAGAACTATCGATATAATTTTTACTTCGTAATAAAAGAAAAGTTTTCCCTTGTCACTGTGAATGCACTGTGAGAAAAGTATGGACAAAGGGAACAAAAAGTATCCAAGACTACTTTTTCATTTATATGTGATTTATAAAGTCACGTTATTTTACTTAGATTCAATTATAGAATTGTTATTTATTTATAATCCGATTCTATGTACTATTGTTCTATTGTTGTGCACTAGATGACGTTTATAGATGTATTACTGGTTTGTTATGAATATGATTTTTGGTGATGAATGAAGCCGGTGATATTCAGGGATGTTATGACCCGAATTTCCTTTTATTTGCCTTACTGTTGAGGGAAAATCTTGAAAACCTCAACCAGGAAATTCAACCCAACCTGGAATCGAACCCGGGCCCTATGCGTAAGAGACCAGCATGCTGACCCCTACACCACGGATGTGGTCACTGAAGATTTTATATTTTTTGAGTGCATAAAATGGTAACTCCATCGCAGCAATGCTTTTATTACTACTATATCTGTCATACAGATATTAAAAATAGACATTCAATTTAAAATTCAACTTTGATCTTAATTGTAAAGTGATTAGAAGACAGAAATAATGAAATACTTCAATTACTCGCCTTAAATTTTCAATGTATTGACAAAATATTATGTTGATTCGAGATACTTCTTACACGTATTTTGTAAACTACAAAATCTACGACTCAACAATACCTTACTTCCGTAACAAATACAACGTCCAGAGTATCACAGTAACAGTCTGCTATTGGGGTCCCTAGGAATAGTCTCTAGGGGTGCTATGCATAGATATTTCGCTAGCCCGCGCTACGAGCGTGCTAAACTAGCCCCGGCTATCGACTGATTACTTGTACAGGATGCATATCATATCATATCATATCATATCATATCATATCATATCATATCATATCATATCATATATCATATCATATATCATATCATAGCATATCATATATATCATATCATATATATCATATCATATCATGTCATGTCATATCATATCTCATATAATATATCATATCATATCATATCATATCATATCATATCATATCATATCATATCATATCATATCACATATCATAGCATAGCATATCATATATCATATATATCATATATCATATATATATCATATTATATCATATCATGTCATGTCATATCATATCTCATATTATATATCATATCATATATCATATTATAGCATATCATATATCATATATATCATATCATATCATATATATATCATATCATATATCATATCATGTCATGTCATATCATATCTCATATCATATATCATATCACATATCGTATCATATATCATATCACATATCATATCACATATCATATCATAGTATATCATATATCATATATGTCATATCATATATCATATCATGTCATGTCATGTCATATCATATCTCATAGCATATATCATATCATATCATATCATTTCATTTCATATCATGTCATGTCATATCATATCTCATATCATATATCATATCATGTCATGCCATGTCATGTCATGTCATATCATATATCATGTCATGTCATATCATATCATATCATATATCATAATATCATATCGTCATGTGATGTCGTGTCATATCATATCATATCGGTAACATTGGTTTATGAATACGAAAAACGTTAGTTCGCTGATCATCCACTGGAAGCCCGCGCTAAGAATGTCTTTGAATATGGCCCTTACGGAAAGGGAAAGGGAAATATAAATTAGGCAAATATATTCAGGACGAAATTGTCCAAAACATAATTAAATACTCAGTTGTAATTTTGAAATATCATCTATATGGTAAACACTTCATATAAATATTAAAATTATATATTTGTGATTGACAATCTGTGTTTTAATATTCAATTTTTATCTATTTTTTTGTTTCATGTGCTCATTCATGTATAAATATTATTATAAATTGTCTGTTATTCTGTGTCTATAGGCAAGCCTTGGAAGGTCAGATAACAAAATAATAAATAATCTATATTTATGTGTAATCATTTATTTTCTTTAACTCTAATACCTATTTTATTTTAACGATATTCATTAGAGGAGTATTATGTACAAAAATGAAAATAAGAGGATCACAACGGTTGCAGTGTATTACGGAGACGTAAGAAGGAAACATAGCTCAAAACGTTTCGAGAAAGGAGGAAAGGTTATTTCAGAATACGAAGCCACTTTTGTTATTCTGGAAAAGAAAGAACATCACGGAGGTATGTTATCAAGATTACCAATCTAAGCTTTCTAGAGCAAGTACCGAATCTATAGAAGAAAAAGAAAAGTTTCCTATCCTGACATCGACCCGCTTGATTGATTACGGCTTTATCAAATACACTATAAACTGGTTCTTCCAAGTTGAAAGTTACTAACCATTTTATGGTAATACAACTTTATCATTATTATTAGCATATTACTACTTTAATAACATAAATTACAGAAATTACAAAAAAAAAAAAAACAAATCATAATTTAACATAAAACGTTCTCTGCATCTAAAGTTTCTCAAAGCCATAACCGTAGGATTTTATGTTATTGAACTCATATTTAAAAATGTCATCTTAATTTTTTTTTGTTTGCGCTATAAATGGCAAAGGTCTGCAACCTCTATGCAAAACGGATTTTTATTTTTTCCCCCGTCTACATTTGTGGCCAACGCTAAACTTTCATATTAGAGAGATTTTTATAGGATGATAACTCTGGGAGTCATAAAGCCACGTCGAAAGGGTACGACCCAAAAAGTCATCAACCATGAGTCAACATCGTTATGTAAACCCCAAATCACACACACGGATTTTTATGCTTTGGTTAATGTGATTAAATGGTTTCATAATCCGGAATATGTACAAACCGGGCGTAGCGGTATAGTGGATAGCATTATACGTGCTATTTGGAAAGTTAGTTTGATAACTGGTTACATTTACTCGGTCACAACTAAGTTCTTGACAGCTTTAGTGTCACGATATTATACAAAAACTATAGAAGTGTTAAAAATACATGACTACGGTAAATGGCAAAGCTTGTGTTAAACTCAACAAGTTTTCAACCTGTTCTGTTATTTATTCACACACGAAAATACACTTGAATAAAAAAAAAATAATCAATAAATTCCAGAAGAAAGTTTTGAAAAAAAATATATAGTCTATAGATTATTCATTATAAAAGGCCACAACGGTCATTTTTTTAATGTTAGCTACATAGAAATTATAATTATTTTCACGTAAATCTCTTTACAAGTTTGCATAAATTTGTTTTACGTCATTTTTAAAGGCATTTATAACTATAAGTAGGCCTATATTTATTCTACAGTGTGATCAGTTTTGCTTTCCGCCGGAGTGTTTTGCCTATGGGCGAGCGCGCCGCTCGTTAGCCGGTTAGCCAGGTAGTCGGGTCTCGGTGATTAGCGGAAGGGTAAAACAATAAAACAAACCATTCAGAAATACACAAATTTAAGAGGATAATTACATACCAAATTATCAAGTGAGGTGCTGCAAATATACACCTTCATTCCCCACGCTTTTTCGCATCTCTTTAGGAAATAATTTTTCAAATTTTCCAGAATCCACTCACAAAATGTGCGACTACGTACGGGGTCACCTGGCAGAAAGAGCATGTGCCACAGTTATTTTATACGGCTTGAAGTGCAATAATTTAGTAGACTTTTGTACAGACTCATATGAAAGTCCCACTTGTTGTGCTAGACGACGAAGAGATTTTCTAGGAGAATTTTCTAAACGATTACGAGCATCATGTAATCTTTCTGCGATGATTTTTTGGTTTCTTGGGCTGGACACTTCCAGTTTCCTGAAATTTATGATAAAGATTATGGACTGTTTTACGAACTGAAGCGTGTACACCCGGAAATCTATCTTGAAACCGTCTTCGAACTTCACGAGCTGATTGAGTTAATACATATGAATCATAAATAAAGACACCCTGTGCCGTTGTAAACTCACGAGGCATAATACACTTTGTGTATACTGTCAAATTAAGAAACGAACAACACAACACACCCCAGGAACCGCTACGCTGCGACATTAAGCAAGGTCAACAAGTAAGCAAGCAGGCTTTCTACTCCCTCCAGTGCGCGGCAAACGAGTGGAGGCTCGCTTATATGAAAAACCCCGCGCCGCGGGGGAAAGCATAACTGATCGCACTTTGCAAGGAGCAATCAATAAGTTTGAGAACTGTCCTGAATGTAGTCAACACACAGGACATACGAAACGGAGAATTCATCTAAAACCACGGAAACGTCTATAATCTATACTAAATGCGTCACTTGAAAGGCAGAGAGAAGACTGGTCATAAGGCGTATATGGAGAGATTCCAGGAAAAATCGCAGTCAGTCCTTGATACGTTTCAACAAAATCACGTGTAGAAGCTCAGTTCTTAAAGACAATCTCACGCTTTTTCATAGACTGACTTAACAGGCATATATTGATATATTGATTGCACCTTGTATAAAAGATTTCTGGTCTACCGCTGTTGAGTTAATATGTCTGACCGTGAAACGAGCGCGTCTGGGTTCAAATCCTGGTTGCGACAAATTACCTGGTTGAGGCTTTTTCCGTGGTTTCCCCTCAACCCATTAAGAGTAAATGCTGGGTAACTTTCAGCATTGGACCCTGGGCTCAATTCGATGACATTATCATAATCTCTATTTCATTCAGATGCTAAATTAGCATAGCAGTTGATAAAGCGTCGTAAAATAACCAATTTAAAATTATTTCTCTTCACATGAAACTAATTTTCCTACACAATTTTAAGAAATTCCATCAAATATGGGCAGACGGAAAACAAAGGTATAGTCTAATACGAAATAAGGTAAAAGTAACCAATTGTAGGCCTATGTATTATCAAGTATTGAAGTACGTATTCTATGTTTTGTGGTCTCTAGTGGCACAGCAAGCTTCTATGAAGTAAAATATTTACGTTGGCGTTCAAAAATATTTAATCACTACTAATCGAAGCTGTGTTGGAAAGAGTGGGTGAAGAAAGAATGATGCTGAAACTGATCAGGAAGAGGAAAAGTAACTGGTTTGGTCACTGGCTGAGAAGAATCTACCTACTGAAGGATGAACTGGAAGAAATGGTGAACGGGAGAAGAGTTCGGGGTAGAAGAAGATATCAGATGATAGACGACATTAACACATATGGATCATATGAGGAAACAAAGAAGAAGGCAGAAAATAGGAAAGATTGGAGAAAGCTGGGTTTGCAGTGAAAGACCTGCCCTTGGGCAGAACACTGAATGAATGAATGAATCGGTACGAGAGATAATTTCTTCGTGTAGTGTGACTTCATGGTTATTATTTGGTAAGATAAGATGGCGCAGGTAAGTCAGTGGTACCAACAATATGTAAAACAAATATGCTAAAACAACCTTGAAAAGGAACTGGCCACCCTACCCCATTATCTCTTGACCTAGTTGCCTCAAAAGTGTTGCAATGTTGGTATCGCTTCTGAAGTTCAGACCTGTCTTCAGACAAAGTTGACTAAACAAAAAAGAAAACCTTGAAAATACACTGTTTGTCCTGTCTCCTACATACATTGAATGAGTCATAGGATAATTTCGATAGTATAACTAAAGTCTATAATACCAGATATCAACTGAACTCGAACTCATTATCGTTAAGTTTCACTTGAGATTAAAGATATACAATACCAGAAAGGGGAATGGATAGAAACATCACAGATTGCGTTTACACTTCACAGAACTATATACGGAGGTACTTACATACTTACTGGCTTTAAGGAACCCGCAGGTTCATTGCCGTCCTCACATAAGTCCGGCATTGATCCCTATCCTGAGCAAGATTAATCCATTCTCTACCATCTTATCCCACCTCCCTCAAATTCATTTTAATATTATCTTCCCATCTACGTCTCGGCCTCCCCAAAAGTCTTTTTCCCTCCGGCCTCCCAACTAACACTCTATATGCATTTCTGGATTCGCCCATACGTGCTTCCTGCCCTGCCCATCTCAAACGTCTGGATTTAATGTTCCTAATTATGTCAGGTGAAGAATACAATGCGTCCAGTTCTGGGTTGTGTAACTTCTCCTATAACTTCATCCCTCTTAGCCCCAAATATTTTTCTAAGCACCTTATTCTTAAACACCCTTAACCTATGTTCCTCTCTCAGAGTAAGAGTCCAAGTTTCACAACCATAAAGAACAACCGGTAATATAATTGTTTTATAAATTCTAACTTTCAGATTTTTTGAAACAGACTGGATGATAAAACTTCTCAACCAAATAATAACAAGCATTTCCCATATTTGTTATGTTTAATTTCGTCCCGAGTAGTATTTATATTTGTTACTGTTGCTCTCAGGTATTTGAATTTTTCCACCTCATCAAAGGATAAATTTCCAAGTTTTATATTTCCATTTCGTACAATATTCTGGTCACGAGACATAATCACATACTTTGTCTTTTCGGGATTTACTTCCAAACCTATCTCTTTACTTGTTTCAAGTAAAATTCCCGTATTTTCCCTAATCGTTCTTGAATTTTCTCCTAACATATTCACGTCATCCGCATGATAAGCAGGTACATTTTTAGAAAATTATCTGAAAGTCAAATCGGTTATCTTTATAAGAATGTCCATTAATTTGTCTTGGATCCGAGAGCTTAGAGTTTTTCTAACACAGCATGAATTGTTTGAGTGAGATTATTTATGACAAGAACCGCTGGGAAGAAAACATAACATAAATGCATGCGGGTATATCCGACACACAACATTTACCAGATCCTACAGTATAAAATGTAGCAAGGAAGTTTTATGTACGTGTTTCGTTACGTCTAGTGTACATCGTGAAAATATGAATATACTGTAACACATATGAACACGAATGCATACGTATAAACTTATACACAGACAAGTTGGGTTATAAATTTCGCGATATTGAAGAAAAACCAGACGCCTTTGTTGATGATTCCTAGGTAGGCTGGTAAAATGAAAAATTGTTATTCACAGGTAATGACTTTAGGAAGAGACCAAAAACACAAAATATAATCCAACCTCATTTAGCATTTACTTAGTTACTCCGTACGTAGATGAAATTATTGGGGATCATCAGTGCGGTTTTCGGCGTAATAGATCGACTATTGATCAGATTTTTTGTATTCGACAGATAATGGAGAAAAAATGGGAGTATAAGGGTAGAGTACATCAGTTATTCATAGATTTCAAAAAGGCATATGACTCGGTTAAGAGGGAAGTATTATATGATATTCTTATTGAATTTGGTATTCCCAAGAAACTAGTTCGATTAATTAAAATGTGTCTCGGTGAAACATACAGCAGAGTCCGTATAGGTCAGTTTCTATCTGATGCTTTTCCAATTCACTGCGGGCTAAAGCAGGGAGATGCACTATCACCTTTACTTTTAACTTCGCTCTAGAATATGCCATTAGGAAAGTTCAGGATAACAGGCAAGGTTTGGAATTGAACGGGTTACATCAGCTTCTTGTCTATGCAGATGACGTGAATATGTTAGGAGAAAATACACAAACGATTAGGGAAAACACGGAAATTTTACTTGAAGCAAGTAAAGCGTTCGGTTTGGAAGTAAATCCCGAAAAGACAAAATGTATGATTATGTCTCGTGATCAGAATATTGTACGAAATGGAAATATAAAAATTGGAGATTTTATCCTTCGAAGATGTGGAAAAATTCAAATATTTTGGAGCAACAGTAACAAATATAAATGGCAGTCGGGAGGAAATTAAACCCAGAATAAATATGGGAAATGCGTGTTATTATTCGGTTGAGAGCAGTTTGCTGTCCAAAAATCTGAAAGTTAGAATTTATAAAAGTTATATTACCGGTTGTTCTGTATGGTTGTGAAACTTGGACTCTCACTCTGAGAGAGGAACATAGGTTAAAGGTGTTTGAGAATAAGGTTCTTAGGAAAATATTTGGGGCTAAGAGGGATGAAGTTACAGGAGAATGGAGAAAGTTACACAACACAGAACTGCACGCATTGTATTCTTCACCTGACATAATTAGGAACTTAAAATCCAGACGTTTGAGATGGGCAGGGCATGAAGCACGTATGGGGGAATCCAGAAATGCATATAGAGTGTTAGTTGGGAGACCGGAGGGAAAAAGACCTTTGGGGAGGCCGAGACGTAGATGGGAGGATAATATTAAAATGGATTTGAGGGAGGTGGGGTGTGATGATAGAGACTGGATTAAACTTGCACAGGATAGGGACCGATGGCGGGCTTATGTGAGGGCGGCAATGAACCTCATTTAGCATTTACGGGTAACAATAGGTGCTGTCATACTTGGTGGTTCAGTCTATTACCACAGTCTAGTACATACAGTCACGAAGCTCAATACGTAGGGGAGACTTGTACCTTTGAACATATTTTGTTTTTTAATTTTTGCTGCTACCTAGAGGACTCAAAATGAAGTAGATTGTAGAGAAAGTCGTTAAGTAGATCTGGTCGTAGTTTCGCTTTGATTTACTGCAAAGTGTGATTACAGTGGACAAAATAATTTTTTTAGTATCAAAAGTAAACATTTCTTTCATTGATATATGTTTTCTAACACAAAACCAGATTGTATTTGTTAATATCTTTCAAGTACGGTGTGTTCCCTATCATCTGGTGAGTAATAACATATTTTAATTTCCATGATTTATTCGAATCTCTAGTTTTGGGAGCCATATTTCTTTAAACGTGCACCCTCTTGTACCATGGAACGTGTTCCAAAGTACACGATACTATCGGTTTTTGTTTTTCTAATATTTTAAGATCATGCCACGAAGTAAGTCTGGAGTTAAGAGGCCCCCAATTGATACGGTTGTCTTGAAGAGAGCTGTTGAAGGCGTTATTGCTCCTCCAGGAAATAAAATCTCAATCAGAGAAGCCTGCTCTGGTTTATGATTACAAATACATTTTAAATATGATTATCAGTTCTTACAGCTATATTCCCACCTATATGACATGTTTTCCAACTTACAAGAGAGTATGTTCCAAGGTACATGATCCTGTTGTACCATTGAACACATTACATATCCCTTCATTTTATTTTTTCCATCCTTAATACATCTGTAAAACAGGAAAATACATACAGGAAGTTGTAAAGAAATCTTCAATAATTATTTTAAGAATTTTTTCATTTAAAAAATTTCATTTCCTAAAATTTCAAAAAATTAAATGTGAAAAATGTTTAAAGGTACAACAGTCTTCCCTACTAAATATGCATCCATAGATAGTTGCTAACCACTAGGATCGCTAATATCGCCTCATTACAGACAATGCGAAATAGTAGATAAAAATAGAAATAGATAAAAAAATTGCTTCAGTCAATGGTGAGAAGAAACTGCCTACTGATGGATGCAGTGGAAGGAATGGTGAACGGGAGAAAAGTTCGGGGCAGAAGAAGAGATCTGATGATAGACATATGCATCATATGCAGAGACTAAGAGGAAGACAGAAAATAGGAAAAAATTAAGACTGCTGAGTTTGCAGTGTCCTTGGGCAAAAAACTATGAACTGTAAATGAATGAAATAATATATTCACACATATTATTTATGTAAACTTCTGTTACAAATATAAAATTACGATTGTGCATTAGCGTAGAGAAAAATATTTATAGAAGGATACTGAAAAATTATTTAAATGAATTAAGGAAATACCCGGAAAAACTGAGGAGCGTCCCGGAATCGAAATCGAACTCCCACAATATATAGTGATGGTAGTTTTTTTAAATTGGTTATTTAACAACGCTGTATCAACTACGAGGTTATTTAGCGTCGATGAGATTGGTGATAGCGAGATGGTATTTGGCGATATGAGGCCGAGGATTCGCCATAGATTACCTGCCAATCACCTTACGGTTGGGGAAAACCTCGGAAGAAACCCAACCAGGTAATCAACCCAAGCGGGGATCGAACCCGCCCGAGCGCAACTTCAGACCGGCAGGCAAGCGCCTTACCGACTGAGCCACACCGGTGGCTTGGTGGTGGTAGTGGTAGTGGTGGTGGTAGGTAGTAGTAGTAGTAGTAGTAGTAGTAGTAGTAGTAGTAGTAGTAATGGTGGTTGTGGTAGGGTGGTGGCGGTGGTAATGGTGGTGGTGGTGGTGGTAATGGTGGTAGAGATAGTTGTTGTGGTGCTAGTGGTAGTGTTGGCGGTAATGGTAGTGATCAGAGGTCTGCATCGGATGTTTTCGCTCTAGCGCCAAGTAGTTCATAGCATAATCCGATAGGTAGCGCACATGCATGATGGCGATAAATCCTCGAACGGTATAAGCCGAGCGTTAGACATTCGTTCTTGTTACAGTGATGAACTGTGTAGTAACATCATAGATGTTTATCATTTCAAAACTTTGCAGTGTTTAACTGACCTCTCCATAGTACAACTACAAAACTTGCTTTAAATGTAATATAAATGTTGTAGGTTGTTTTTTTTTTTCCCACACAGGAGTGATTTTGTTTTTGCCACATCTGATAGATGCTACTGGATGTAAATGTAATTATTATAAACGGATAACACAATCACGATAATGCAAGAACTGTATCAAGTTTTCTAGTAGAAATAATAATAATAATAATAATAATAATAATAATAATAATAATCTCTAATAATTATTGTATCAATCTTTGCGTCTGTAACAGTTGTGCAGCATGATTATTCGTTTTATTATATTTTCTGTGACTTATCTCTGTACTAATATTGTTATTAATCTACTGCTATATCAATAATATTTTGTAAAACGTTTCTACATTGTCGCAGTATATAGGCGGAACACTATGTATGGACTTATCATATTATATATATGTTGTAAATCATATATTGAATGATTATTAATTACCAATAATAACTGAATATCGAAATTTTTCATAATATTTTATTTATAACTTCATGTTCCAGTTTTGGTACGTTCCATTGACTGTTCCATTAAACGTTTGTCATAAACGCAGAAAATAAAGCCTTATTTCTACCGTGTGAGCAAAACATATGTGTATCTTATCTGTCGCCTTCCATACAAGATAAGACATGTCGATGAGATGACTTTGTACTGTACTTCTATTTATCACGAGCGTATCACGACCGATCGTATCTCACTCGAGGGTGCGACACTCGACCGAGTTCAAGCGAGCGATTTAACTCCAATGCAGCACTCTGGTAGTGATGGTGTTAGTGGTGATGGTAGTGGTGGTAGCGGTGGCGGTGGTGGTGATGATGATGTACGTAGAGATAGTAGTGGTAGTGTTAGTAGTAGTAATAGTAGTGGTAGGGTTTAATGTCGTGCATTATAGGCTCTATGCTCTGTTCAAGTTTCTCGAGTATGTCGAAGTTCGATATTCTCCGATGTTCGCTCTGCAAATGAAGGCCTATCGTGTTTGTTCCACCTTTTCATAAAAATAGTCGTATTCGCTGTCCTCCACTTCCACCATTTCATGCTTTAAGAGCTTAAAGATTTTAGCACAGATCTTGTGATTAATTTTTGTTACGAAATAAGACCATTTTAATGTCTTGGTTCTCTCTGTTCAAACATTGCAGAATACTGATATTGGTAGTTTAGTGTCATATTTTAGCAGCGCTTTGAACTGCAGAGAAATTCAGTGTCGAAACTTGAAAAAAAATATCATACAAATTTTGCCTGCAGCTCTCTTATCAGAGAAGATATTCTTTAACCTGCTTTACCCGTTTCTCAAAAGATCATGCTAAGGATTCTAGCGTTCTTAAAAATCCATCGTCATCGACTGGATTTGAACTCGCGAACGTCGGACAGAACAGCCATTATTGTATCCGCGAAGCAACCTACACAACCTCCAACTATGAAGACAACACTTATTTACACGTATCATCATATTAATAGTGTTATTCATCAACATTAAACGCTCAAATGTAAGGGTAATTCTTGATAATGTGTCCAGAATTGCATAATGCCATCTCATAAGTCAAGAAAATAGGAGACAAAATTAAACCAAAGGAAATACAGCTCTTCCTTGCCGGAAATTGAACCTCGTCCCGTTGAATTATTACCTAGAAGCGCTACAGTTTTAGCCACAGACTACTGTTTCACGCATATGTAAGCCTATTATAAAAGTAAACAATTAAATTTTTAATTAAAATTGTCTTCCGCTCGAGTATCTCATCATGCATGAAACTTTTATTGTATTCCAAAGCAGGAAATCAAAACATTTATTTACAAAAGAAGTATATATACTGTGTATATATATATATATATATATATAAATATATATGCCTAAAACAGTATACAGGGGCATCATTTTATTTTTACTAACATTTTTAATATTAACCTCTATAACTTTGATCAACTTTGTCCCCCTTCCACGACTGGAGTTCGATAATACTGGCGTAATGTGCAAAAAATCACTTACTAGGTATAGGAGGAAGAAAAGTAGTTCATTCATTTACGTAAACTTGGAAATATTGCCTTTTGAGTTTGATCATTTTCATTAGGTTTTTGTTTAATCAAAATACAGTACAGTATTAGCAATGAGTGTTTTTTACTCACGAACTGAGCTATCCATGTGGACGTATTCATTATGCAGTGTATGTTATACTGTCTACATCACATGTTACAGAGTGTCAGTGAAATGTGTGCTAAAGTGTCAGTGAAATGCGTCATAGTGCCACTACAGGGAATGAGATGAAAAAGTGAAAGACTATTGAAACTTATGTAGGACCTATAGATAATTATGTAGGTTGTATTGTAAAATTAGGTATTTTATTTTATGTTTTATTATTATTGTGTTAAATTGTATTGTGTATTATTATTGTATTGTGTGTAAAATTGTATATGTGTTGTAAAATTGTATTGTGTATTGTAAATTTTATTGTGTATTGGTTATCATTTTATTGTGTATTGTTAATATTGTATATACCACTGCCACCGGGTGCTTGCCCACTTGCAGTGTAAATAAATACATACATACATTAGCCTACAATATAGAGTATGAAATTAAATTGAAAAATAATCATAATATGGATATTTAAACACATTTTTGAAAATGGTAGAAGTTCATTTCGATACAGGCTTCAGTTCTAATGTGTATATTATCGCACTATAGACTATTGTACCTAATCCCAATTACCAGTTTCATCCTTCGTAATAAGTAACTCATGTTGAAATAATTCTGTACCTACTCTATAAAAGAGTACCTTACGTACTGTAAATTCAATCTTCACGTCTGGCCGATCCGAAAAGATAGGCTAAAATTACTCAGACGTACTAACTACTGTCCGTCCAAGTGGTTATGTCGTAGGGTCGTAGAAAGGGAGGAAATCATGTGACAGTTAATTACTTAACGAGGCCCTTTTATTTAAGTTATTTTGAATAGTAGTATAATATTACGTAGACGTCCAATTAAATCCTAACAGAAATTAATGTTTTCAGAAAAGAGCTAAGACAGCCCAGCCACTAGCTGGAGATTAAAAGCTGGTGGAGGAAACCGGGATACGATGTAGGCAAATGGACGACAGTACCTGTGCGAAAATGATTCAATATTGAAAGCTCTTTCGTCACTGGAAAACGCAAAGATATTTTTGGAACGTACTGTTCACTATGGGCGTAAGGCTACTATGACTGTATATGCGGTCTTGGATATGTGTGGAGGACGGTTGAACTTCATTAGTAGAAGGGGTGGGAGTGAAGTACATTAAAAAACTCAGGTACAATAAAAATTGAAGTAAAAATAAAATGATGTCCCTGTACATAAAATGCTGAAAAATAGTCTGATTTATAACAAGAAAATCTAGCTGAACTTGTCTCGAAATCAGAACCATTTAAAAATTTAGAAACTTTGTGGCGTGACATTTGGAAACCATGACTGTCAGCCTTGTTACGCGTTGAAGTGAAAAGTGCCAATCCACAGCACTTACAGAATTACATTAGCGGGAGTGATGACAACGGAACAGAATACAAAGTTACAATATCTGTCATCGAAATTTTCTGTACTTAAATCGAGGTGAAAATTTCATCGGAGTGCAATTTCTGAAATCAATATTATTGAAAGACAAGTTCCACACTAGCGGTAAGTGCAAAATATAATGTAAGTTAATTGAAACAATAGCAAAGAAAATGTGTCGTCCGTGAACACGAGAGAATACAAATAGGAGTTCGACTGAAGAGTTGTAACACACGGAGGAACTACCCAAAGCTACAGATGTTTACAGAAATACAAGCAACCTGACTCATCGCTTATCGTCAAACTTCCCTCACCCCCGATGTATAATGGGTCAGTTTTCAATGTTGCCTTATCGAGCAGAGAAAACATTTACTTAGAACACAGTCTACTATATACAGTCACGAAGCTTGAGTTTTGAGGGTGCTAGAAACAATAGACTGTGACGGTACTATTTTGCATTGCCTGTAATGAGGCGATATTACGATCCTAGTGATGAGCAACTATCTAATGTTTGCATATTTACTACGTATTGAGCTTCGCGACTGTATATACTAGACTGTGCTTATAATGCTACTTTCCTTCTGCAGAAATTTTATACTCGTATATCCATGGTTATGAAATGATAGCTCATATCTACAAAACGGTTATTTAATTTAATCACATTAGTATTTAGATTAACTAAGTTACATTATTATTATGTTCAGAAAATTGAACAGTTAACTAATATTTTGTCCTTGAATAGAAGATCTTGTAAAGCAGAAAAAAATATATAAAAAGTGTCTATTTTGAGAAAAATTAATTTATAAAACATCTTTTTGATTTACAGATATCAGGTATCACTTTCGATATATTTGATTTTAGTTTGTTATTTAGGAAAGATTAACTGTCCTACATCGTCAATGCGAGAATATTAAATTTTCTTATTTATTTGACGACGTCTTAACTCAGGAACTACTGAATATATCATATTGAAATGTTTACAGAATAAAGATGCAATGTTTCTAAGACTAAGGAAACTGATGCAAATGTATTAGGAAGTAAAATTGTAAGAAAATACTTGATTTCTTTTTCAAATAACATTCATTTTATTTTATTTTAGTATAAAATATTTTTTTTCTCATCAAACTAACAGACAATATCACTTAATGTGCATCAAATTCATTGTTGTATTATTGTCCATATTTGTTTAAGATTTAATAAAATGTGCATAACAATAAAATTAACATTGTTTTAAATATTGAAATCTTTTTTGTTTTACAACTGTATTTCTTGATAAATTTGCGTTAGTTTTTCTAGAAACACTGCATCTTTATTCAATAAAAATATGTTAATATCATTCTGTTATATATATATATACCAAACAAGACAAATTATGAAATGCGATTTTGAGAGAGAGAAAATTGACGAAATTATTTTCTTTCCATGAATGGAAGTTTGAAGAACGAGGATTGTAAAAATTATGAAACTGCACTGATAAATTACCCGAAAATTTAGAAATATTGCACGATACCCAGTGATACAGATAACCCAAAAACCCGCGACACTGAAGGATTTGTTCAAGAAAAAAGTGAAAAAATGGTCAAATTTTCAGAGGGAAGGTGGTTTAGAATGTGGAGATTTCATAGACGACGTCAACTGACTTGAAAAGACATTAGAAAATAGCTCAAAATTGGAAATAATTTACTGGTATAGATGACATAAAAGTGATTATTTAACACGTGAAATGACCACTTTCTAAATGAAGCGAATTGCACATTTCACTCCATTTAGTATATGCAAGGCATATCAAAAGCCTAACCTAACCTAGCCTGTCACAGAATTGTATAGGCTAAGGCTTATCAAAAGCCGCAAGTATTTGGATGTCACGTTCTTGAAAATGATCATAGTTTTCTGTCCAATGGTAGATCTTCACTGCAAATCCAGCATTCTCTAATCTTTCCTATTTTCTGCTTTCCTCTTTGTCTCCGCATATGATCTTTATATCTTAATGTCGCCTAGCATCTGATATCTTCTTCTGCCCGAGCAATTCTCCCATTCTCCAGAGCATACTTTAGTAGGCAGTTTCTTCTCAGACAGTGACCCAATCAATTTTTTTTTCTTTATGATCAATTTCAGCATTAATCTTTCTTCAGCCACTCTAACACAGCTTCATTTCTTATTCTGTCTGTCCATTTCACACGCTCCATTCTTCTCCATACCCACATTTCAAATGCTTCTATTCTCTTCTCTTCACTTCGTCGTAATGTTCACGTTTCTGCTCCATACAATGCCACACTCCACATAAAGCACTTCCCTTAGTTCTTTATCCAGAGTTCCGCAGGAGATGCTCATTTTTCTATTAAAAACTTCCTTTGCCAGCTTTAGCAGCTTAATAATGCTGAAATAATGTACTAAATTCTTGAATACTATGCGCCATCTTCAGAATTAACTATTAAACGCTAATCCTTTAAAACATATAAACAAACCTCATAAATATAACTGCATTGTTTAATTTAAGCAATTCATCTGTAGATAATCTAAAGGTAAAAATTAGAGCCCGAAATAAAGCCCGTAAAATAGAGAACATGAAAATATTTTTAGGTTTCAATGCATTATGACTCTCTCAATTGCAGTTAAATTTTAAAAGAGTTAAAAAAAATAACAATGTATTTACTTTAGTGTCATTATACGAAATCTTGACTGTGTAACAGACATATCGATGTCATCCGACAAGAACTTTCTGGAGACAACGGTAGTAATCTTCAGCTGAACTCGTAACTATGCTAAAACTTCCTCTGTAACTACAGAAACTATGCAAATCAGATAATATTCAATACTTAATTATTCTGTACTAAAATTACCCACGATGTATGCTAATTGTGAGAGTATTGCATTAGATTTGCAAAAATATGTATAACTTACTGTAATTTCTGTGTATGTATTTGACCGAAAATCATTCTATCGTTTTTTCCGACAATGTAATTTAAAATTTCCTGTCAATTCCTTATAAGAATTATACAGTATATCTTGCACATTTACAGGCATGGTTTCGTACTCAGTTCGTTTTGAAATATATAGAACCTTAACGACATCATCATCCTCGTAACTTCGCTCTAAATATAGAATTTATATTTCTTAGGAAGTAATCCATCACTGACCAACAAGTTTCTGTCTAGTTTTTATTTAGTGTGAACGGAAATAATTATCTTGAGGTCTCTTCCGCACTAATCCTAAAAATAAAAATCTAATACATCTTATTCCGAACGCTAACGATTTAAAAATATGACCGGTTATCACACAATCAATTCATTTTACTCGCCATTATATTGTTATAATATTTGCAATAAGAATAATTCTCCTTATATACAGAATGAACCTAAGTAATGTAATTAATTTCAGGAGGTTATTCTTTGAGATATTTCAAACAAAAAGTTTAATACAATTTAGTTCGTTCGTGCTTCCTTTTGGAGGTAAAAACTGTTTTACATCCTTCAGGCCTAACAGCGTGTTTTGGAAAGTCTATGGATATCGTTCCCAATATGCTCAGTCAATTTAAGGGAACAATGTGTGATATTAAATGGTTGAAAGAATTTTAGTTTTGTTCTTCAAATTCATACGAACAAATGTAGCTTTCCTTTCTGCAAAGGAATTTTATGTTACATTTGTTCTGATCACATTTCTGCATATTTAAAGGACAAAACTAAAATTCATTTTATCATTCATTATCATAATATACTTCTTTTTTAAATTGACTGAGCATATTTGAAATTAAATCAATGCCTACTTACTTACTCGCTTTTAAGGAACCCGGAGGTTCATTGCCGCCCTCACATAAGCCCGCCATTGGTCCCTATCCTGAGCAAGATTAATCCAGTCTCTATCATCATATCCCACCTCCCTCAAATTCATTTTAATATTATCTTCCCATCTATGCCTCGGCCTCCCTAAAGGTCTTTTTTCCCCTCCGGCCTCCCAACTAACACTCCACATGCATTTCTGGATTCGCCCATACGTGCTACATGCCCTGCCCATCCCAAATGTCTGGATTTAATGTCCCTAATTATGTCAGGTGAAGAATACAATGCGTGCAGTTCCGTGTTGTGTAACTTTCTTCATTCTCCTGTAACTTCATCCCTCTTAGCCCCAAATATTTTCCTAAGCACCTTATTCTCAAACACCCTTAACCTATGTTCCTCTCTCAAAGTGAGAGTCCAAGTTTCACACCCATAAAGAACATCCGGTAATATAACTGTTTTATAAATTCTAACTTTCAGATTTTTTGACAGCAGACTGGATGATAAAAGCTTCTGGACCGAATAATAACAGGCATTTCCCATATTTATTCTGTGTTTAATTTCCTCCCAAGTATCATTTATATTTGTTACTGTTGCTCCAAGATATTTGAACTTCACCACCTCTTCAAAAGATAAATTTCCTATTTTTATATTTCCATTTCGTACAATATTCTCGTCACGAAACATAATCATACACTTTGTCTTTTCGGGATTTACTTCCAAACCTATCTCTTTACTTGCTTCCAGTAAAATTCCCGTGTTTTACGAAATTAAATCAATGGCTTTCCCAAAACACGCTGTGAAATGTTTCATATAAAACAATTTTTATCTTGAAAAGGAAGCAAAAAAGAGCAAAATTGTATTAAATTTTTTTAAATAAACTCCAAGAACAATCCCTGAAATTAATAACATTTATCGTTCAGATTGTATATAGGACTGAAAGTCTTACAGGCAGTCTTTTAATAAGTAGGGGCTACCTATTTCAAAATAACTATCGATAAACAAATGCGTACTTAAAATTTATATCGATAGATAAACTTTATTTCGAGACAACACTGTTAACCAAAATATCATGACTAATAAACTTTTGAAATATTATACTGGATGGTTTGAGAAATGTTGCCTTGTCGAACTCTGCGTCAAAATGGCAAATGTGTAACATTTCACACTTAAAATCTCTAGTGAGATGATACATTATTTTATACCATAAATTTCTATGTAAGAAGTATGTATTAATAGCATATCTTATAATCTTTAGCTAAAGTAAAGAGACATCATTTTATTTTACTTCAATTTTTATTGTACCTGAGTTTTTAATGTACTTCACTCCCACCCCCTCTACTAGTAAACTTACAACCGTTCTCCACACAGAACCAAGACCACTTATGCAGTTCTGAGTTAGTGAATATAGTACGTTCCAGAAATATGTTCGCGTTTTCCAGTGACGAAAGAGCTTTGAAT
This sequence comes from Periplaneta americana, assembly GCA_025594305.2. Classification (NCBI taxonomy): domain Eukaryota; kingdom Metazoa; phylum Arthropoda; class Insecta; order Blattodea; family Blattidae; genus Periplaneta; species Periplaneta americana. Next base: position 171,207,946 of record JAJSOF020000005.1, read on the forward strand.
ATTGAATCATATTTTCGCACAGGTACTGTCGTCCGTTTGCCTACGTCGCATCCCGGTTTCCCCCATCTGCTTCTGTTCGCCCCTCTGTAAAGTCTAGTAGCTGGGCTGTCTTAGCTCTTTTCTGAAAACATTAATTTCTGTTAGGAATTGGATGTCTACGTAATATTATACAACTGTTTAAAATAACTTAAATAAAAGGGCATCGTTAAGTAATTAACTATCACGTGATTTCACCTCCCTTTCTACGACCCTGCGACAAAACCACTTGAACGGACAGTAGATAGCATTTCTGAGTAATTTTATCTTTTCGAATCGGGCAGAAGTGAAGTTTTAATTTACAGTACGTAAGGTACTCTTTTATAGTGTAGATATAGAATTATTTCAACATGAGTTACTCGTACGAAGGACGAAACTGGTAATTGGAATTAGGTACAGTAGTCTATAGTGTGATAATATGCACAAAAGAACTGGAGCCTGTATCGAAATGAACGGTCACCATTTTCAAAGATGTGTTTAAATATCCGTATTATGATTATTTTTTAATTTAACTTCATTCTCTATATTGTACGCTAATGTGCTATAGAAATTATAATATACACTGCATAATGAATACGTCCGAATGGATAGTTCAATCCGTGATTAAAAACACTAAGTGTTAATACAGTACTGTATTTTGATTAAACAAAAACCTAATGAAGATTATCAAACTGAAAATTGCTATATTTCCTAGTTTATATAAATGGATGAACTACTTTTTTCCCTCCTATACCTAGTAAAGTGATTTGTATTTTAAGCCAATATCATCGAACTCCAGTCTTGGAAGGGGAAGCAAGCGGTGTTTCCGGTTCTAGACTTTTAATCCAAAGATATAGCCAGGTTGATATTAAAAATGTTAGTAAAAATAAAATGATGTCCCTGTATATCAAATCCAATAAAGTCAAAATTGATTCCAATTAGTTATCTGTGTGAAGTTTACTACGTTTCATTCACTAAACGTTCGCGACGAATTGTTAAAAAGTGTGAAATTTTTTACTCACAATGAAATACCAAGTTACAGGTTCTTTTTCTTACGACATAACTAAGTTAAGTGCCCAATTAAAAAAGCGTTAGATTCTCTTCCCTTACCTTGCGTGAGGGCGGTCCCTACGATGCTGAGAAGAGTTGCAATGACGATGGCTGATGGATGCAGCAGCCGAGATTTCCTTCCACAGGAAGTCATCCTTTTCTTGCTGGACAAATTAAACATTGTTTCAGAATCTTCCACAATTTAAAGAAAAACTTGTTACTTCTTCTGCTTTGTTTTTTCTCGTCTTGTTTACTATCACGTCATTTGAAATATTATGGTTCACTTACACGCAAAACACGCACAAGAACTTTTATATTTACTTTTATAATTTCACTTCTCACAGCAATAAATTTAATGATACACGAAAATACTAACACTGAGATATTTACATTATATATCTATATATTAATCTCCTTCTGTACTAAAGATACTTGATATATGAAATATTTATAATTGCGTCCATATACTATATAAAACACCGATATTAATGTCCACTAACTGTTCCAAAGCTTTCTAACAGAAATGGATTTATACGACACTTAAATGAGTGTATTTAGACGAACAAATTTCTTTGAAATATTTATGAATTAGATTGGAGTAGATATAATAAACAAATAACACTCAAATTCACACGATTTCCAGTAGAAGTATGTATTATTCACAAAGAAAATTCACTTTATGTATATTTATATTTACGTAGAAAACCTAGAATCTTGAATCAAAAATCGAACACAAACTTGTTCATAAACACCAAAGTACGTTGTATTCGCCGTCACTTTTTCACCAACAATAACTGAAGGTCACATAAAAACCAAAAAATATATTTCCCTTACTCAATACAGCATTTCCCTCCACTTATATTTGATGAAAACTTTTTTCGCGACCACTGCAGTTGTAATCGATGCAGGCAATGTCACAGACGATAGTATATCAACTTAACATCGAGTGAGTCGTTACCTGTCCAGTATTCCGTTTAAGACCGATCTCCTTCACTTATAATTGCGAAGCAGAGAGGGTTGGAAGTCACTGAAGAACGAATCAAATGTCTCACAAAACTGTCTTTCAAGTCCACGAAAGTTTGTTACAAAAACTGTAATATCTTTGTAAAGAGAAGAGAAAAAATGTTTGAGAAAGATAGAAACGTTCACTGTTAAAATTCTTTCTTATAGTCACATTAACAGTTATTGTTAATGTTACTTAAAAATGAAAATTAGTCAGAGTTCAAAGTTTTAAAATCGGCCACAATTATATGTCAACTGGAGGACAATTACGATACACGCAAAAAAATCGTATTCACGTACAATCGAAGTTTAACATGTACAAACCATTATTTTTTTAAGAAATATTAAAATCTACTGTTTCTAAAATTAGTTCACTTATAGTGTCATCAAATTCTTAACGTTTTGCCACGAAAGGGAAATGCATTTCTTCATAAGAAAAAATCGAAGTGATTAATTAATTAGGTAGCCAATCCTGCATTGTAAATCGGGATATTTTCGCCGTCACTTGCCTTCGCACGCACGCACGCGCCATACGTATGACCTCCCTCTTGCTGGCGAGCGCTTCCTGACACAGGAGCATGTCCGGTTCTGACCCGGCTGGCACCGAATCTCGAGCGAGACTGGCAGCTCCTGCTCTGTTGCGAGTACACCACGCGCAGGCGCAGGGACGCAGACAGCGCCTGTATCAACTGCTACCGTGCTATATTGCTACGAATCTAATGGAGACAATGGGGGACGAAAAGCACATGATTTATGAATAGATGGCAATTTCTTTCTTTTCTTTTTTTTTCTTTCTTTCTTTCTTTCTTTCTTTCTTTCCTTTCTTTTATATTTCTTTCTTTCTTTTTTCTATCTTTCTTTTCTTTTAAATTTTTTTAATTCTTTCTTTTTATCTTTCATTTCACTTCACACATCATCTCTGTATTCCTCATCTTTCGCTGTTGCTACCTCTCGTCACTGGAACTCTCTGCCGCCTGAAATCAAGGGCTGCCGAACACTGAAATCTTTCAAATCCAGGTTAGAAAATTATCTTATGACGAGTTGCCAAACTAACTTACTATTATGACAAGTATTGTATTGCATGTTTCCACGTATTCACATTTTTTTTTTATGTTCTAGTGATATTTAACTTATTTTATATTTTTTGTTTTCATATTTTCCGATAATGGTATATCTCTAATGTGATAAGTTGAGCTATATATAATCATAATTTTCCTTACTGTGTGTACTTAAAAATATTGTATTCATTGTATGCTTTATACTGCACTATTTTATTACTACTATTGGTATTATTATTACTATTATTATTATTATTATTACTATTATTATTATCATTACTATTCTTATTATTATTATTATCAATAATTGTCTTATTTTTTATACTTTGTATGCCTAATTTATTTTGACCTGCTGTTCACATTTTATTATGCTTTCTTCTTTCTTTTTATATGTTATATATTATGTCTGATTTCTTCTTACTTGTTGTTTACATTTTATTATTATTATCTTATTCAGTTTTGGTGTAAAATTGTAGTGTACTTTGTAAATTTGTAGTTTTTTTGTAACGCAGTTTTTACTCCTGGTTGAGTGGGTTTACTATCACAAAGATTTTGCCGTATGGCCTAGAAAGGCTCTGACCTTAAATAAATCATTAATTATCATTATTATTATTATTATTATTATTATTATTATTATTATTATTATTATTATTATTATTATACGTCTTTACTTCTTTCTTGCGGTCAATGTAGAGTATCCACCGCCCACTGAACGAATATCGGTTAAACGAGCGTTGAGCGACTTCCGCTGATTTTGGAATAGACACCGACGCGGTTAGGTTAGGTTAGGTTAGGTTAGGTTTTTAGGCTTTTATTGTCCCGTCAAGATGAAGGTGAAAGTGATTGAGCGTGATTTTTTGTTTTCTATGTTGGCAGTTCGACTGCGTTGGTGTCTATTCCAAAATCAGCGGAAGTCGCTCAACGCTCGTTTCATCCGAATATTTCACACTTTTATCACTGCCAATGTTGCGCTATAAACCAATTTTCGCAAATCTAATGTAAAAGACTTGCCTACACAAGCAACAAGTTATACTAAATGTTTAGGATTATTGTAAAACTGGCCTATGTCTCCTATAGTGGGCGGGACACAAGTAACATTCACCTTTCTTTCTTTCTATGTATCTTTTGCGGACCTCTGAAGAAAGAACTAAGGGAGAGACTAGTGAAGTGCTTTATGTGGAGTGTAGCATTGTACGGGGCAGAAACATGGACATTACGACGAAGTGAAGAGAAGCGACTAAAAGCATTTTAGATGTGGATATGGTGAAGGATGGAGCTTGTGAAATGGACAGACAGAATAAGAAAAGAAGCTGTGTTGGAAAGAGTGGGTGAAGAAAGAATGACGCTGAAACTGATCACGAAGAGGAAAAGGAATTTGTTGGGTCACTGGTTGAGAAACTGCCTACTGAAGGATGCAGTAGAAGGAATGATGAACGGGAGAAGAGTTCGGGGCAGAAGAAGATATCAGATGATACACGGCATTAACCCTTTCTAACCCAAATTAAATTTACAAGCAATCCATGTTGAAACAAATAGCTGTATTAGGACCAATTCAGTGACCAAGTTACGGAAACATTTGAAACAAAACTATATTGATGAAAATGTATTGGTAGAAGATCCAGAAAAATTTACCTTCATATGTAACACACAAGTATATAAATGCTATAAAGTTAATTATTTTCATATGGTATCATATGGTATCTATAGGTATAAGTATAACTATACATGATTGTAACCTACCTACTTGCTCATGTAACGCTTTGAGTATATCCTCACAAGTTAAATATTTAGGCATTATTATTGACCAACATTTAAAATGGGACAAATATCTCCTTTCTGTGTAACAGATTGCTCCACAAATTTTCCATTCTACGCTCTTATTTACCTGTTTATGTTCTGCGTATGTCTTAGCTCTGTTTCAATCAATAATTCAGTATGGTATTTTAGGTTGGGGAGGAATGGCAAAATCGACTCTCCGTCCTTTAAATCTGCTCCAAAAAGAATTATCAAAATTTGTCTGTATAAACCTTTGATTACCCAACAAAATTAATTTTTTAGGAATTTGGCGTATCAAATCTAGAACAAATTTATAAACAAAAATTGCTGATTTACTTCCATAAAAACAATAAATTTAAATATGATCCTCATGAATACCAGACGAGACAAAACTACAGTTTCTTTCTAAATACTCCCAAATGCAACACAACTGCTGGATTAAAACACAGCAAAATTTTGGACCCAAAATATATAATACATTAATTAGAGCTTACCCTGAGCTAAGTACACTTAACACACATAGATTTAAGAAACAAATCAGATTAATTATTTAATTGTTTAAGCAATTGAGTTAAAATTGTTACTCTAATATTCATGTACTTCTGTATTTTCTATTTGTATATAGACCCTGTTATTACATGCTGTATGTATTTTACCATTTATTAATGTGATTGTGCTCAATGAACTCTCGTAATTTTGTGATATATTTTGTATAACTGATGAACTGCGCCCGAGCACGAGCTTCTGCTCTTTCGGGCTGCAATGCCTAATGTAGCTCAAGTATAGTATTAATAAATATTATTATTATTATTATTAAATATGCTAAGAGGAGGACAGAAAATAGGAAAGACTGGAGAATGCTGGGTTTTCAGTGAAATACCTGCCCTTGAGCAGAAAACTATGAATGAATGAATTTTAAAATGTCGTAAATTGTATTTAAAATTTGGAATAGTGTATGAATTTAATATAAGTTACATACAACCTACTTATGTCTATAATTTAGAGAATTAGGCCTATTTAATTACTGACTTAGGCCTACTGTAGTTATCCTGATAACCGAATATTAACTGGACTGATTCTATAATAATTATTCGATTGAAATTAAAGACATTATAATACGGTCAGATCTGGATATAGTGAACTCGGTTATAGTGAACATTGGGCCATAGTGAACTTAAATCGTTGATCCCGACCCGCATACATTGCAAAGTACATTCATATTTAAGTTTATAGTGAACCCTAACTTTGGTTATAGCGAACCTAAAACTATAACTTCCCCTAGAAAATGTAATTTTAAAATGGCTAAAATGGTAATTTAGGAAACCTTTCTCCTATAAACTTCCAAAAATATGTTCAGAACTAAGTCCCTAACCTTATACTCCTTAAGTGCATTGAAAGACAAAGGATTTGTTCAGCTTTCTGGACAGCTTGAAACATGTTAAAGAGAATAGTGTATGCAGTGAGGGATAAAGGAAGGATAGTTCTGAGTCCTTTAAAAGAGGTGATTAGAAGAATAGGAAGAAGAAGTGTTTTCTTTTGTAAAAGTAGTAGAGTGATGACCAAAAGGTAAATACAAGAAGGATTACAGTAAAATGGTCAACAACCCTTCCTCCCGCATCTTTGTAAAAGTGAACCGGGGAAATTCCAAGGCCGAGTACACAGTAGCATACCTCTAGTGGGAAGAGGTGCAAAATCGGTCAGTGCCTAATACCTACATGGCAGATTAGATTCAAGTTTCGAACTGTGAACATCAGGATGTCGAAGCATAAAGTATTGGAAGTTGGAAGATACAGCGAACATTAGTACTGATATGAAATTTACTAAACTAAAGAATTACCAATGACAACAGATAAAAAAACATTTTGTCAGCTGATTGTAGGATTAAAATTACATATTATGTATGTTTCCTCAGTACGTGACAGACAGGCAAAACAGCGTAAGTCCAGAACTAAAGTCGTTTTACCCTTAACCAAACATTCTGCTGCTAAGAAAAACTATACAAAAGTCTTTCTGCTACTAAACGATGCTCCTTGCACACAGTAAAATAATCATGCTCTCAATTCAAAACCCCCACAATGTGGACTTAAGTCGTTTTGAAAATTCACCATTCATATACTATACAATTACAAAAATAGTGTATATTCAACATATAAAATTTCAAGGTTACAGATTTAATCTTTGCTGAAAAAATTTACTGAATCTCACCAATTTTTCAGAACGTAAAAAGTACTTAATGGTGTAGATCAGGCCTGCACAAGGTTTGCGCTCTCCGAGCCGGCTCACAGCACATGAGCGGAATGCAGATATTAGCTGCGCTCTGTATAAGGGTGGACTGAAGAAGGGGTGGATCTCGTACAAAATGTACACAAAGGAAGTACTATTAAGAGTGCTTATGAAATGAATTCCCGTTCAGTGTTTGCAAAACTATCTTGGACTATTATTAATTAATAAAGAAATATTTATTTTACAGAAATAATAGAAATTCTACAGCTACTTAAATGTACAATATCATTTTGATATATTTTTATTTATCACTACATCAAAACGAGGTTTTATGCTGTTGGCAGCTGAAAGGAACATTAGCCTACTGATCGTAATGAAACATCAGTTACATATGTTCAATGTCTGTCTTTATTAAAGTTGATTATAGAAAACAGTTGCTCACAAATATAGATGTTGAGCCAAACATAGCAATCATTTTCACAGCCAGCCTGTGTAGTCGTGGATATTATTGCTAATGTTTAGTCTTGTAAAATTCAACCATGCTATTAGTATTTTTCAAACTATCTTTAGCCCTTAGGTCACATGAAGATCAATAAGTTCGAGCTGTAAATCGTTAAATGTTATGTTCCGTCTTTTAGATTCCTCCATACTGTACTGTAGCAGTAGGTAAGCAACGTGAAACAGTTACTGAGAATAGGCCTACACACTGCACTCCAATAGATAACTGAGTGGTCGTTTCCCTCTCCTCTACGTAAAGCAAGTCTATGTCATTCTGATGTGTCTTCCTCTCCGTTTCGGTGAGCGGTAAACTGGGTTCTCCCGCTCCGAAGGAGCGCGCGCGCTCGTCGAGCACTGTTTGTGCAGGTTGGGTGTAGATCAGGGATGTCGAACAGCGCTCTCGAGCTGTCAACTGCAGAGCCTTCACTCCTCCCTTACCGTGCAACTGTTGGACACAGGTAGCAGGTAGTCCGACCGAATGATCGTAAACAAAAGCGAAACTGAGGCGGCTGGTACTTCGATAATTTCTATATATCTTACCAATTGATTAGGAACTCAGTTTAGATTTGCACTTGATGAACTCTGATAAACAAAGAATATAGCCTACTTTAGGATTAATAATAATAATAATAATAATAATAATAATAATAATAATAATAATAATAATAATAATAATAATAATAATAATAATAAAATAATAAAGTTTTATCTACTGGGTCATTCCATGAATGTTGTTCGTTAGTGACGGAAATAGGTCAATCATTATAATAATGTTGTTAATATCATGTTTTAAAATATCAAGTTTCCATGCCCAAGGTGATCCTGGGCGGAAATAGGTAAATGCGACAGGCTCATGTCAGTAGATTTAATAATGTTCCGTTAATATCAGCGTCGTTAAATAAAATAACATTAAAATATCAACTTTGTGTGTATGTGTTGTAGCAGTGCAACTTCAAATTCAGGAACGTAAACTGTTTTAATGTATAAAATTAATTGCTTTTAGCTTGACTTGAAATTTTTTCATAGTTTTTGTTGCAGATTCAAAAATATCTCCTCCTCGAGTTCGATCCTTTATTGAAATGACATCTACAAGATCTCCATGAACATTAAAATCTGAGTCGACACTCCTTATGAACACACAGCTAACTGGGCCGTATCTCTCCGGTCGGTACTTTCATCAAGAGCTATAGTGAGTAATATGTGAAAGTTTTCATTCTTGCTATCAATTGCTCCTCCAGTTATCTTGCATTTATGATACGCGCTCTGCAACAATATTACGAGACAAACATATAGATTTAAAATCATTAACGTATTCCGGACATATCCCTTTTACAACAGCTATGATACAGCCTTTCACAAATTCTCCGTCAGTAAATAGCTTTGAAGCCGTTGCAATAATTTCACAGATTTTGTAGCTAGCACGAACCGAGCTTATTCTACTAACACCCGATGATGATGGAAGGTTTTCTGAATTCAATCTTGATTTTAATTCTTCTACAGCCTTTTCACGAGTGAAACCGGATAACTTTTCTGGTCCATAAGCTTCAGCATGACGTGTAGAATTAAAATGCCTTTTAATATTATGATGGGTAATGTATCCAAGTTCTTTTCTACATATTAAGCAATGTGCCTTTCCTTCCTTTAAGATAAATAAATATTTATCTGTCCACTCACTACTGAATCGTCGTTCCATATCCATACCAGCCGCCAGAGTTGATAAACACACTGCGTACAGAACACTGTTACAGCGAGCTGACTGACTGTCGTTTCAGTATTAATCGTTTCACAGTTTGAGAGCGCTGTTCGACATCCCTGGTGTAGATCTATGTTCATCCGTAAATGGGTACTTGCTGCGAGAAAATGTGAAATTTTCACTGTAAGAATCCCGTAGGGTTGAAGATTACTAATGGGACGTGATTGAATAATTTTCATTTGTTTATGTATAGATTTAAATACTATGAGTATCATTATTTCTTAAGTGGGATGTTCAAAATTATGGAGTGTAAAAAACTTATTTCTTCAATAGACTTGTTAACCACGATTTCTACTGACACTTATCTGAATTTGAACCTAATTCTTTAACGAGGAAATCTGATTTCCTAACCGTTTTATAAATAGATAAAATAAATAGCAGAAAAGCAAAGAAGCCTGATAAAACTGTCGGCAGAGAGTTGATTTCAATGCACTAAAGCCAGACACTATGGAAGCTCGGTGACTTCTGTAGAAGTCCCCCCCTCCTCTTACACGACTCTAAAGAAAGGGGGAAGTGGAGGGGGAAGGAAGACAGAGTAATGAAGAGATAGTAGACCTACACACTACCTCAATTAGAACAGAGTACCGTCCGGAATTCAAATTTGGAACACTACAGGATTTCATGAAGCGTTTCTTGTGATCACAAATACAAATCTTAATAAGAGAAGGGCTAATCTGCGATACGAGTCTGTTTAATGACACTGCATCAACTTGTGGGAAATATAGTGGTGAAGGATGCGATAAATTTCTCTTGAGCAGTGGCAAAGTAGGGAATTGATTATTCACCGTTTATATGAAGAAGAAGAGAGCTTGTAAATTTCGCAGCACTGGATGTTTCTTAAGACTTGAGCAGGCTACGTCTTGCATAACGTTTTCGTATTTCTGTTTTTATATCCTCTGTATCTGAAATAAGCATTTTATTTTTATTCTTGTTATCCGTTTCAAATTTCCTCATCGAGATACGGTATTCGGTTTATCGTTCATGCCAACTTTACTGCTTTGTTTTTCTCTTCTACTTTTGCTGCTAGCAGTAGACCCTATGTTAGTTTCAAAACCTCTGTTTTTAAACACGTTGTTGAGTAAGACTATTCTAATATGAAAGCAATCAGTATCTGTGAAAACTAGTTGCTATTACATATCTTCAGAGGAGAAGACTATCTTATACAGTTGTTTTCATTTCTCTTATACAATTATTTTTCTTCCTCTAACTTATTTTCAATGAAGTTACCATCGAAAGCATCCATATATCTAAAAGTGCGGCCAGGAAAATTATCGTTTCGTACGCAGGAAATTCACATTCAATTACAAAATATTTACACAAAATATTAATAATTTACGGCAGTGCTTCTTTCGCAAATGCTAGGTGAACAATTCTTCGCGCGCCCGCACTTCCGCGGCTTACGTTTTGTCGGCGGAATCAGCTGCTAAGCTGGTTATAAATTAAATTCCTCGCCTCCACCGCGTTCAAGGTCGTGTCAGGCGTCAGTGTGGGTTCCAATATTGCAAGATAAGCACGTGACCTTTAGGCGATGTAATACCACAGTCTAGTATATACAATCACGGGCGGTAGAGCAGCTGGCTACGGACTGGAAGGTCCGGGGTTCGATCCCAGGTGGTGACAGGATTTTTTCTCGTTGCCAAACTTTCAGAACGGCCCCGAGGTTCACTCAGCCTCCTATAAAATTAAGTACCGGGTCTTTCCCGGGGTAAAAGGCGGTCAGGGCGTGGTGCCGACCACACCACCTCATTCTAGTGCCGAGGTCATGGAAAGCTCCATGCCCTCCAAGTGCCTTCATGGCATGTTACGGGGATACCTTTACCTATATACAGTCACGAAGCTTGAGTTTTGAGGTTACTAGGAACAATAGACTGTGCAGGTACTATTTCGCATTGTCTGTAATGAAGGGATAGTAGTGATCCTAGTGATTAGCAACTATCTATAGATGCATATTTACTACGCATTGAGCTTCAATGTATATATGTTAGTATTCTGTTCTTTAACTTTTTTTGTTAAATTTTAACTGCTTGTATACTTTGTGACCTGGCAGAGTGTAAGAGAAGGCCTTAATTCTGCCAGTATAAATAAAGAATTATTATTATTATCATTATTATTATTATTATTATTTAATTATTATTATTATATTAATGCTAATTCAGGTATTTTGTTCTCCAGGTATTTTGTTCTCCACAGAGAATTCATATATGACTCACACGTGCGTGCAGAATCGGCTGGTGCTGTAAGAGATTATTTCAAGAGAGATTCCCTGATGTCCAAGTTATAAATCGGATTTTCGATTCAAAGATTGGTAAATAAATTTAGTAAAACGGAAAGTGTTCTTCATATGAAGCTTACAGTACTCATAGAAGAAACCCTAGATAATATTGGACATGACTCTGCAAAATTCTCCTAGAAAATCACATCGATGTTTGGGAATTTCCTATAACTCTGTTCGAACGGCTAAAAAGTTACTGAAGTTAAAACCCTTGCCTGATATGGATGAGTACATTACATTTACTTTACTTTTTAAGTGTTTACTAGTAATAACTTACGCGATAAATGGTAGGTAGATTTTTTAAATGTTTATTAGTGTTTACTTTTTAAGTATTAATTAGTAGTAACTTATACGACAAACTGTTTTAAGCGTTTATTAGTATTGATTTTTAAATGTTAATTAGTAATAACGTAAGTGGTAAAGTATAGATAGATTTTTAAGTGTTTCATTTTTTGAGTGTTAATAACTACGCGACAAACTTTAGGTAGATTTACTGCGGACTTCTTAACACCTTTTGCACCGAGGTTATTCCCTTGACTTGCCCAAGACTCGCAAGCAGTGGAAGCGGGCGCGCGGAGGATTGTTCACCCATTAGTGTATAACTCTCCGACCGAGTGGTTATGTCGCAAGGTCGTCGAAACGGAGGAAATCACGTGACAGTTATTTACTTAACGGGGTCTTTTCTTTCAATTATTTTAAACAGCTGTATAAAATTACGTAGACTTCCAATTCCGTACACCAAATATTTTCAGAAAAGAGCCCAACAGTTCAGTCACTAGCCTTTACAGAGGGGCTAGCAGAAACGAGCGGGGGAAACCGGGATGTGACATAACCACTTGATCGGATAGTAGGTTAATATAAATGCTATCACAAAATTTATCCAATATTATTTCGTAAATATAAGCTTAAACTATAAAAATATAACAAATTAAATTAATTTTACTAAGTAGGTCTACAATATTTGAAATTCAACTAATAAAAGCTTTGTGTAAGGTAAAGGTTCCCCTATAAATAGCATGAGGACAATTGGGATGAATGACCTCGCCATTAGAATGAGATGGTGTGGTTAGAACCACGCTCCGACCGCCTTTTTACCCCCGGAAAAAGTTTCGATAACCAATTTGATAGGAGGCTGACTGAACCTCGGGGCCGTTCTGAAAGTTTGTCAACGAGGAAATCTCATTACCACCCGAGATCAAACCCAGGACCTTCCAGTCCGCAGCCAGTTGCTGTACCAACTGAGCTATCCGGACGCCAGAAAAACTTTACGTAGGTGTCATAAATCAGTAAATTGCGGTCGCAGACTTATAGAAAACAGAGGACTGAAAGACTCCCAAACTTCCTATATTATCTGAAATAAATAATATCCGTATACTAAATTCTAGCTTTGTAATTCACATATTAAGAGCCAGTGTTTCGTTCAAAGAATTTTGTGCGAGATCGTGCGTATTTGCTTGGTTTCCGCACAAAACCAATACGCGGTAAGTGTGAAATACCACATTCAGTATTCCCAACCTAACACACATAACAATTTCCCTCTTCTTACCGCTTAAGCTCCACATTCATTTTACTGCTTTAGGCTTTTAACATATTATTTTTAGAGACGTTTAACATAGTCATAATTATAAATTGGAAACTTACCACTGCAATTTCACCTACAGTAAATTGCAGTGTTAATTATTATTTTTAAATATTTGCAAAAATTAAGTAAACTCTACAACACCACAAAAGTTACTGCATTTGTAATGCAAGTAGCATTAAGGAAGCCGTGAAAAAATCAACAAGATTCCAGATGCCGATGTTATTACTGCAATATGTTATATAAATAATATTATTAAAATATTAAAATGAAAAATAAATCATTACATAACCTTACCGTTTGTTTTAAGTTCGCATTTATAGACTGGGGGGAAAAAAGACAGACGTATATCACGGCCTGCTGGAGTATAGTAAACACAGAAAACATTTTATAGCAACAATGTTGAAGAGAGATATTTTGGTGTTCCGAAGTTGCCGTCATTAAACAGAAACTAAGATGGAGATTTCATTGCAACTAATTAGAAATTCGTCTTTCAGGTATGTAATAAACGATCTTCGCACAAAATAATGTACGATACACGAGCGGTATGTTTGTTTTCATGTTCTCGGAAATTAAAAAAGCTCAACTACGTTTCGCTTTTTCAATCTTTTCCTCGACCATGAAAACGTCAACATATCGCTCTTGTAACGCATATTACTATTGTATAAACTCATCCTTTCACCAGTGACAATTTGTCTTATTGATATTCTTACAACTTTGCAAGTCACTCATAAATTACAACTATAACCTCGTGTTTATTTTTATTTTTTATAAATTCCTGGATTATGAAATTTGCAGGTTCTTACACTCGTACATGCATATTTTTTATTGAATTGAAATAATGGGTGATATCAATGAAAATGAGATATATCTCAGGATAAAATTCATCTGCGCAATAAGAAGTCAACTCTGTCGAAAGAAAAATATCTCCACTTCGTATCAATAAAAAAATTGTTATGTTCGCACAAAGTCTTCTCGCTGCTTGAGCCTTTCGGAGAATTTTCTCAACTTATCGCTTCCTTCCTCAGCTGCGTAAACAGAAGGCTAGACTAAACATTTCTGTTTAATGGTCAGAACAAGACATAACTATAATTTAGGTTTGAAAAATCTCAGTAAGAAGAGTCTAAGGTTTAAACGCAGGCTAGTTTTGTAGAAACTCTATTAATACCTGGTAGGCTAGGAAAAATGGCATTTACCGGAATGAGACAAAAATAGTCAATAGCTTTAAAAGAAATAATTGATAAGTATAAAATCAAACATGGGTCAATTTTATATATTTTTTTATATACTGTATGTATATGCTGTTCATCATTCATCCACATGGAGGCAGTTGTTGTTGTTGTTTAGTCAACTGTCCCAAGACAAGTCTGAACCTCACAAGTGATACAAACATGGCACCACTTATGAGGCAACTAGGCCAGGAGATAATGAGGGTAGGGTGGCCAGTTTCCTTTCCACTCCATTTATTAATGTTTCGAACTTACAATCATCTATCAAATAAACAGGATTTAGATTTTTCGTTATCGTACAATATGTACAAGAAAAAGTTATCTAAAGCATTACTTGAAACAGTTTTTTTAATAAATTAATTGAGCCTATTGGGCCTGCTGTGTAGTGCTGTATATTGAATTTATTAACATGGTGCTGTATTTGCTCTGCAATTTGCCAATTAGATTAGATTAGATTAGATTAGATTTATTTATTTAACCTAAGATAATTCAGGCCTTCTCTGCCCTCTACCAGGGGATTACAACTATAACATGAACAATAAGATTTTAATATTAAATTTACAATTACAATTACAATAAAAATTAAAGTACGACAAGAATACCTGATTAATGAAAGCTAGACATTTTATCATAGAAGTTAAGAACAAAGAATATTTTTGTATTTACTAAATTACAAATTAAACCTACAATAACAAATTCTATAGTGATGAAATTACATATTGAGATATTTTGTGGTAGATTAAAAGAACTTTTACAAGAACCCATGTCTGAACGAGTCTCAATTACTGACCAAGTGCCTAGTAAGTTTGCGTTTGAATTGAATTTTATTTCGACAGTCCCTGATGCTAGCAGGTAACGAATTCCAGAGTCTACGCCTACATTTTGCATTTTTGGCTGTGATGTCTGTACTTGGCTCTTTTTGATTTGTTTTTATTTGGTGTTTTTCATTCATATCTGTATCTGTCTTTTTTTATTTAGGTGGTATCTATTTGTTTTTTCTTCCTTCTCTTTTCCATTTTTAATTTGTAATTACACTTGTATCTGTTTTACCTCTTTTTCGAGTTGTATGCAATATGTTTTTTTATCTGTATTGTCTATTGATAATAAGGGATTTGCCCTGTTATGGACATAAATAGATAAATTACATACATTGCCGATTAGCTACATATACACTAATCAGACTTCAGATGTATACAAAAAATTGTTCTTCGTCTGAAACATATCGTCAAGTGAGGTGTACTACCTGATAATACTGTGGATGTAGCCTACATATCAGCCTAGATCATATATGTAACAGATATGTCGGGGTTACAGGCTTTGAGGTCAACAACTTTTGCCAGGTTTACTACGCTGCCATCTAGTTGTTACATAAGGAGTCACGTCATAATACCCATTTGAATTGCATTAGCGACTGTGCTGCCATCTCGTGTTTGTTTACGGCGGACGGGTGGCGATCCTGGCGGTTGTTCTCTTCAAAGTGCTGCCGATTTTAACGTAGCGAGGAGTTATCTGTTACATACGAGTGATCTAGGATATCAGCCAGAACCACAATCAGAAGTAAAAAGCCAGTTGTGTAGACCAATTTACCGACAGAATTATTGCCCAGAGTAAGCCATAAGAGGCTGGTCTACGCTATATTTGCAATGAGAAGAGTTGATGATAATGATGATGATGAAGATGATGATGATAATAATGATGATAATGAATATATACACCTACAATATACTGTCGCCAGCGTTTCTAATAAAATTACACGCTATAAGCATGGAGAATGTGTCTTTAAGTTGGCACAGCAATGATGTCAATGAGTCACGGGGGATATTTACTCCACTGGACGCGGAGGGAGTACTTACCAGCTGTTGCTGGCCAGGTGACGCTATTGAACGACCGTGGACTCGACCCCTGCAACGAATAAATTGCACATGTAATGAAAATCTATTCTGAACTCCGAAACAAGCATTTGCACTACAGAGAGGGTTGTCAGAAGAACTGACAAAGGGTAACTAAATTCGAATCGAATGCTCTGGTATGAAAATAAATGTTAGGCCTACTCTGCAAAAGATGCTGCAGGCGATGCAATTTTAATTTACAAAAAAAAAAATCATACTACATATTGATTATGCGAATATAAGGGTATTTATAATTTCTTAACATAGAACCACAGTCTAGTATATACAGTCACGAAGCTTGAGTTTATGAGGGTACTAGGAACAATAGACTGTGCAGGTACTATTTCGCATTGTCTGTAATGAGGCGATAGTAGCGATCCTAGTGGTTAGCAACTATCTACAGATGCATATTTATTACGTTTCGCGCTTCGTGACTGTATATACTAGACTGTGATACAACTACTTCTTTCTACGGATAAGGTATGGGGAGGGGAACTTGTCTTTGACAGTCACAAATAAATGCAAGTCCATGCCGCAGTCGGAAGAGGAAAGACAAAGACAACCAAGCGAAGAGAAAGACAGCAAGGCAAATGCAACAATAGAAGTAAACGGAAAACAAGGAGAACAAGGGAAACAAGGAGTAATGGAAAGATAAGAAGAACAAGGGGAAGATAAGAACAAGATGAAGATAACGAGAAATAGTAGACTGTAAAGAGAATACAAGAAAAACAAGGAGAAGACAACGGAAAAAAGGGGAAGACTAGGAGAATAAAGAGAAGACAAAGACAACTAGATGAAAACAAGGAGAACAAGGGGAAGAAATGGAGAACGGGGATAAGAAATAAGAGTGAGAGTAATAAAAGGAGTACAATAGTAAGAAAGAGAAAGCAATGGTAAAGCAAGAAGACCAGGATAAGACAAGGAGAACAAGGGTAAGACAAGGAAAACAAGGAGAATACAAAGAGAACAAGGGGAACACAATGTGTGAGTGGAGAACACAAGATGTACAAGGGGACATCAAGGAGAAGAAGAAGGGCATAAGTAAAGTTGTGTTGATCTGTAGTCCACTCTTTGACAAGCGCAAATAAACTCAGCAGTTTATTATGACGTTTTTTTTTTTTTTTTTGTGTTTTAAAACGTTGCACATTCATTGCGTGAGAGTGTACACAGTTTTAAATCGTACATACGGAGAAAGAAATCCTGTGACAGAACAAGGGAAAATTTAGAAATACATTTTCCGGCCTCCAGATAATTTGATGTGAGTAAAATTAAGTGTCACACAAAATGGCCAACAATTTCAGCAGCTGCTGTGGAATGTGAGTACCGAATGATTTAAATATGACGTAGTGCGTTAAGTTTTTATCCTGCGAAGCATCCTGAATTTGAGGGAGCAAGCAACGGAAGCGGGGACCTGCAATTAGTCGGAAACGTTCGCTAAGACTCGTGGTAGTGTGGTGGTGGTGATGGTGGTGGTGGTTGTGCTGGTGACAGTAGTATTATTATAGTGTGACAACCGACTAAACACTTCCTTTCTTGTGTCGCGCATTATGTCATATTTTCACAGCCAATAACTGATAACGTGAGGCGTGAGAAAGGGCTAGGCCATTTTAAACATTAAGGTTAACCTAAAATGCGCCATAAAAATAGGAATAGAGCAATGCTACATTAAGCTACCTAATGTAAATCGTACTTTACGGTAGCAGATCCCAGGGGCGAATGCTAGTCACGAAAGTTAGGCTTGCTCTTTTATTCATAGGAGAAGATGGGAGGACATAATAATTCATAATTAATAAAGATAATCAGACCCACATAAATAATTTATTTTATAATTATGAAATAATTATGAGTCATGGATCATATTCGCTTATCAGATGCGGAAGTTCGATATATAATATAACAAACATGGCCAACAAAACAGTTTATTTAGTTTTTTCGACCCTGCCAACCAATGCACATTGTTGTATTGAGCTGCACAGAACGAGCGCAGATGTTCTCTATAATGTCTGTCTTCTCTTGAATAGTCCTTCGAGAAAATGGATTCAATAATAAGGTTTCAATAACACACAATTCCGAACTCATTGCAAGAATTAATAATACATGCAGCAGCTAACATGCATGCCGCTCATATAATTACATTGCACTCGCAAATCAGAGCACATTCCCTCTGTCAATACTGGTCTGTGTAACGTTAAATAGTCGTTGGTGTAGCTCTCGGACCAGAGCTTCAAACAACACATAACAGGAGCATGTGCGCCTAGGACGGACCAAGGAGGAAGGCACTTGCGCGCGCAACATATTCTCGCTATTTCTACGTCTTCCCTGTAGCTCCGAGAAACGAGCAAGCGTTGCGATACTTGCGGTGTGCAACCTGCGGATGGTATTACGCCTATACAGTATTCCAAAAATCAAAATAAATTTTAATGTACGTAACGCCATTTTGAGAAATACACATTCTACGAAAATATTGGGCTTGCGCAGCAAGCATAGCATGCCTTGAGAAATCGCCCCTGGCAGATCCGTAGTATTCAAGAAGAGTTAAACTAAATTATTGCTCCCGTATGACCAATAGGAGCACTTGGTTTCTGCGCAATTTGAAAGGTTTATTGTCTGGCTGTAGTAGTAGTAGTAGTAGTAGTAGTAGTAGTAGTAGTAGTAGTAGTAGTAGTAGTAGTAGTAGTAGTAGTAGTAGTAGTAGTAGTAGTAGTAGTAGTAGTTTTTGTTGTACAGGGACATTATTTCATTTTTACTTCAATTTTTATTGTACCTGAGTTTTTTAATGTACTTCACTCCCACCCCCTCTACTAGTAAACTTCCAATCGTCTTCCACACAGAACCTAGGTCGCGTATACTGAGTTAGTGAGTATAGTACGTTCCAGAAATATGTTCGCGTTTTCCAGTCAGGAAAGAGCTTTCAATATTGAGTCATATTTTCGCACAGGTACTGTCGTCCGTTTACCTACGTCGCATCCCGGTCCCCCCGCTTCTGCTCCCCCTCTGTAAAGGCTAGTGGCTGGAGTGTCTTAGCTCTTTTCTGAAAACATAAATTTATGTTAGGAATTGGACGTCTACGTAATATTGTACAACTGTTTAAAATAACTTAAATAAAAAGGTCTCGTTAAGTAATTAATTGTCACGTGATTTCCCACCTTTCTACGACCCTGCGACAAAACTACTTCGATGGAGCATGTCTGAGTAATTTTATCTTTTCGGATCCGGCAGAAGTGAAGAATGAATTTACAGTAGGTAAGGCACTCTTTTATAGAGTAGGTACAGAATTATTTTACATGAGTTACTAGTACCAAGGACGAAACTGCTAATTGAAATTAGGTACAAAAGTCTATAGTGCGATAATATGCACAAAAGAACTAAAACCTGTATCGAAATGAACGGCCACCATTTTCAAAAATGTGTTTAAATATCCACATTATGA
Source organism: Periplaneta americana (assembly GCA_025594305.2). Taxonomy (NCBI): domain Eukaryota; kingdom Metazoa; phylum Arthropoda; class Insecta; order Blattodea; family Blattidae; genus Periplaneta; species Periplaneta americana. Next base: position 171,227,720 of record JAJSOF020000005.1, read on the forward strand.
TTATTTTTCAATTTAACTTCATTTTCTAAATTGTACACTAATGTGCTGTTGACAGTATAATATACACTGTATAATGAATACGTCCGAATGGATAGCTCAGTTCGTGAGTAAAAACACTTACTGTTAATACAGTACTGTATTTTGATTAAACAAAAATCCAATGCAAATTATCAAACTCAAAATCGCGATATTTCCAGTCGTGGAAAGGAGTAGCAAACGGTGTTTCCGGTTCTCAAAAGTTAATCCAAAGGTATAGTCAGGTTAATATTAGAAATGTTTGTAAAAATAAAATTATGTCCCTGTAGAAGTAGTACATAGTATCTGTTACATTATTAGTAGAAATACAGTTTCCACCACTTGAATAGTGTTGTTTCATTCGTCATACATTTTTAAACTTTCTGATGTTTATACAGGGATCAAATGTCTGTGAAAATGAAGTTCTTTTACTTCGAACCCAATATCTCTACGGGATTATATAAAAATTTCTCTCATTTGAGAACTTATTGAAAAATTAAATTTTTTCTAGGGAAAAATTAATTATTCCAGAATAAATTTATTTAGATCAGTGAATTTTGGCATAAAGTTAGACATAGGAATATCTGAAAGGTTTCTTGTGCAATTATTACAGTTTGTTTTGAAAAATTTTGAGACAGCTCGTTTACGCATTATAATCCACATTATTTCTCCTTTTTCCTTTAGGAAAAATTGTAATTTTCTAAAATTCTCTTGTGTTTGAAATTCGCGGCAAATTGACCCGGGACCGCCACTGCCATTTACATCATAGCATTGGGAGTTGACGACACTGGTCAATCAGCCTATTTCCTCCATTTTTAGTAATTAGCTGTTCAAATGAGTTGTTCCTTCTGCTAAGTGTAATGTCCCTTCTTCAGAAGGTTATATTTCTTCCTTGAAAATCTGAAAATGCATCGAAATTCAGTGAGTGTGGACATGAAATGGCAGATTATTGGGATTTGGAAGAATAACTAGAGATAATATCTAACTCTATCACAAAATTCATTAATCTAAATACATCCATTGTGAAGTAATTAATTTTTTCCTACACAAAATGTGATTTTCAGTAACTTTTCATAACAGCATCATTGTTATATAATTCACAGTTTGAAAGCTAGAGAGATTGGATTTGCAATAAAAAACTTAATTTCTCACAAGCATTTGGTCTCTTTATAAACATCAAAGGGTTTGACATACAGTGGACTCTCCTAAGTTCCACTGAACAGAATTGAAATTCAGTCCAATAAGGGTAGTGGGTGTGGCAGGTGAAATGAATACAAATTCTTAATGGTTATCCATCAACGAATACAGTACTGTTTCCACTTGCATTTCACTGCTCGCCCAATTGAAACAAATGACTTTGTGTATGCTTTAGTGTATTTTTAGTTCCACAGTTTTTAAGGGTTTAAAGACAGTTCCGTCTCACAAACGGCACAATAATTGAGAATTATTCTCAAATAGAAAAAGAAGAGTTCATTAATTTAAATCAGTGATTAAATATGGATGTTCTGATCAATAAAATATTCTGTTTTTCTTTAACAAAAGTATCACTACAAGACAACAGAACCAATTCTCATTCAAATGGCAAACCTATTCATAAACAAAGTTATTTATAATGCCTCTAGTATTGGGAAGAAAACAGTGTTTAATTATCCTAAAGTAAGAGTTTAACTTATCAGGGTGTTTCTCTAGGTGGTTTTTATTAAAAACTTTTATAATCTTTCAGGGATGATGGGGAAGGGCACATGTATCAATTTGAGGTAAGGAACCATGTTCCGGAAAAGACTGAGTTGAAAGTTATATGCAAAAATAGTTGTGTGGAAATGGAATTGTAATTTGACACCACGTGCCCTCCTTCCTTTAACCTTTGGAACAGTCGTGGAAAGATGGTATGGGCCGGATGTCTTCCTTTAAAATCTGAAAATGGGTACTGGCCCGACACAATCTGTGAGAATTGTCTACTGTTCCCATTGGTTCATCCGTATTCGAAAATCAGGTCTGCTTATTCCGCTCATTGTGTATATCATTCATTTCACTAGGACTGATCGACTGGACACTGCAACTTGTGCACATACACTGCAGGTGAAAGGTGTGACGTGAACTTTTACCTATTACTGTTAAAATTAATTTAAATTAAGATATGAGTAGAGTTATTTACTTTAATAGGCCTACATATTAGTAATAGAAATGTGTATTTTCTACAGCGACGTTCCTAAATTGTTAATAAATGAAAGATTCTATTTGTTTATAATTAATAAAATAATATAATAAATAATAATAATAATAATAATAATAATAATTTTGATTACATTAAGTAATTATATTAAGAGAGTTACATTATGTTTTTGAGGGGCTTAACATTTTGGTGATGCCTTGTTAAGTCTAGGCCTGTCTAAAAGTGCCGTGAGTAGAAAAAGGTTGCGGAACACTGGTCTTCAGACCATATCCGTTACACATTACGCTATCTGCATTGCTTTCAGGTCTGTTATTCCGCTCCCGTCCCATCCTCAGACAGCGCACACTGCAATGGAATACACTGCAGGTGAAAGGTAGACAATATCAGATTGAAAAATTAATTCAATTAAGATATGAGTTTATTTAACTTTCAGAACGGCCCTACATATTAGTAATAGAAATTCATTTTCTCAGCCTCCTAAAAATTGTTAGTAAATGGAGTTTTTTGTTTTAAAAAGGCGGTCAGAATTATATTAAGAGAGTTATACCACCTCATTTTAGTGCTAGAGGTCAGGGAAAGCGGGGCTCTAAAAAAGGTTCCATGCCCCCAACCATATCCGTGCCTTCATGGCATTGTTTAGGGGTCCCCATAAACAGTGCACTTTACCTTTTACCTTTGAATAGTCAATCCTACCATTCCATATTACCTCCAGAAGTACCAGCTAGAAGAGCTTGAAATAATCGGACTTCTGGTTGGAGCAAGAGGTACCGCTACTTTCTTCATGAAAGATGTGTTTAACAGGCTTGGAATACCTACATCTATTATTACGATTGTAACTTTAGCTGCATTGAAAGGATCAATTGCTCTCCTGAAGCATCACCTATATTCGAAATGAAACCAAGTTCATTGGCGTTCTTTACTTTTTGTAACACTTGCCTCTCTAAAACTAGGTATATTTCCACCAATCACAATAGTAATATGCGTTACAAGAGCGGTATGTTGACGTTTTCATGTTCGAGGAAAAGATTGAAAAATCGAAACGTAGTTTCGCTTTTTTAATTTTTCCTCGAACATGAAAACAAACATACCGCTCGTGTATCGTACATTCTTTTGTGCGAAGATCGTTTATTACATACCTGAAAGAGGAATTTCTAATTAGTTGCAATGAAATCTCCATCTTGGTTTCTGTTCAATGACGGCAACTTTTGAAAAAAATATATCTATCTTCAACATTGTTCCTATAAAATGTTTTCTGTTTTACTATATTCCAGCAGGCCGAGATATACGTCTGTCTTTTTTTCCCCCAGTCTATAAACACGAACTTAAAACAAACGGCTTCCTTAATGTTACATGCATCACGAAATGCAGTAACTTTAGTGGAGTTGTAGAGTTTACTTAATTTTTGGAAATATTTAAAAACAATAATTAACAGTGCAATTTAGGTGAATTTGCAGTGGTAAGTTTCCAATTTATAATTATTACTATATTGAACGTCTTTAAACATAATATGTTAAGAGCCTAAAGCAGTAAAATGAATATGACGCTTAAGCGGTAAGAATAGGGAAATTGTTATGTGTGTTACGTTGGGAATACTCAATGTGGTATTTCACAATTACCGCGTATTGGTTTTTGTGGAAAGCAAGCAAATACGCACGATCTCACACAAAATGTATTTGCAGCTATGTACTTGTAGGAGTTTCATTGTCAAAACAAAATTAATGGTTCACTGAACTTGTAAACATTTATATGGTTAAGTACTCTTTGTCCCTTGGTAGCTCACGAATAGTGAGAAGATTTCTAAATTAAGATGTACAGATAAATACACATATATAAGGTGTACAGAGAAATAAAATTATTTCATTTCCACACAACTATATTTGCTTGTAACTTTCGACTCAGTCATTTCTGTACCAGGGTTTCTTATCTCAAATTTATATATGAACCATTCGCCATCATCCCTGAAAGTTTGTAACACCACCTCGGAAACACCCTGTAGAATGTCGAACATGTTTTCTGTTGAACTTAAGAGCTTCCACTGTAATTATAAAGACAGGAGTGAAATCTCTCTTTTGAAATAGTGTCATACTTTTGGTAGAACTGTAGTTTTAGAGGCACTAGTAGCAGCTACAGCAGTAGTAATAGCAGTAGTGTTAGTAAATGATCAGACATGAGTACCGTATGTTAAAGAATCTCATGCAGGAATCCTAACGACTAATTTTTTTGTTACAGATAATTTAAATAACCAACTTACTTACGCTTTCTTTAAATATATTTTAGCTCACTCCCAGAGAGGATGTGTTCGTTATCAACATAGTAACAGAATGCAAATAGCGACCTAACCGAACATTGACGTTCGATTTTGTATTTAAATCCTCTGCTGCCGAGTAGGCCTATTAAAAAGCTGCAGTACATAATGGACGCAATATTTATCCAAGTGAAAATTGCTTATATCCCTCGGAAAACAGATACTATGCAGGCAAATAAATCTCTTTTCAGCTGACAACCCGCTGGATCCACACTGTCAGATGTGTCACGCAGGCCGTTCTAACCAATATCAACGTTTATAGTAAAGAGGTTTTATATATATATTTTTTTTTTCAAAATCGGATTCGTAACAATATTCATTAATGTAAGCCAATGAAATATACAAAAAAATACCACATGAAGGACTGCCATTAGTTTCATATATAATTGGGTGACTGCAAAGGAATTTAAAATTAAAACCTCTGTTGATTATATGAATTAATTCCACCAAAATACTGTGACAGAAAACAATTATAAAAATGTATAAAATCTTGTTTAATTCGTTATTAAAAATCAATTGTTATAAAGATTAAATTAGATAGACTAATTCTCTTAAAATAGATAATATCAATGTAATATTTTATTGCGGGACTTACTTTATTAAACAAATTGCTTTTATTTCGTTATAATATATATTATCCGGAAATTTTCCACCTACAGCTATCATAAAGTACATTTTCATTCAAGCACACTATAATACGCTAATTGCATATGACGTAACTGTATTTAATAACACATATTAAGGTACTGGTATTCATTGAGTTATGTTCTGTATGGTTATTAAACTTGTACTGTCACTTTGATAGAGGAACAGAGATTAAGGGTATTTGAGAATAAGGTTCTTAGGAAAATATCTGGGGCTAAGAGGGATGAAGTTACAGGTGAATGGAGAAAGTTACAAAACGCAGAACTGCACGCACTGTATTCTTCACCTGACATAATTAGGAACATTAAATCCAGACGTTTGAGATGGGCAGGGCATGTAGTACGTATGGACGAACCCAGAAATGTATGTAAGTGTTATTGTATTGTATTGTATTTATTAACATTCCATGGTATTCATACATTGCTTCACAGCTAGAATATGGAACAAGTAAAAAAAATAATACTATTATAAAGTCTTAATTTATATTCACAGTCTAGATGAAATATATACAGAAGAGATTTACAATACAGTCTGCTAGTACAACACAAAGTTTTAGTATCAGTTTCATGAAGCTTTATTGAATGTCATGAATTCACCTACAGAATAGAAGGCGTGGGAAATTAGGCACTTCTTTAATTTGGCCCTAAATAATCTTATGTTTTGAGTTTCATTTTTTCTATCGATAGGGAGGCTATTAAAAGGAATATACTGTTACTATCTGTGGAATTTCCCCAGAATATTATTTCAAAACTCATTACCGAGTGAAAGTATGCAAAGTATATTGTTTTTAAGGAATTGATATTTACTATCTTTTGCATAGGTCTAATCGCAAAACATGCTTAATTTAGTTTGGGGATAATTTCTTTAATATAATTTTTCCAATTTAACACATTATCGATTTTTAAGCCAAGAAATTCGATTGTTGTTGTTTCGAATATGGATCTACTGCTAATTATTGCGCTAGAAATTTGCGAGGTTGAATTTGGACAGAATTTAAATTGAATTATGTTAGTTTTGTTACAATTTAATACTAATTTATTGACTGAGAATCAGTCACATATTTTGAAGAGAATTTCCTCTGTTGAAGATTGCAATGTGTTGTTAGTTGGGAGGCCGGAGAGAAAAAGACCTTTGGGGAGACCGAGACGTAGATGGGAGAATAATATTAAAATGGATTTGAGGGAGGTGGGATATGATGATAGAGACTGGATTAATCTTGCACAGGATAAGGACCAATGGCGGCCTTATGTGAGGACGGCAATGAACCTTCGGGTTCCTTACAAACAGTAAGTAAGTAAGTACGTAAATAAGTAAGTAAGTATGTAAGTAAGTAAGTAAGATGTTATTCTACAGTAGTTTGTCTACGTCTGTTTTTCAAAGTTTCCCATTTAAGTTCTTTTACCGTAACATTCCCTTCTCCTCTTTTACCTTTAACAAATTTACATGCCCTATACAGGATTCTTTCTAAGGAATTTGTCCGATATATTCTATATGCTCGCGAAAACTCGATCCGGATTCATCGCACGCTAGGACCCTACTCGAAGCCTGGAAATAATGAGGATACGCTCAAGCCATAGCTAATGAGTTATCGTAGGAATAGGGGTATATTATTCTTTTATTGCTTAACTTGTTCCACTGGTTGTCAAATAAATAGATTTCTCACTCGTAACGTAATTCAAACTTGCCTGCATCTATAATGTAACAAAAATTGCGACGTTAGGAAGTTAATGACTGGTGGACAGATCTCGTCCTACACTGACGAAAAGCGGCAATTCAACATTGAATATTGGTAATATAAATGTAACAGTGCTATGTTTGAGCGCGTGGGGGAACGAGTTGAAGGTTGGAATATGTAAGCAGAACTTGGTTTTAAATATTTCAAACTTTTTAATGAGTTTCCCTCCTCACACCCTTTCTGCTCTCACTCCCAGAGGCTTCCTTCCACAAGCATTTAAGCTGCTGAATATATAACAGAATTATTAATTTTTTTACTGTTGCAAAGTTCTGATCATTGTTTTTTTTATTTGTGATTTATTCAGTCGATATCGTCAGATTAAAAGCAAAACATTCGTGCTTCGGACAACATGTTTGTTAAGATTGAAAGCCACTGTGTATTGCATTTGTTCAATAGTGAAACTCTGAAAAAAAAAATCACAATTTCTGTTAGAAAATACGATCCGAAACTTTAATTCTAAAAGTTGTTCTACTAGAAAATTGAAACATAAAGTGCGTTTTAATTAACTGTCTTAAGCACACTACTAATGTCTATGGACTCAGAATCATAAGAGGATTAAAAATTAGAAACATATGATACTTAAGCGTTGAATATTATACAATTAAGACATCTGTTCTCACTCAATAGGTCGTAAATCTTCTTTTGTGTTGTTTTGTAATCTAATTTTGTATTTCATATATATTATTGAAACCTGGTTGAGTGGAAGAGAAGGCCTCATGACCTTAAATCTGCCAGGCAAAATAAACCACTACTACTACTACTACCACTACTACTACTACTACTACTACTGCTACTACTACTACTACTACTGCTGCTGCTGCTGCTGCTACTGCTACTACCACTGCTGCTGCTACTGCTACTGCTGCTGCTGCTGCACTACCTGCTGCTGCTGCTGCTGCTGCTGCTGCTGCTGCCACTGCTGCTGCCGCTGCCATTACTGCTGCTGCTGCTGCTGCCACTGCTGCTGCTGCTGCTGCTGCTGCTGCTGCTGCTGCTGCTGCTACTGCTGCTGCTGCTGCTGCTGCTGCTGCTGCTGCTACCACTGCTGCTGCTACTACCACTGCTGCTGCTGCTACTACTGCTGCTGCTGCCACTACTGCTGCTGCTGCTGCTGCTGCTACTACCACCGCTGCCACTGCTGCTGCTGCTGCTGCTGCTGCTGCTGCTGCTGCTGCTGCTGCTGCTGCTGCTGCTGCCCACCGCTGCTGCTGCTGCTACTGCTGCTGCCACTGCTGCTGCTGCTGCTGCTGCTGCTGCTGCTGCCACTGCTGCTGCTACTGCTGCTGCTGCTGCTGCTGCTGCTGCTACCACCACTGCTGCTGCCTACTACTGCTGCTGCTGCTGCTGCTGCTGCTGCTGCTACTACTGCTGCTGCTACTGCTGCTGCTGCTGCCACCACTGCTGCTGCTGCTGCTACTACTGCTGCTGCTGCTGCTGCTGCTGCTGCTACTACTGCTGCTGCTGCTGCTACTACTACTACTGCTGCTGCTGCTGCTACTGCTGCTACTACTTCTACTACTACTGCTACTACTACTGCTACTACTACTACTACTACTGCTGCTACTACTACTACTACTACTACTAAATAAACCACAACCCAGTTCGATTACCGACAAGAAAGTTTAAATTTAACGTATCTTGTTACAAACTCGATTTACTTCCCTTGTCTTGTTATATACAGGCTGTAAAGGGTATAAGTACCATTATTTTAACTGATGATTATTCATGTCATAAGGAAGAAAAAATGTCCTCACAATTTCTTTCTAATAGCAATATTAAACTAATTATTAAAGTGTACAATATTACACGTTTTGCAATGTTGCTGTATGAGGAGGAGGGTGTTTACAAGTACACAGCACAGCTCAAGCGGGTACAGACATACTAGTACAAAAAGATGATGTGTTCTAATGCAGGGACGGACAGGGCAATTGTTTACATAAAACGAGCATCAAATACAAACGTTCAATCTCATTAATAATAATAAAAATAATAATAATAATAGTAGTAATAATAATAATAATAATAATAATAATAATAATGTGACAGCCACCTCGAGACTCGAACACGCTTCCCGCAAGAGAGCAGGTCGCGCGTGAGTCGACACGGGCTCCACAGAGCACTGGGGGACGGCGCGCGGCTTGGAGAGGCGAGGGGAGGTTGCGCGCGCAACTGCTACGTGCGGAGTGAAGGGGGGACGGACTCTCCCGAATCTTCCAGAAGTCCGTCCAAGTGGAGATATCCAGATAATTCGAGAGAGCTATCCCTGGACACCCGTAGAAATTTCTCGTAACTATGGTTTAGTTATAAAAGAAGAAACGCAAGTGAAATTCAGTCAGTCAGTAAGCCAGCGTTGTTACAGTCAGTGAACAGAGCAAGCCAGCCAGTCTTGTGTACCGGAGTTCGACTTGAGTGTGCGTCCGCAACTGTGTCAGCATCCGAAGGCCTGAGTTCGAGTGCAGTGGACCGCAGTTGGAGGGACCTGAGATCGAGTGCAGTGGACCGCAGTTGGAGGGACCTGAGTTCGAGTACAGTGGACTGTCTCTGAAGGTCTGGGGTTCGAGATTCTGTGAACGCGAGTGACTGAGCTAGAAGAACTAGCCAAGACAGACGAGCTGTGAACTGAGAACTGACAGTTCTGTGATGTAAATAGTGCTTTGTGAATATTAGTTAAGATTAACAGTTCATTGTTGTTCGTAATAGTCCAAGTAAAATTGTCATTGTCGTCTGTAGAGTTCACTAACGAATACTGTGTTACTGTGTGGAGAGCAAATTCTATTGTTGAGATAATAAAATTACATTGTTGTTGTTTTGAAATAAATTTACAATAATAATAATAATAATAATAATAATAATAATAATAATGGCTTTATTTAACCTGGCAGAGTTAAGGCCGTAAGGCCTTTTCTTACACTCAACCAGGATTAAAACTTGCTTGCATAGTTGAACATACAACTGGATCGAAATTAAGTAGTTACATATTGATACGATTTAGGTCCATAATGAGATCAAAATAGGTTGTTACATAAAAATTTACCCCATGAAATAAAAATAAGCATCAAATATGAATCACACAAAAATAGGAGTCGATAATTCAATAAAAAATGTACACAGTAAAAATATAAAAAAAACACATTGGGATACATATTAATATTAGATTACAAGTAATAGAACATTATGTTAAATTTATATTTTATTTAACAATATCTCTGCATTTTTATTGTACGTCTGAAAAGTAAACAATAATGGTTTACTGCACAAAATCATACGAACTTTTTCTCTAGAGAAAAATTTTAATCTCTCCCACTTCCGTAAAGCAGTAACATTTTTAAAGAAATTTCTGGTTGGGTGATATTCGAATCGGGGTAAGAGATTCCCAGTTTCTAATAATCGTTGAGAAACTGCTACAAAAGTTCGCCGATTAACGTTAACGGTACATACTTGTTACCGCACTTGAATTACGAAGACTTTCTGCATAAATGAATAACATGTCATGATATTCCTAAACTGTGAATGACATTGTAAGTTGTTTATCGAATAGCCTACCTGGTACCGAACTGTCATCCGCTCGGCAGGAGACCTATGGACAGGGAGCTTAACTCAGCTGATCTGTGCGTCTATGCAGATTACTGTCAGCAGCATGAATCCTGATAAACATGTTGCCACGTCTCTCACGCCAGAATATTACAAATTTAACCTCTTCCCTTACTATATATTTTACCAATTTTGGGAAAAAAGAATCATTTTTTTTATTTTTGTATAGAGGTCATTTAATATTACAGAATCACTGTACATCACTAATTTTCTTACATACCTAAAAATAACTATAAAATAGACATACATTCATACCTGAATTTCTGTCCCGAGTTATCTCGTGCACTTTGATTCCAGCTCTGGTAGTTGCCCCACTTTGATTTTCTCCTGAACTATTTACCAACTCATGTTTTTTATGGATTAATTTATGAGGTACAAAACCAGTGCTGTTATCAAGGCGTTAAATGTTGCTTGTCGTGTGATAGACTCGAAAGCAGGGTATTACGCACAGTGGCACATTGCATTCCGGGCAGTAGTATCTGCTCTTGTGTCGAATTTGTTTGTATTTTGAGTCTCTCGCAATACTACACATGAAAGACTGTCTGGTTGGGTTGTTCTTCTTCATAGTTCGTGGAATAACTTCTGGAAAATATCTACCGTAAGCCGAAGTGGGTTGGGCGCTTTTCCTGGCCATCCTGCCTTGAATGATAGGACATTCGGGGTGTATTTTCCGAAAATCTTACGAATTACCACCATTCGATAGTTAAAGAGTGTCTTCCTGCCTTCAGATATCGTATACCAAACGTAGGAATCCCACCACCAGATGTAGCAATATCACTAACTTCTGTAGCCATCTAGTCAGGAAAAGGTTAATGAAATGATGGAAACGTATATATTCGGGATAATAATCCTTAGCAGCGAGAATGGGACTCACACGAGTTAATAATAATAATAATAATAATAATAATAATAATAATAATAATAATAATAATAATAATAATGATTTATTTTAGCTGGCAGAGTTAAGGCCACAAGGCCTTCTCTTCCACTCAACCAGCAAAAAGTGTATATACATATGCATGAACTTACAAAGAATTCAACAATTTGGTTTAGATGAGAGTTACATGTATACAAGAGTTATTTACAAATTAAACAACAAAATACTATGAACTATTAATTAAATACTGAAATAAACTGTGTAGCAGAATTAAACTAAAATACATAGAATGTTAATATATTTCAAATAATATTAGATAATAGAAAGAGATTATTATGAGACAATTAAAATACAGCACAATCAGGATGATGTCTAAAGAAAAAAGTAACAATGTAGTCAGTGATATTTTAAATCAGTATGATTGGAGTGAAATGCTAATAAGGTTATCTTTTAAGCTGTTTTTAAAGGTGTTTGTTGTCTTGCAGCCCCTAATACTTTGTGACAAGGAATTCCATTGACGCGAGGTGGATATTGTAAAAGATGATGAATAACAAGATGTTCTATGAAGAGGTATACTTAGCGTGCCACAGATAAGTGATCTGGTATTTACGTCGTGGTTAGAGTATAGATAAGAGAAACGAGACGAAAGGTAATTTGGTGTTGAAGTGTGCAGAATTCGAAAGAGTAAAGACAAAGCGTGTAAAGTTCTACGTGTTTTAAGTCGGAGCCACGAGAGACTTGCGAAAGAAGGTGATATGTGATCATATCGCCGGATGTTGCACACGTATCTGACGCACATATTCTGAGCTCGCTGTAACTTGACTGACAGTTCAGAACTTAGGTCACTTAACAAAACGTCACAATAATCGAAGTGCGGCATTACTAGGGTTTGCACTAGGTTAAGTTTTAGTTGCTGGGGCAAGAAGTTTCTCAAGCGACTCAAACAGTGAATGGAGGAACAGATTTTTTTTATCGTTTCTTTAACTTCAAAATTCCAACTTACATTATTATCAAAAAAGAAGCCAAGATTTTTTACGACAGATGAATAAGGGATTAGCGTGTTGTAAAGGGTAACAACTGAAAGATTACTCGGGTTAATAAATTTGACGGAAGTTAGCAACACGAGTTAACTCGAGTTAATCAGGCAAGTGGTTAAACATGCATTATTATTTAATTTCACGAAAAGGTAATAGAACAGACAAGTATTTATTTAAACTAATATTAACTCTATTCTATATGTACCTACTGACGTAATTGTTTTCGTAATTTTATAAACGATATAAGCAGTACAACGCAAATAAAATAAAGAAAAAAATATTTTTTTCTGGGAAAACTATAGCCCCTAAAGTTTTGACCCTATGTTGTACAGGGACATCATTTTATTTTTACTAACATTTTTAATATTAACCTGGCTATACCTTTGTATCAACACAGTTTGCTACCTCCTTCCACGACTGGAGTTCGATGATACTGGCGTAATATACAAACAAATCACTTTACTAGGTATAGGAGGGAAGAAAAATAGTTCATCCATTTACGTAAACTAGGAAATATCGCGATTTTGAGTTTGATCATTTTCATTAGTTATTATTTAATCAAAATACAGTACTGTATTAACAATGAGTGTTTTTACTCACGAACTGAGCTATTCATTCGGACGTATTCATTATGCAGTATATATTATACCGTCTACATCACATTAGCGTACGATATAGATAATGAAGTTAAATTGAAAATAATCATAATATGGATATTTAAACACATTTTTGAAAATGGTGGCCATTCATTTCGACACAGGCTTCAGTTCTAATGTGCATATTATCGCACTGTAGACTATTGTACCTAATCCCAATTATCAGTTTCGTCCTTCGTACTAGTAACTCATGTTGAAATAATTCTGTACCTAGTATATGAAAGATTACCTTACGTACTGTAAATTCAATCTTCACTTCTGCCCGATCCGAAAAGATAAAATTACTCAGACATGCTATCTACTGTCCGTTCAAGTGGTTATGTCGTAGGATCGTAGAAAGGGAGGAAATCACGTGACAGTTAATTACTTAACGAGGCCCTTTTATTTAAGTTATTTTAAACAGTTGTATAATATTACGTAGACGTCCAATTCCTAACAGAAATTAATGTTCTTAGAAAAGAGCTAAGACAGCCAAGTCACTAGCTGGCGAATAAAAGCTGGTGGGGGAAACCGGGATACGACGTAGGCAAATGGACAGCAGTACCTGTGCGAAAATGATTCAATATTGAAAGCTCCTTCGTCACTGGAAAACGTGAACATATTTTTGGAACGTAGTGTTTACTATAACCGTAAGGCTACTATGTCTGTATATGCTGTCTTGGATCTGTGAGAGGACGGCTGAACTTCATTAGTAGAAAGGGTGGGTGTGAAGTACATTCAAAAAATCAGGTACAATAAAAATTGAAGTAAAAATAAAATGATGTCCCTGTATAAACATTCTGTGACTCTGTAGACCGTCCCCGACGACTGTGACTCCTTGCATCCTGTATAAGAGTGAATAAGTCTAGTTATAATTAATTTGTATATTTTTTTCTTGTATACAGGGTGGAAGATAAGGTAGTACATTAATTGTACGATGTGATTCCTAAAAATATAACGAACAAAAAAGTCTAATATCATTTTGCTTGTTTTTGCGAGGTTTTTGAGGAAATAATACTTTTATGCCGACATTTCGATCGCGAATTTTACGAATATTGCTTAAAATACGTTGTACGTCCAACTATACACTAATGCAATGTAAACATCACAACAGCTGATCAGATGCGAGTACTACGCAAACCGTCTGCCGTCTCGACAGCGATGCCAGATTTTTAGACCTTCTGCACGTGACTCGACAATCAATGTTTCCAATGTTTCTTCAATCGATTACTTCAAATCTGTGAATTTTCTAATTAAAATACTGCTGCAACGTGAACATAACAAACGTTCTCTTCGTTGTTATACAAGAAATTAAACCGTATTTCAAACAGTATTCGTAAAATTCGCAATCGAAATGCCGGCATAAAAATATTATTTCTTCTAAAACCTCGCAAATATGACCAAAATGATATTAGATTTTTTTGTTCGTTATATTTTTAGGAATCACATCTTACAATTAATATACTACCTTACCTTCCATCCTGTATATTCTAATACACATTTTTTTCATCATGATTTGATAATAAACTGTGTTCTAAGCTACAGCCAAATTAATGTAGAACAAATAATAATCACTAATATGTTTTCGCGGGATATCAGCCGAGTAAAAATTTTGGATCTTAACTCGGCTGATATCCCGCGAAAACATATTAGCGAACCAACGCCGAGAAAGCCTCAAATCATAAATAATAATCAGTCTAAGAGGAATCCGAACCACGCATGATCATTCTACTACTTCGAAGACAAATCACGTGTCATGTGAGAACTCATTATAATAATCATCATTATAATTACAGATTTAGTATTAATGTTATTTGCTACGAGAATTCTTCATAACAAAAAATACTGCATTGGAACTCGGTGGCTTACATTACATTTCATACAACTGATTCAGGAAATTTTTAATCTATTCTCTGCATTAAGTTTCCTATTCTTCCTGATATTTCGCTATTTGTTCCTGCCAATAGTTGACATTTTGTTCCTGAGTTCGTCAGCCCCACATGCTTTTTGACGTCCCACGTTAAAATTATATATTCTCGAATCCCACGCGGTTAATCTGTTGCTCTCTTGTTTCTAATCAATACGCATAACATGTCCAACTCATATTATCATGAAAGTTAGCGGCGTCCTTCAACTTTTTTCTATTTCTCGTTTAATCAATTCTTAACCCCCCCTCTCTCTATGAAATGTTATAACTTTTTCTCTCCTTGTTACTACCAAAACTTTTGGCATATTCCATATTACAGTAGTGTCCATTTGCAGTTTTCATGTATAACGTATAATATTCTTTAAAAATGTGAAGAAGCATTTGAATATACGTAGGCTATAATCTTCACTAGATTTAAAAAGAGCCCCGCGTTTGGTTACAGAGTCACCAAGCAACCCAAAACAGTGTAATAGCGTAGGGCACTTATGCCAATTGATGCTCATAGGAGCAAGCGCACGCTTTAGAGCTCAGAAGAACCTGAGCGTTCTACAGCGGAAAGGAAAGAGACAGACGAAAGAGGTAGTATATGCCGCTTGGTCGAGCTATATTAAGGGATGGCCATCACTAATTCAATAGATAAAGGGAAGAGAACTTATTAAAACTGTAGCTATGTTCATTTTTAGATTTGTCTGATAAGTATGAGTGCATTATAAGAATGTTCATTTTTCACAAGTTTGATTTTTTTGTTCAAAAGAAATATTTTCTCAACTTCCTTTTATAGAAAAGTGAAATTTTCAGATATAGGCCTATTTATTTAGTAGCCTTACAGAATGTTTTCGTAAATCTAATATACCGTAAATACGTATTAATGAAAATAGTGTATTGAAAATTTTGAAAATATTTGCATGAAAATTGTTTGTAAGGAAATGAATTAACAAAGCAACTACTGTTATATCATAAGCAAAAGATACGTGCGTATGTGTTGTATAGCTTCAGCACATTTCGAGAAAATTGTTTAATATTCTGATGAAAGTTGCTAACCAATATCACCTTAAAAGCATAATGTGATGAGAGTTTTGTTATGGAATATTAGTTACACTTAAAACAGATACACCACCTAGGTAATTTTGTTTTGTACTGTAATATTGTTTTGATTAGTTTGATTACTTTTATAAGGCTAAAGGAACCATCAATACCAATTCCAACTAATCATGTCAATACTCAATCTCTTTTTTTCGGATATCACTTTTTTATGAATGATGTGTTTCATCCATTTAGCGCGGCATAGTTGTACTACTTGAATTTATGTGAATATTCCTTCTTAACTCTTTATTATATTATTAAGATTTAAAACACAACTGCAATATTAAGAAATTGGTATTAGTACTTTTGTTTTACAGACAATATAGATACTATGAAACAGAAAGAAGCCATATAAAAATAACGACATAAAATTTCACGTTCCGTTTGAAGTTTGTGCACCACTGTTTTCTTAATCCAGCAGGTTGCTTATTCATATACCCTTTCCATACTTAGCGATTGATGCCCGCGCACGACGTCAAGGTCAGAAAAATGCGCTGGCTTTGACATCACTGGCGTAGGGTTATAGATCAGTGGCACTGAACCTCAGACACAGAGTTCAGGTCTGACTTCAGTGAGTAAGGCAGTCAACATGCCGAAATAAAAGAAGCAGTAGAATTTTTATGCTGGAATTCGTTCATCATTTTAATTTCCACCATTTATATATATATATATATATATATATATATATATATATATATTCATTCATTTATTCCTTTATTTATTAATTTAATTTTATATGTGCATATACATAGGCCATGTCCAGTTCACGTGAAGAACTAGTATTCATAATTAATTTATATACATATTAATCTGGCGTTAGAGACGATAATACAAGGAGGAAAAAAAGAGAAAGTGCAGATATTTCTAAATGAAAGAATGTTAAAAAAATCAAGGCCGACGTATATATAATAGTCTATATTTCAATATTAACTCATTTTCGATTGTGAAAAAGATCAAATTTCACTTCCTTTTATAAACTGTCATATTATTTACTTTTAAACTCATTTTAGTTTTGATAAATATATATACATTATTAAAAAGTGCAATTAAAATATTCAGAACTCTGTAAAAAGGAGAAAAATAATGACCATTGGTTTTTATTGTTTGGATGGAAAATATATTATGAAACAAAAAGTACAGGTGTCTACAATCTAAATGCATTTTACTTTATTTATTTATTTTATTGCTAGTAAATATCAAATGAATACAAGTTAATATTAGTACATTATGCAACGAACCTATAATGGTAGTAATTAAGACGCGAGTATGTTTGTTTATGAAACGAGCGCAAGCGAGTTTCATAATTTTCATACGAGCGTCTTAATTACCATTATAGGCAAATTTCATACGACTTTTTATGCTCGACCATATTTCTACCTTGAAATTATTCATAAGTATTCATGTTATGGTTATGTAAGTGAGGGAACTGACCTGAATTGTGAGATGTGCGCAGACGCGAAAGTATTTATTTTTTCCGAGGCACGAATGTCATTGACCTTGTTATAATCTAGTGAATAACATGAAGATTAGTCTTGATATAACCTGGAAATTGATTTAGAATTGAAAAACGAGATGACAAATTGAATTTATTTGAATATTATTTGCAGTTAACGCTAATTATTACAGTAACAGAACATAACCTTCTGCGACAGTATTGGATTTCCAGCCTCCGTGACTTTTCGCTAATTGTCTTTCGATTGCATATCCGAGAATAATCGATACTTGCGGTTTTATAATGGTAAAATGGTGATTTCTCATTGGCTGAACAACTGAATTATAATGAATAGGTGTACTTTAATGAGGTGCATTAAAGGGCTACTACTAGGTGTATAATTACTACATTTCGGCATGGTCGAGCATAAAATATATTATAAACTAGCCCACTCCTGAATGAGTAAGATTCGTGCTCAGGAGGGGATTTCAATACAAACAAAAATAAAAGTGATAGTGAATAAATTACAGATTAAAAAGTGTTAATATCTTTAAACCTAAACTACAAATCCAATACAAATGCTTTTATTTTTTTTATTAGGAAGATTAGTGGTTAAAATAACATTAGAATAAAATTTGTTTAATAATCTAGTATCTTGACTCTTGCTATGATAAAAAGATGCATTAGTTTTACATTTAGGTTCAGATAAACACAGATACTTTATATTTTAGTACTATTGTGAGAATATCTTCTGTTGTCCATAAGGTGACGTTATTTAAATATTTAATTCGTTATTAAATTCACGTGAGAGTACATTTTATACGTAAGTACTGTTGTAATTTATATATATTATATATATATATTTATATATTATATATATTTTGATGTACCGAAGTACATATGATATTTCCATGCAGATACTCTGCGTCATCATATGATGAAAGAGTGATGGAACGGAGAAAAATTCTCTCCGGCACCGGGATTTGAACCCGGGTTTTCAGCTCTACGTGCTGATACCCTATCCACTAAGCCACGCCGGATACAACCCCGACGCCGGTTAGAATCGTCTCAGATTAAGCTCCATCTCTTGGGTTCCCTCTAGTGGCCGCCCTCTCCACTACGTCATAGATGTCTATGAACGCAGGACCGAAGTCCATATATGTGTTGAGCACTCGAATGAGTGACTGGTTGGCCGGGATCCAACGGTATGGGCGCCGTCTTAAATCACAAAGTGATTTATTACGCATATCATATATATTTGATGTACCGAAGTACATATGATATTTCCATGCAGATACTCTGCGTCATATGATGAAAGAGTGATGGAACGGAGAAAAATTCTCTCCGGCACCGGGATTTGAACCCGGGTTTTCAGCTCTACGTGCCGATGCCCTATCCACTAAGCCACGCCGGATACAACCCCGTAGTGGAGAGGGCGGCCACTAGAGGGAACCCAAGAGATGGAGCTTAATCTGAGACGATTCTAACCGGCGTCGGGGTTGTATCCGGCGTGGCTTAGTGGATAGGGCATCGGCACGTAGAGCTGAAAACCCGGGTTCAAATCCCGGCGCCGGAGAGAATTTTTCTCCGTTCCATCACTCTTTCACTGTTGTAATTGTTCCGTCGCTAAACAGGCAAACACACGAATAAGCAGATCTAAACACAAAAACGGAGTGGGGAGACAGCCTGTACAGGTCTGAGTCTCAGAGCGAAGCTAGTGTATGATCCATGTACAGTCTTAGAAAAACGTTTTGCCGCACAGATATTTTATAAGTCCCAGAAAGGTGGCACAAACTTTTTTTCCAAGACTGTACACCTAACTTGTACTCAAAGTAACCAAATGTAGGACTCTACTAATAACATAACTGAGTTGTCCAAAACTTTATTAATCTGCGTCTCCCCTGGCAGATTTTGAACATTTTGTGCACCCCTTCACGGTTAATTTATTTTGATGTAGTAATGCGTCTTGAGGGGTAACTTTGGAATTGAATATCACATAAAAATGCACTCTTTTTTCTTGTTCTCCTTGTATTCCTTTTTTTCTTCCTTGTGTTCCCGTCTTCTCCCCCTATTCTCATCGTTCTTCTTGTCTTCCCATTATTGTCCTTGTCTTTCCCTTGTTCTTCCTTGTTTCCTATTATTCCTGTATTCAACTTGTTCTCCTTGTATTCCCATTATCATCGTGTTCTTCTCCTTGTACTCTCCACGTTTCATTTGTCGCAAAACCCACACATATTTCTGTGTAAAAATATTCAGAATAGTAAGGCTATGTACCTGTCGATTTTTTTTTTTCAAAATACATATTAAAATGTAATTGAGCATTTAGATTTACAATATATGTTTAAGAAGACAACGCAAATTGATGACGGGAGTAATAAGGGTTTTATATAGGCCTAAGTTAAGTTATTAAACGATGAAAGAGTAATGGAACGGAGAAAAATTCTCTCCGGCGCCGGGACTTGAACCCGGGTTTTCAGCTCTACGTGCTGATGCTTTATCCACTAAGCCACACCGGATACAACCCCGGCGTCGAACAGAATTGTCTCTGATTGAGTTCCAACTCTTGGGTTCCCTCTAGTGGCCGCCCTCTGCACTACGTCATAGATGTCTATGAACTTAGGACTGAAGTCCACACATATGCTGAGGTGCACTCGTTATGAGTGACTAGTTGGCCGGGATCCGACGGAATAAACGCCGTCTTAAATCACTTCGTGATTTACGCATATCATATATTATTTCAATGTACCGAAGTACATATGATATTTCTATGCAGATATTCTGCGTCATCATACGATGAAAGAGTAATGGAACGGAGAAAAATTCTCTCCGGCGCCGGGACTTGAACCCGGGTTTTCAGCTCTACTTGCTGATGCTTTATCCACTAAGCCACACCGGAAATAATATATATATATCGATATATATATATATCTCTGATTGAGTTATTAAGTTTTTCATTTGTTACTATGAATTTGAAATCAACCAAAACAATATTGAAATAATTTTCATTGTTCTTAAAAAATACCGTAAATTAAAATAGTTTACAAAAGACACTGTCTGCTTTGTTCTAAATGCTAGAGAGAAAGTAACAAAAAATCGTTATAAGCTATATCGGACAGAGCCACAAGAGTTAAGCGGAATATGTCGCTGGTCTCTTAATAAACATCAGTAATTTACAATCAACATCTTTTTCTCAAGATACCCTGAAAACCCGTTATATCTTCTCTATGATGGGACTATTTGTAGTCAAATTGTATGCATTGAGAATAAACACATGTCTGTTGCTAAAACCATCGTCCTCTCCATTTGTTACCCGTTGACTTATACGCTTTTTCAGCTCTATGTGACTGATGTAAACTGTTATCCAAAGCTAAGCCAACCAGGCAAATAATTTTAATATTATATCATAATAATATTATAACATATGTATATATATTAAGTTATTAAATTTTTCATTTGTTACTATGAATTTGAAATCAACACAAAACAATATTGAAATATTTTTCATTGTTCTTAAAAAAAATACCGTAAATTAAAATAGTTTACAAAAGACACTGTCTGCTTTGTTCTAAATGATAGAGAGAAAGTAACAAAAAATTGGGATAAGCTACTGTGTGCGCGCCAGCTCTTAAACCGTGAGGTATGAGGAAGTGGGGAAAGGGGGCATATGACTCAGCCAGGCCAGCTAAGGAGAGTGCATGAATGTTCCCTCCGTAGTACAAACATTAACTCTCTCGCATATCGGTTTCAGGCCGCACCGCATTCCTGCCGCGTTATATATATTTAGCCTAGTATAGTACAGTCTTACGTCATCACCCGCTTATCGCTTCCACGCTGCATTCCTGCCACAGTTTAAGAGCTGGCGCGCAGACAGTATATCGGACAGAGCCACAAGAGTTAAGCGTGAATACGTCGCTGGTAGAACTCTTAAGGTAAACATCAGTAATAACAATCAACATCTTTTCTCTCCAGATACCCTGAAAACCCGTTACATCTTCTCTATGATGGGACTCCTGGTTGTAGTCATATTGTATGCATTGAGAATAAACACATGTCTGTTGCTATAGTAACCATCGTCCTCTAACATTTGCTACCCGTTGCTTATACGCTTCTTCCCATCAGCACTGCATATGCTTTGACTGTGAATTGTAAACTGTTATGTCAAAGCAAAGCAGTGAATTTCGTGTTGTCAGGCAAAATACATTTTAATATTACATAACAATAATCCTAATTACCAACATAATGTGCGCGAGAGGTCCGGGAGGAAAATATAGGCTACTTTTTCACAAATTATTAAACCATTGAAAAAACCTCCCGACATAAAGAAGAGATGTGGTAAATAAGTAGGCTAAATAAGCAAGACATCGTTATTATTATTATTATTATTACTATTATTATTAGTCATATTATTTACTTACCTACTTATGACTTTTAAGGAATCCGGAGGTTCACTGCCCCACACACGTAAGCCCATCATCGGTCCCTATCCTCAGCAAGATTAATCCAGTCCCTACAATCATACCCACCTCCCTGAAATACATTTTAATATTATCCCCCCTTCTACGTCTCGGCTTCCTCAAAGTTATTTTTCCATCCGGCCTCCAACTGACACTCTATATGCATTTCTGGATTCGCCCATACGTGCTACTTGCCCTCACCATATGAAACGTCTGGATTTAACGTTCCTAATCATGTCAGGTGAAGAATACAATGTTTGCAGCTCTACGTTGTGTAACGTTCTCCTTTCTCCTGTAACTTCATGCCTCTTAGCCCAAATTATTTTACTAAGCACATTATTACACCAAATTACCTTTTGTCTCGTTTCTCTTATCTATACTCTAACCACGACGTAAATACCAGATCACTTATCTGTGGCACGCTAAGTATACCTTTCATAGAACATCTTGTTATTCATCATCTTTTACAATATCCACCAATGGAATTCCTTGTCACAAAGTATTAGGGCTGCAAGACAACAAACATCTTTAAGAACAGCTTAACCTTATTAGCATTTCACTCCAATCACACTGATTTAAAATATCACTGACTACATTGTTACTTTTTTCTTTAGACATCATCCTGATTGTGCTGTATTTTAATTGTCTCATAATAATCTCTTTCTATTATCTAATATTATTTGAAATATATTAACATTCTATGTATTTTAATTTAATTCTGCTACACAGTTTATTTCAGTGTTTAATTAATAGTTCATAGTATTTTGTTGTTTAATTTGTAAATAACTCTTGTATACATGTAACTCTCATCTAAATCAAATTGTTGAATTCTTTGTAAGTTCATGCATATGTATATACACTTTTTGCTGGTTGAGTGGAAGAGAAGGCCTTACGGCCTTAACTCTGCCAGCTAAAGTAAATCATTATTATTATTATTTTATTCTCAAACATCCCTAACCTCTTTTCCTCTCTCAAAGTGAAAGTCGAAGTTTCACAACCATACAGAGCAATTGGTAATATAACTGTTTTATAAATTCTAATTTTCAGCCCTTTTGAGAGCAGACTGGATGACAAAAGCTTCTCAACCGAATAATAACAGACATTTCCCATGCTTATTCTGCGTTTAATTTCCTCCCGAGTGTCATTCATATTTTGTTACTGTTGCTCCAAGATATTTGAATTTTTTCACCATTTCAAAGGATAAATTTACAATTTCTATATTTCCATTTCATACAATATTCCAGTCACGAGACTTATCGTATCGTATCATAACGTATCGTATCATAATCCTACTTTGTCTTTTCGGGATTTACTTCCAAACCTATCTCTTTACTTGCTTCTCGTGTTTTCTCTTATAGTTTGTGGGTTCTCTCCTGACATATTCACGTTATCCGCATAGATAAGCAGCTGATGTAACCCGTTCAATTGCAAACACACTGTGTTGTCCTGGACTTTCTAATGGCATACTCTAATTAACTGATGAACTAGTGGACTTACTCGTGTTAAATATGAAATATCTGTCCGGCTTACAGCTGTTTCAGTGCTTCACGCACCATCATCAGAGCCTACTAGATCGCGGCGTCATCTCGAACTTCTCTGCCTGTTAGGAGGGTGTGTTTTGTTGTTGGAAGGTGTTGAATTGTGGAGTCGAATAGTGTGTGTGTACTGAAATTGATCTGTGTATTGAGGATTTGATCAGGGTGTGTTTTAGTGTGTTTGTATATTTCATATTGTTCCAGTGTTTTGAGTTTTTGGTTCTTGGGTTGTGTGTGTAGGATTTCCATGTCCGTATTTATGTTATTGTATGCATGGTTATTATTGGTTATGTGATCGGCGTATGTAGATGTATTGTGTCCTCTGGTCATAGCTTTAATATGTTCTTTGTAGCGTGTTTGGAATGATCTGCCTGTCTGTCCTATGTAGAACTTGTCGCAACTATTACATTTGAGTTTGTATACACCTGTGTGGTTGTATTTATTTGTTTGTGTTTTTTGTGTGTTGAGATGTCTTTGTAGTGTGTTTTCTGTTCTGTATGTTATGTTGTATTTCTGTTTCCTGAATGAATCTAGGAGGCTGTGATGATGGTTCGTGAAGCACTGAAACAGCTGTAAGCCGGACAGATATTTCATGTTTAACTCGAGTATGTCCACTAGTTCATCAATTAATTATATTCAAGTGTTAAAAGTGGTGTACGCAATATTCAAAATGGGGCATACTCTAGATCTAGAACAAAGTTAAAAAGTTACGGTATTATGATGATGATGATGATGATGATTATTATTATTATTATTATTATTATTATTATTATTATTATTATTATTATTATTATTATATGGCTTTATGATTTTACCCGTTTTGGTGATATTTTGTATTAGTTGACAACACTGAAGAGATGGCAGATTAGTCTTTCAGGAACTGCTCTTACGTGATCCTCACTATAGCTAGTAGTTACTATATCATACGAGTACACAAAATGAGAACTACGTGCCAAGGTTGTTATTAATACATAATTAAAACAACCGAGTTCCTCTAGGGACCTAATTTTGTCAGCGTTTAAGACTGCATGAAGCAACACTAATA
This sequence comes from Periplaneta americana, assembly GCA_025594305.2. NCBI lineage: Eukaryota > Metazoa > Arthropoda > Insecta > Blattodea > Blattidae > Periplaneta > Periplaneta americana. Next base: position 171,252,209 of record JAJSOF020000005.1, read on the forward strand.
ATTAAATCCTTAAGCTTACGTAACGGTGTAAATAAGAGGTGCATAATTAACATTGACAAAACATGAGCAAGCTTAGTTCTGCCCTCTTTAATCACCTAATCGTTTCCTAAACAGCATTGCAATTTGTCTCTAAGACAATTATGGCACATTTTATGTACTTGTACTATGAATTGTGGGAAAGAAATCTTTTAATATACTACTACTAATGTAACTAATGATTCCTATTATCAGCTACACTATTCAACAGCTACTTGGAGGATTTACTGAAGAAATGTTTTGTGGTAGTCTGTATAGCTCAATTGATGAATTGTATATGCTGTAAATTGTATAGTAGCCTGTATAGCTGAACTGATGAATTGTTTACGATTATAAATTGAATTAATCTATTTGATATTAGTTGTACAAATTTGTATAGCTTAATGAAAGTATGCTTGTAAATTTAATTAATATGCTTACTTTGTATTGTATATGTTTGTATAGTTTTGGCCGATGAATTGTATATGCTTTAAATTGAATAGTAATCTGTATAGCTCTATTGATAAATTGTTTGTGTTTGTAATTTGAAGTACTTTGCATGATATGTATTATCAATTTCTGTATATCACAACTGATTGAATTGTTTATGCCTTAAATTTAATTAATTTACTTGTTTTGTATTATACATATAGCTCAACTGATGAATAATCGTTTGCGTTGGTAAATTTAATAATCTGATTGGCTATGTTTTGTATATTTTTAGTAGAGCCATCGATGTAGGTCAGTCGGCAGACTCGCTGGGCTGCTGATCCGGAGCTGCGTTCGGGCTTGGGTTGGATCCCCCTTTGGTCTCATTGAATGGTTTCTTCCGAGGTTTTCCCCAACCGTGGGACTGAAGCTGGATGATCTATGGCGAGTCCTCGGCACCACTTCATTTCACCCCTTTGATTTGATTACCTGGTTGGGTTTTTCCGAGGTTTTCCCCAACCAAAAGGCAAATGCCGGGTAATCTTTTGGCGAATCCTCGGACCTCACTCATCATTGTAGAAAATTACTAAATTGTAACACTGTAAAAATTGTAAAATATTGTAAAATCTGGTCCACACCTGTGGAGTAACGGTCAGCGCGTCTGGCTGCGAAACTAGGTGGCCCGGGTTCGAATCCCGGTCGGGGCAAGTTATCTGGTTGAGGTTTTTCCCGGGGTTTTCCCTCAACCCAATACGAGCAAATGCTGGGTAACTTTCGGTGCTGGACCCCGGACTCATTTCACCGGCATTATCACCTTCATATCATTCAGACGCTAAATAACCTAGATGTTGATACAGCGTCGTAAAATAACCCAATTAAATAAAAAAAATTAAAAAAATTGTAAAATCTGTAAAAACTGTAATTGTAATATTGTAAAATTTTGACTTGTTCCACATCTTAAAGCTTCATTGCTCATGTAAGATCTATAGAATATAATGAATGAATGAATGAATGAATGAATGAATGCATAGGAGAAGTGCCAGTAGGAGGGAAACGAATATAGTGCATAAAATTTGTTGATGATTTTTATTGGTTATTTTACGACTATTTTGAAACTCCTATGGCTATATGAAGGGGTTATTTTAATACTGGTACAACTCCACTCTTAATCAAATTGAAGTTAACTATACTTTCAGTATAACAGATGTCCATTCTTTTTATTATGAAAGTACTACAACTCCAACTTTCTTCTTTTGCCAACATAATGCGGGCGTCTTAGATAATCCTACAAGAAAATTACTTTTATAGTGATATGAAAATTGGAAATTTACCCTTTTAAAAGATGAAAAAGTTCAGATATCTTGAAGCAACAGTAACAAATAATAATGACACTCGGGAGGAAATTAAACGCAGAATAAATTTGGGAAATGCCTGTTATTATTTGGTTGAGAGCTTTTATCATCCTATCTGCTCTCAAAAAAAGCTGACTGAATTTATAAAACAGTTATTTTACCGGTTGTTCTATATGATTCTGAAACTTGGACTCTCACTTTTAGAGAGGAACAGAGATTAAGGATGTTTGAGAGTAAGGTGCTTGGGAAAATATTTGAGACTAAGAAGGATGAAGTTACAGGAGAATAGAGAAAATTACACAACACAGAACTGCACGCATTGTATTCCTTACCTGGCATAATTAGGAATATTAGGTCCAACGTTTGAGATGGATAGGGCATGTATCACGTATGGGCGAATCCAAAAACGCATATAGAGTGTTAGAAGGTCGGAGGGAAAAAGACCTTTGGGGAGTCCAAGATGTAGATGGGAAGATAATATAAAAATGGATTTGAGAGAAGTGGGATATGATTGTAGAGATTTGATTAATCTTGCTGAGGATAGGGACCGATAGCGGGCTTATGTGAGGGCGGCAATGAACCTCCGGGTTCCTTAAAAACCATTTGTAAGTAAGGTTTAGTAAGTGGTGTAACTCAATTCTGTCCCATGCTAAACAAAAATGAGTGATTGTAAAGAGATTTTGATTTTATTGATGATCAAGATCTTGATCAAAATTATAAAATATGCATTCTTATACTGAAATCCAACATCTTTTCAATAAAAGCATTATTCTGGCACACATCCAAACAGTTGCTTTGGATTTATCAATCGGAAATTGAAATTTTTTATTTGATTAGTGGTATTCACCTATTCTCTCCCCTTTATTAGATATGTCCAACACAATATTCATTGTTGGTACCACTGATTCGTACCAATGGGCATATTCGTGGTCCAGGTCACACAGGGGTTTTCTCTGGGGAATCCGATTCCTCAGTAGTATCTCAACAAATCTTCATTATTATCTCATCTCATTGCGGATGTAGCGTAGACCAGCCTCCTATGACGCACAATGGAACACGACTCTGTCGGTAAATTGGTCTACAAAACTCGCTTCTTAAGACTGGATGATGACCAGTCAAATACTCGCTATTTTCTTACTTAGGCCTACATACTTATTAACTTTTAGGCACGTACGGTCAGAAGGCCCGTGCATTGGATTTTAGAGAAAATTATGATAATATAAAATCTGTATGTATAATATTACTCAATAAATCCACCCACCCACCCACCCACCCAACCAACCATCCACCCATCCATCCATCCAAATATATCTATCTATCTATCTATCTGTCTGTCTGTCTGTCTGTCTGTCTGTCTGTCTGTCTGTCTGTCTGTCTGTCTGTCTGTCTGTCTGTCTGTCTGTCTGTCTGTCTGTCTGTCTGTCTGTCTGTCTCTATCTATCTATCTATCTATCTATCTATCTATCTATCTATCTATCTATCTATCTATCTATCTATCTGTCTATCTATCTATCTATCTATCTATCTATCTATCTATCTATCTATCTATCTATCTCTATCTATCTATCTATCTATCTATCTATCTATCTATCTATCTATCTATCTATCTATCTATCTATCTATCTATCTATCTATCTATCTATCTATCTATCTATCTATCTATCTATCTATCTATCTATCTATTTTTTAGAGAACCCGGAGGTTCATTGTCATCCTCACATAAGCCCGCTATCGATTCCTATCCTCAGCAAGAGTTATCCAGTCCCTACCATCATACCCCACCGCTTTCAAATTAATTTTAATATTATCCTTCCTTCTACGTCTCGGTCTCTCCAAAGGTATTTTCCCCTCCGGCTTCCCATTGACACTCAATATAATTTCTGGATTCGCTCATACGTACTACATGTCCTGCCGATCTCAAACGTCTGGATTTAGTGTTTCTAATTATGTCAAGTGAAGACTACAATGCATGTAGTTCTGCGTTGTGTAACTTTGTCCATTCTCCTGTAACTTAATCCCCTTAAAAAAATATGGTTTATTTAACGACGCTCGTAACTGAAGAGGTTATATCAGCGTCGGCGGTTTGCCAGAATGTTTTCCCGCAGGAGTTTTTACATGCCAGTAAATCTACTGACATGAGCCTATTGCATTCAAACACACTTAAATGACATCGACCTGGGCCGGGATCGAACCCGCAACCTCGAGCATAGAAGGCCAGAGCTATACCTACTAGCTACCCAGGCCGACTTCATCCCTCTTAGACCCAAATATTTTCTTAAGTACCTTATTCCCAAACACCCATATTCTCTGTTTCTCTCTCAAAGTAAGAGTCCCAAGTATCCGCCATTAGCAAAAATAAATTTTAAATTAAGCACCTAAATTGAGGTAAAATAATCATCACGAAATCACATCCTTACATTATTATAGAAGGGACAGAACTGCAGGGTAAAAGAAAAATCTCAAGAATAATTTTGGAGCTATTGACAATAATTAATTTTGCTGGTGTAGAATCTGTTAATATCGTAGTAATGCTGTTATATATTTCATGTGCATCGTTCGCAGGTAAATTGGCTCGCATCATATTGAATACGAATAAAACCCGCATAATACTCTGGAGAGATCGTTGTACATAAATGGGCAGACTGACAGACAACCAGATGATTTCCCCATAATTCTGTTTTCGTTTTCAGCGATAGGGAAAACGTAAATTGTGAAAATCTCGAAATCGTATTTCTTTAATGTGAAACTTTTTAGCGGAACTCTATAGATAAGAATAAAATTGTCCCATTTCTATACTATGATAATGTCACTCACGTTACTATCACAGTATAATACTGTATACTGTATACAGTCACGAAGCTTGAGTTGTGAAGGTGGTAGAAACAAAAGACTGTGCCGGTACTACTTCGCACTGTCTGTAATTAGGCGGTATTAGCGATCCTAGTGATTAGCAACTATCTATGGATGCATATTTACTACGTACTGAGTTTCGTGATTGTATATACTAGACTGTGGTACTATGGAGACAGAAGCGGAAGGGTTTCTCACGTGGTCCGTCTCGCTCTGATCTCTATTTGAAGTGCCTTGAGGCTTCCTCAACTCAATATTCTGTCACGTGGGCATTACAAACAACGTTAATACACACCCTTCATAGCACTCGAGGCCGAACGGAACATATTCTGTCAGGGTGACCTCGCATCCAATTGGCTAGCCTTCTATACGTGTAGCACGTATAAAAAATAATGGCACTCGTACCTTAAAGCATAGACCAATCCTTTGCATTTCCCCCACCATACGCAGGGTTAGCATGCAGAATCAGTAACCACCAATCGGAGTCGAAATATGACCAGGAATTCGAGCTGTCATCTGTACTGTAGGCGGGCCCTAGCCAATGACACATAATTTGTAAGGACTAATAAAGCGTAGCGCTGATGGGAGGCGTAGCACATGCGCAGATGAATTATGGTCAGTCCCAGAAATCTTTGAAGTAATTTCGCGGAGTCTATCTGTGCTGGAGTGTATTGCGGGCAGCATGAGCTCGAGTCCGCTAAGGGATAAGATGCTCATGTTAGAAGGTGGAGTAGGTTAGCGAGGGTGGTAATAATCAGAATCTTAGGCTTATATTATTTATTCGTGGGAAAGCTACATCTGGGGCTCCTAATATTAATGGTATTAATCAATTACCAAAAACCTACAATTATGATTGGTATTACTATAAAAAATTATAATGAAGGCATGAGAGTTCAGATATAAGTAGGGAACGGATTTTTATGTAATTTCATATTATATTCCTTTCAACCTAACCGTATATAAATAACAAATCTTTGCGAATCTTGTAATTACCATTAATTTATTAAAATTCGATACTACATATTTATACATATTTACCCCACATTACATATAATGGTTTGGTGTTACATAAATATATATATTTAGGGGTTTTATTCATTTTTACTTCTTTAAAAGGAAAAAGAAAACTTCTGCTGGGGAAGTTTACAATTTCAAAAACACAGCTTTAAAAAGCCTTTTTACCTACCCGAGAAAGGATATATTTCGGGACGAAACATAACATCTAAGTTCCAGGAAGTAAAAGAGGCACTCAGCCCTTAACGCCCACTGTAAATATAAGTGAACAAAAGACAACCTTTCTCATACAACTACTTTGTATTGTAAAAATATAGAAGGGAATAACCTCATACGCATAAGCGAGCGACATAGTAGTAGGGTCTAAAGACCTTACAAAGTTACAAGAAACAATAAAAATCATGGTAAAATGGTGCAATAAAAACAAATTTGATATAAATGTGGACAAGACAGAAATGATGATACTCAGAAACGGTGGAAGAGCACCAGAAACAGTAGAAATCGTCATGAGGAAAAGAAAATTAAAAATTGTACCAGACTACAAATATCTAGGCTTAACAATACAAACCAGCGCAGGTATTGATATTAGGCCTAAATATTTTCATGGTTTTACATATTTTGGTACATATTCAGCTTATTTTTCTTACATAAATATGTACAGTTACCCTTAAAAGGAATGAGACGACTCTTGGTCGTCGGAAGTTAAAGTTCTACAGCGCGGTTCACTCGATATCGACGTAACGATATATAACATGAGAAATCCAGCAAGAATTGTTACGAGGACCACAACAAGAACAAGGACCAAAATAAGAATCACGAAGAAGACAGCCATTTAAGGCCACGATTTCACAACATAGCTCGGGTCCCAAGCTAACACTGCTTCTCTGTACCGAATGGCAAATGCCTGCTATGGGATCTACATTCTAGACTGCTGTTGTTACTGTCTTGTCTCGGTAGCTCATATAGTAGCATGTCGGTTCCACTGCTTAACCGAAACGTCTCGTGTTCGATCCCAGGTGAAACTTTTTTTATTGAGGTGTAATTAATTTCTTCAGAGTTCCTAGACTGTCTAATTTGTCGAAAAATATGAATAATTTATGCCCAATTTCTGGGTCTTACAAGTGGAATGAACCTCGTCAAAAATAAATCTTACTTGAAAGTTAAGAGTATTTTTCCTCAAACAAAAATCACAACAAACAAAAAGAGACCTGTCAACTTAAAATCTTGTCCACATGCATCAGCTTCTATTACAGCTCTAAGTCGGTCCGGCATGGATGTCACGAGATTGTGGAATAAATTCTAATCCCCGGCGAGATCTTCCCAGGTTTCAACAGCTTGATCCCACAATTCGTCTCGATTTCGAGGGCGTCGGTGGGCATAAGTGGCTATCCTTCTCTTTTTCAATTCCGCCCATAAATTTTTGATGACATTCAAATCAGGTGACTTCGGAAGCCAATTAATGATTTCGATCTCGGGTCTACTTTGAAACCATCTTTGAATGCTTGCGGTATAGTGCACGGGATGGTTATCCTGTTGGAACAGCAATATTCCTTCGGGAAAACGTTCTAGGGGCGGAAGGAAGGAATATATTTTCCAGAATGTGCTCGTAATTTCCCGCATTAAACCGGCCATCGATGCGTTCTATAACGCCAGGTCCATCGTAAGACATCCACTCCAACACGATATCACAGTCTACTATATTGTAATAATTACTCAACAAATGACATGGCCTAAGGACTCTAAACCTTTGTAATCGTTTGTCTGTGTGGCTTAGGAATATATTTTTAATTTCATTTTAATTGTTAGTTTTTAATATATATATATATATATATATATATATTTTACATTGTATGTGTGTGTGTATAAATGCATTCATTAGATTAACGTTTATAATATTATAACATGTAATTTTGTAATTTCTGTGATCATTAACACTTAATCTGAGGACTTTGTAAAACTCTGTTTCAACGTTATTTAGAAAAAAATCGTTGATATAGACTAAGGATCGAACTCGCTCTCTTCTACACAACACGCAGAGATCTTATCGTCTGAGCTATTGCAACGACACGAAAGCTTTACTTTCTGTGCGGAGTGTCGATCTAGTCATGAAGGTCCATTGTCGATTTAACTACACGATTTACGTATATATTTATCTCTTATTTACGTAATATTATCATATTTTTTGCAGTTTTTGAAGTGAATTCCGGGACGATGCTAGTAACAAACCAAATAGCTTGAATCTAAGTAACTCAATATTCGTTATCTTGTGTATCAGTGCTCTGGTCTCTAATCATGCGCAGTGTTTACATCTGAGACTTAGGAATATTCAATCGTCTCATTCCTTTTCAGGGAAACTGTACATATTTCACACCTTGATATTACATAAACATCCGGTCCCTAGATATAAGCTATCCTCTCCGCGCAAGCGATTGCTAGCTTCACTAAACCAATGCCTCCCCCCAGAGCAGTCATTTAGTCATTTTCCCTATCCCTCCCACATACCACTTGCGCAGAGGTCTTGTTTCGTCTTTCTACGCCACAGATGCCTGGGACGGACCACAGTTTTTCCGTGTGGCTAATCTATAAATTGAGACAACTCATCCTGCTGTTGTTTCATCCTGCCTGAGGTTTTTTCCGTGATTTTCCTAACAAGGGAAGTATCACACCCCACATGCCGAAACTTACCACGAAACTTTGGTGACATAACCGATGTACTATGAGAAGGCCTTGTGAAAAATATTAGTTGCCTGTTTCCACTGCAAGGCCCTGAAATAAACCCCGGAACTTTGCATGTAAGTAATAGGGAAGTGGATACTATTCGCTACCAGTTGGAATGGACAGCCCTTCCTGTGTGCAAGCCAGTGGAGCAATCAGCTGCGAATAGACGTACGTGAGTCAAGGTCAGTAATACAAGCGGACGACTAGACTCAGAGACCTGCAAGAGAGCGATGCTTAACGATATCTGAGATCGGTTTTACCGAATGCTCTTCGTGTCTAATCGCTCGAGCTCGGGTTTGGCCTGCGCTCGCTCGAGCTCGCCCGGGGGATCGCTCCCCTGTCAGAACGAGCGCTCGCTTCAACCACATTACGCGAAGCAGTATGCTACAGTACTACGTGGTACAGCATTGGTAAAAATCGAATGCATTCATTTGATTATCAAAACAATTCGAAATAATATAAATATTCACAATATCACTCGATTATTAATTGATTTTGCTTACCACCACAACAAGCCGTATGAAGTTACACAAAATATGTACTCGCATAGCAGAATATGTTCCATTTTAAGATAATGATAAGAGCTTCGAGTTCAGAATCATATGACGCAAAAATAGAATGACAAGCTTCGAATGTTCTGTGTGGTTGTAGCGTACTGACTCTTCTAACAGCCCCAGTGTCTGACCCTGATCTTCATTAAATTCAACACCTGACCTACATGGCGATAAGAAAAACGAGCGCTGCTCTCAGGCTATAGACCTACGTATGGAATGAGTAATCGACATACTGCAATTTTATTGAACAATTCATTCATGCATTCGAGTGATTTAATCCTACAATGGAATAATCATAGAAATCATTCGATTGTTTTCAACAATTATATATTTTAGTGGAAATTTAATTAATTACACATTTTTCTTTGTTTAGATTGAAATAGCCTGAAATGATTTTCTGTATAATTATATTTCATTCCTGCTTAGTTTAACATTTAACTTCAAAAACAAACTGAGACACAAATTTAATCGTAATAATACTGTAAATGCAAATGAAATGTTTGGTTATATTACTATAAAATGTATATAAAACCGAGAAATTACATTTAATACGTGATAACTAAAAATGTCTATCGAAGTATGAGATGCAAATAATAAATTAGTAGCGATATATTTTGTTTCATCTCGAACGTAATATGAACTTTACTCATATTAACTTGGGAATATTTTTATTTTTTATTTTAGTAGGTTATTTTACGACGCTTTATCAACAGCTTAGGCTATTTAGCGTCTGAATGAAATGAAGGTGATAATGCCGGTGAAATGAGTCTGGGGTCCAGTACCGAAAGTTACCCAGCATTTGCTCGTATTGGGTTGAGGGAAAACCCTGGAAAAAACGTTAACCAGGTAACTTGCCCCGACCGGGATTCGAACCCGGGCCACCTGGTTTCGCGCTGACCGTTACTCCACAGGTGTGGACAATCCTATGTACTTTAAGGTATTCTGATCCCTTACTTCTCCGAATTTAGTCCAAGCAGAGCTAGTAACTGCTTTCCCTTTTTTTCCACTATTCTGACTCTGCTGATATAACTTTATTTTCGGCATATACTTTTGACATCGTGTCTTGTAATTTTTTACCATCAACAGAGACGGTGTCCGAGCCTCTGCTTGAGATCGACGTCGATACTACTAAATCATCTTCAACATTCGTTTTGATGAAACGTACTGATTAGACAAGCCTACAATTCACCTACTGCGTACTGCTACCGGAAGAGCACTCATGAACACCGAGCGCTTGTCAGACCCGATCGCTCGTTGTGTTGCTTTACTTCGTGATTTATCGGAAATATTCGTATATGATCGTTATTCATTACGTCAGTGCCTTCCTGGACTGATAACGATATCCCGCGCTCGCTCTCTTGCAGGTCTCTGAGTCGACTACAGGGTTATAGGTCTCGCAAGGACGGAATACCGACGGAAGGAATGTGAATCAAACACTGCGATAAGGAAGAGCGGGCGACAGGAAAGGTCACGAGAAAACTTTAATGATATTCAAGATCAGTGTGACAATGAAGTGTTTATTCGTTGTGCATGGTGCCGAAAAGAATTGTGTTTTAAACATTCAATCGTTGCCAGTCACTTCTGTCTCTTGTTTATACTTCATTGAGAAGATGGGACGCGAGAGAGTTTACTCCATTTCACACACACACTCCACTCCGCTCGCCAGTGAGGCAGGGATGTCCAGCTGCGCCAAGTTATCGTCTGGCCACAGAAGGATTCCAGCTTCGATTTCGGGGCCTTGCAGTGGAAACAGGCAGCTAATGTTTTGCACGTGATCTTCTCGTAGCACATCGGTTATGTCACCAGAGTTTCGAGGTAAGTTTCGGCATGCGGGATGTGATACTTCCCTTGTAAGGCGCTAATACAAACGTCGGGATGAGCCCTAAAATAAATACGCCACGGATCTACATCCTACTCCCCAGAAACATTTTGATTATTTCCAAAATTAAATCATTGATATAGATGCCTTGGCTTAGCTTTCTCACATTACTTCTGTAACATGAACGAGTTTACTTTATTCCATACGCACTACGAAAGACACAAAATCCTTCAATGTGCAGACTAACAACTCTCCGGGTTCCTTCTTCCGATCCTGTATTCATGTTTCTCCTCCGCCTCCCTCACTTTATTTTGTAGCTATAAGCCATTCGGTATTCACCCTTCAAAATTTTCTAGAGCTCCTACAATGTAGCATCAAAACTCGAAGTGAGGCAAGTGGCCAACAGGCTTGGAGCTAACATATTCAGTTTTAATCAACCCCGAACTCCCTTGTAGGACGCTTTTTCGCGTACCTTTTAAAGTTAATCCTCCAATTTCCGTGCATTCATCCAACCCTCGGTCGCACCTGTGGAGTAACGGTCAGCGCGTCTGGCCGCGAAACCAGGTGGCCCGGGTTCGAATCCCGGTCGGGGAAAGTTACCTGTTTGAGGTTTTTTCCGTGGTTTTCCCTCAACCCAATACGAGCAAATGCTGGGTAATTTTCGGTGCTGGACCCCGGACTCATTTCACCGACATTCTCACCTTAATTTCATTCAGACGCTAAATAACTTAGATGTTAATACAGCGTCGTAAAATAACCCAATAAAATAAAATAAATCCATTCGTCGGCGAGGCTGCTGTGGTTTCCTTTGGCTTTCCAAAGGCGCTAAGACGAAATGTCGGTATGAACCATAAAAGAATTGGACCACGGAATTATGTACAGTTCCCCCAGAAAAGAATGAGGCGATGGAATATTCTAGAGTCTCAGATGCAAGACACTGCGCATGATCGGAGACCAGAGCACTGATACACAAGATAACGAATATCTGATTTACTTAAATTCAGGCTATTTGGTTTGTTGCTAGCATAGTTCCGAAATGCACTTAAAACCTGCAAAAAAATAGTAATATGACATAATTAAGAGATAAATAAGGAAACTTATAAATCGTGTAGTTAAATTGACATTTGAATCTTCATGACTAGATCGACACTCCGCTCAGAAATGAAAACTTCCGTGTCGTCTTAATACCTCAGACGCTAGGTCTTCTGCGTATATTGCAGAAGAGAGCAGGTTCGATTCCTAGTCTATACCAATGATTTTTTTTTGTCTGAACAACAATGAAATAGAAATTACAGAGTCTTGACATTAAGTGTTAATGACTACAGAAAATACAAAATTACAAATAGAGCAGCAGCAGTAGCAGCAGTAATATAAAAATAATAATAATAATAATAATAATAATAATAATAATAATAATAATAATAATAATAATAAATTCTAACTTTAAGGTTTTCCGAGAGCAGACTTGATGATAAAAGTTTCTTCGCCGAATAATAACAGGCATTTCCCATATTTATTCTGTGTTTAATTTCCTCCCGAGTATCATTTATATGTGTTACTGTTGCTCCCAGGTATTTGAATTTTTCCACCTCTTCAAAGGATAAATTTACAATTTTAATATTTCCATTTCGTACAATATTCTCGTCACGAGACATAATCATATACTTTATCTTTTCGGGATTTACTTCCAAACCTATCCCTTTACTTGCTTCAAGTAAAATTCCCGTGTTTTCCCTAAACGTTTGTGGATTTTCTCCTAACATATTCACGTCATCCGCATAGACAAACAGCTGATTTAACCCATTCCCTAAAAACTGGCTTAACGAATGAAAAATATAGAATGGAAAACAAACGATAAAAGATGGATATTAAGAAATATGGAAAAGAACGAAAACTGAAATAAAGAAGACAGGAATAAGTCGGATAGTGAGTGCGGGAAATAAAATAAGAAAATAAAGAAAGAAAGAAAGAAAGATATAGTAAGAGAAGTAGGTCTAACGAACTATTAGTAGAGCCTACAGAAAATTAGGAAACGAAATAAAATTAGAAAAAGGCAAAATTGTAAAACAAAAATATGGGCCTATAATGTCAACTTAACTCTTAGACTTGCATGAGGCTTACTATTATTAATGTGACAGCAACAAACCGTGAAACAGATGTGGTAACCACTACACAACGAGATTCGGTTAGGATCGTGTATCGGCGGCGTTTCCTTGTTTCGTTTTTTAGCCGTACAGAACGATTGTGTGAGTTCCTTCACACTGTAGGCTGCAGCAGCTTGTCACTCTCATTTATTACAACGCGAAATAAATTCTTGTCAAACGTGCCAAGAGTCTGGGCTATATACATATGTGCACTGCAGCTCTGCCGGCTACAAGTAGCTCACTGCAGTAGATGACAGAATGAAATTAAATTTCACAAGAGAGATGGGTATCACCTCCCTCCATGTGTCTGCACCTGGATCCATAAGCTCACCAGCCTGGCAGCAGCTAGAAGGTAAAAGAGCTGAGAACAAAAGAGATTAAACCCAACGAAAGGGAAGTGAAGAGAAAAAGGGAGACAGAGAAGGGGATAGAGAGAGAAAGAAAGATAGATTTGATAAAAAAATGGAACTTTCATAAGGGGTTGAGTGAGTGGAAACCGAAGTCTGAAACGATTTGATGTAAAGTACGACTTCATCCCACTTTATTGACACTAATACTCATGAATAACAAAAGGATGTACAGAATAAGGTACTAAACACCCTCCACACCAACCGGAGTGTCACTTTATTAACGTGTTGGTCTTCATGCTCACGATTACACACGCGAATATTAGGCTATGTACTTTCCCGAATTACAATAGTTTAAGAGGGGAGACGGGTGAAATTTTGGTCCATTTCCAGTCAAAACCCGCATTTTCGTTTTCTTGTGAAAAGCGAATCAGCAATCTCTTATTTTATATGTTGAGCAAGTTTCAATGCTCTGTGGTCCTCGAAAGCATAAAAATTACGCAATACACAGGGTGTTTCCGGGCTAGTGCTAAGCTTACTAACTTTCAGGGATGATGAGGAAGGGCACATATATCATTAGATAATGAACCCTGGTCCGGAAATGACTGAGTCTAAAGTTATAAGCAAAAATGTAGTATTTAGTATTTAGTATTTATTTATTTAGTATTTAGTATTTATTTATTTAACCTGGTAGAGATAAGGCCGTCAGACCTTCTCTGCCCCTCTACCAGGAGATTCCAACTACAATATCAACAATAAAATTACAATTAGTATTAAATTTACAATTACAATTACAAATAATATTACAGTTAGTATTAAATTTACAATTACAATAAAATCAAAGTACGAAAAGATTACCTGAATAATTAAAGCTAGATAATTTATCATAGAGAAACAAAGAATATTTTATATTTACTGAATTACAATTAAATCTAGAATAACAAAATTGTATAGTGATGAAATTACTGAATATTGAAATATTTTGTCATAGATTAAAGAAACTATTTACAAGTAATCAATTACTGACCAAGTGCCTAGTAAGTTTTCGTTTGAATTCAATTTTATTTCGACAGTCCCTGATGCTAGCAGGTAGCGAATTCCAGAATCTTGGCAGAGCTATTGTGAAAGAAGATGAGTACGAGGAGGTGCGATGGGATGGTATTGTTAGTATTGTTTCATGACGAGAGCGTGTGTTCAGATTATGGTGGGAAGAAAGGTAAGTGAAGCGAGACGACAGGTACGAAACGAAATAATTTTATTCCTCTGTAGGGGAGAAGTGAGTACAGTGAGATAGGGAGAACAGTGAGACATTTTTTATTAGATGGTAAATTTTGATGTTGAGATGTTGGTAACAGTGGATTTGTATGTTGCATGAGTAAAGTAACAATATTTTCATACTCGGTTTGATTCTAGTTATAAATGTGAGTGATGAAAAATTAATTCCTAATTTTTCACTCTAGAAGTAAAATTTTGGCTTGAGTTTAATTAAGGTTATATTGGATATACAAATGAGATATAAATATGAATGTTTTGTTACCTAATACTATGGTACTTGAGATTATGTTTGGCAAAGTTTCGTCTTCCTTGTTTTAATTTTGAAGTGATGCCGTCATTTTTAAATGATCTATACGTAAAGGGAACAGTGAGACATGCTATTGAAGGGTACACTGAGACGTCTCACTGTCCCCATGTACCAATGATTTGCAAAAACAAACTAATTATATTACATTTACCAATAATTAACATAAAAAATGAACATACTAGTAACTAATTTAGGAACTGTAGCTTAAAATAATGGATACATTACGTTTTAATGGTTTCATAAATAAAACATTATTCACAAAATTTAAGAAAATGTTAAAAATAATAAAGACTTACATTAAATTCTTATAATTATAAGCTTTGTTACCAAAACTTCATTTCATTTTTTCGCAAAAGTTTGAAATGTCATGAAAAATTCACTTTTCCAAATGTTCCAGATGTTTCAATGGTTTCGAAGTCAGACATCAAAATAATTCTAAATAAGTCTACAGAACATGGCAAGATAAAGAGACAGCAAGCTTTCCTTTCTTTTGAAATAAATGTAAATCATTTCAATGTCCGTTAATAGACACTGTAGTGTCTCACTCTACCCTCCTAAATGGGAACAGTGAGACATTTGCATTTTTTTGACAAACACGTATTGTATATTATGTCCTTTATCTATTAACATTTTTGTTTATGTATTATTATACTCCATGTTTTAATGTATATTTCTATTGTACTTGATTTTAAAAATACTTGAATTATCACTTGCATACATATGTCTTAATATTTTGTGTCTCACTGTACCCACTACTCCCCTTCACCTTATTTATGTGTATTTACCTGTAAATCTTACACATACTGTATTCATCTGACGTTGTTTACGTTGTCTACTTACTTCATTCCATTCAGTGCGCTGTCTGAGGGATGGCGACAGGAAACTACACTAAATCAATGCAGATAGCGTAATGTGTAACGGAAATGGTCGGTCCTGATATGCACGTCTGTAGACAGCACTGTATATGTACAAGTTGCAGTATCCAGTCGATCAGTCCTAGTGAAATAGAGGAGTACACTAGAGCGGAATAAGCAGACCTGATTTTCGAATACGGATGAGCCAATGGGAACAGTAGACAAGCTCACAGATTGTATCGGGCCAAGTACCCATGTAGGAGACATCCGGCCCATACCATCTTTCCACGACTGTTCCAAAGGTTAAAGGAAGGAGGGCACGTGGTGCCAAATTACAATTTCATTTCCACACAACTATTTTTGCTTATACCTTTCGACTCAGTCATTTCCGGACCAGAGTTCCTGATCTCAAATTGATACATGTGTCCTTCCCCATCATCCCTGAAAGTTAATAACACCAGCCCGGAAACACCCTGTATAAATGGCTTCACCCTTGAATTTTAATTCCATGCAAATTTTATAAGTTCTTTTCTCACATTTTTTTTTCGGCACTTTTCGTCAGGTTCGAAGTGTAAAGGGTTCAGAACCATAGTGGGCCAAGCGCCATTTACCAAAACCGTGGAAAACAAGGGTTAAAGTGAAGTTCTTACCATAATTCAATGGAAACATAATATAGCAAGTAATATAAAGTGTATAGGGGAAGTCCGTGTAACTTGGACCAGTGTGTAACTTGATCCACCGATGCAATCACTATTTCCAGGATAGTTAGCAAGGTACTTTATACAGCGCTTTGAACCTTCTACATGGTAGGAAACTGTCCATAAATCTCATTATGAAGGGTTGGCTTGACACGGTCATAACGGTGTCGAACATTCTGTCCCCAAATTCTTCAAATATTTTCACAATAGTTTGACAGCGTGTTGTGCGAAGACGTTTAGAAATACAAGACTGCCTTATACATTGGAAGAAATACCAGTGTTTGAGGTAAGTTGAGTGAAATTTATATCAATGTTTGTAAAGTAGTTTTTACGTAAATAATTGTTAAGTGTTTCTTTTACAATGCGTGTAAATTGAACCATCACAAAGCGTGTAACTTGAGCCAATGCTAAAATGTACCAACCCTTACAATATAACAAATTTAGAAGATAAAATTGTCCATTATGTCTTCACTAGTGTGAATTTCCAAAAATCAGAGGTCAGTGGATGAAAATTTTGTAAGGACATGTAATTATAATATTATTTATATAATATTATATAAATAATAATATTATAAAACATTACTTTAGTTTATTTCAATGTTAATAATATTTTATTTCTTAAATTATGTAATAAGACTTCGTTTCATTTGGTGGGTCGACAATTACAACTTTTTAGCGAATTCTGCTTTCGTCATTTCTTTACAGATGACTACAAGACAGGCAAGAAAAGCGAAGGGAGTGTATGGGAAGTGGAAAGAAGAAAATCTGCAACTCGCTTTAGTTGCAATATCGGAAGGGGTTGGCGTCAATGAGGCTGCACGAAGGTATAATATACCTAGTGCCACCCTTAAAAGATACAACAAAAGGAAGGATGCTAAAATTAGACAGCCCGGTCACCCACTTGACTTGTCACAAGAGGTGGAAAATGATCTTGTGACACATCTTCTGCAGCTAGAAAAAATGTTCTATGGGTAAATACATTACAGCAAAATGTATATTAGGGCCTACATTAGGCCTACAACTTAATTCAATCAAACTTAATATAGGCCTAATACTTAATCTGCTTATTCTTTAATTTCAGACTGACACGGAGAAGTGTTATGCAATTAGCATACGAGATTGCAGAGAAGAATAAACTGGCCACTCGGTTCAACAAGGAAACGAAGTCTGCCGGCAAAGAATGGTTTTCCGGCTTTATGAAGCGCCATCCCGAACTTTGCCTTAGGCAGCCAGAAGCCACATCACTTGCCAGGGCTTCAAGATTCAACAGGGTTGTAGTCGGCAAGTTCTTTGACATATTGGAACAACTTGTCGACCAACACAAATTAACTGCTGCCAGAATATTCAACATGGACGAGACATCCCACACTGTCGTTCAACGCCAAGAAAAGATTCTGGCACAGAGGGGAAAACATCAGGTTGGAGCCATTTCTTCGTGTGAGCGAGGTCAGAATGTGACAGGAGTGTATGCCATGAGTGCGAGTGGCTTCTTTGTACCTCCTATGCTGATTTACGCTAGGAAAAAAATGATGGAGTTTCTCACATTTGGAGCACCTCCTAACACCATCTTCCGCTGTCAGGATAAGAGACGGATGGATTCTGACACATTCTGTGAATGGATTAGGCACTTCATTAGAACTGCCAAACCCAGCCCTCAGGAGAAAGTACTCTTGATTTTAGATGGTCACAGTAGCCATACGCAATCGCTCAAAGCGATTGAGATCTGCCGTCAGTACGGTGTGATTATGTTATCTCTACCGTCGCACTGCACGCACCGTCTCCAACCGCTGCATGTGTCGTTCTTCAAACCTCTGAACACATTCATGTCAGCTGCCATATCAACGAAGATGAGGGCACTTCCAGGACAGCGGCTGAATGTCCAGCACATTGCCTCACTGGTAGGAGTGGCATTCCCCAGAGCAGCAAATGTGCAGATTGCAATGAATGGCTTCAGGCACACTGGTCTTTGGCTGTCGACCGAAATGTGTTTTCAGAGGCTGATTTCGCGCCTTCTTTGGTGACCGATCGGCCTTTGAATGGTGAGCCATCAGCATCAGCATCTCGGGCAGCAGAAGTGAAAGGAGCAACAACAGCAGCATCAGCAGAGAAAAAGATGGGAGACAATGTGGAGCTACTTTCTGGTCTCACAGAATATGTGTCAGTGAAGGAAATAAGCCCTTTGCGTTCGTCTTCAAAATCTGGACAGAGAAAATCCGGAACGAGATACAATGCATCTGGCGTGGTGCTGACTGCTACGCCACACAAGAATGCTCTGCAGCAACAATCAGATGGGAAGGCCGCAAAGAAGAGAAAATTATTTGATTCGAAAGTTAAGGTGACATCCAAAACACGCTATTTTATTTGTGGTGAAAGTGAGAACACAGACTGGATTCAGTGCAATCGGTGTGGAAAATGGGCCCACGAAGAATGTGCAACAATTACAGATGAACTATTTTATTACTGTTGTATGTGAAATCATTGCCTGACACAAATTTTTGTTTGAATAAACAACATTATAGGAGTTAAATGTGTTTAATATGCCTGGTCCAAGTTACACGATCCTCTGGTTCATATTACACGACCCTGGCTCAAGTTACACGGCTTCAAAATTTTGATTAAATTTTATTTTTGAAGTACTAGAATTAAAATTAGTGAAGTCTTATTCTACTTAGGGATTTATTATGGCAATCTACCATCATAAAAAATTCAGGGACATTTTTCTCAATATGATAAGTGAGTTACGGTCATTCAAACTTAGGTGGTCCAATATACACGGTCTTCCCCTACATTAAAACTAAATGATATGTCAGTCTTCATTAAACTATGGTATTCACTTAACTTTAACCCTTGCTTCCTCCGTTTTTAATAAATGGCGCTTGGCCCACTATGGCTCTGAACCCTTCAATGTTGATGCTAGGTACATGACTGCATGTTCTCTACACTGTGGTTAACAAAATAGTTTGTGGATTTTATGATTAAATTAATACTTTTTCAAATATAAAATGAAATATTTATAGTGGCATTGAACATTTTTATTTTTAGGAATGCAGTGGTTATAAAACATTTTCCCCCTTTTTGTAGTGAAGATATAGCCTAGCAGAAGTAGTGAGTGATGTTTTCTAAATAGCTACTTCGCTGGTTTTGCCAAAAAATTTCAGACATTTTACTGAACAATTTAGCGAAATATGCACATGTTTCAAAATATTTCTGTTAATAATTCATAAACTGAGTCACAGAAATGAAACTCCAGCACATCATTATCTATGACACAGTGATTATGTGTAGTACAACAAATCAAGGGCGTAGTTTTTGAAACTACTCAATTTTCGGAAAACATGATTTTCCTGAAATTTCGCTTTGAACCTAACGTTCAAAGCAATAATGATAAAACATTTAAAATTAGCCTATGTATTAAGGTGTGGAATATGTAATATTATACGAAATATTTTTAAATACTTGAAATAATATTTAAGCAAAACATTTCTACTTGTGCCTCTCGTCAACATTTGTCTTTTTTTTTTCATACATACTCATTAATATAGATAATTACATAAAATCCGGACTCTAGTAATAAGAGAATAAGTTAATTCAGAAATATTCTTATTTAAAATCGGTTATGTAACGACACTGTATCAACTGGTAGGTTGAAGTGGTATAGCGAGATGTTATTTGGCGAAAAGAGGACGAGGATTCGCCATAGTATTACCTAACATTCTTCTTACAGTCGGAGAAAATTTAGGGAGAAAACTCAGCTAGATTATCAGCCCAAGCAGGAACCGAACCACGCCCGAGGGCGGTTTAGAATCATCATGTAAACGTATCTAAATCATTAGCCACGCAGGTGACCAGAAATGCGTGTTGCCTACCGTATCACTGCGGAGAGTTCTTTACAACATGATTTATTCTTGCCACATGTAAGCATCATTTCACATCTGCTCATATAAATTAAAATCAGAGAGCGGAAAGCAGAAATTATCAACATCGCGGAATTGTACTGCAATACGGTGAATATAAAATCTACTTCGGGGATATTCCTAGAAGTAAAGGGGGGGTTCAGTATTTGAATCGAAATTCCACAATTAGTTACGAATCAGAAACATGAGCCTCCGTACTACCGGTATATAATGACTTCATAATCTATATTAATTATCCTGATAGGGATTAATTCCTTAATGACAGAAACACGATTTTACAGTTCAATTCCATTAACCGTCTCTATTACCAAAGATATATAAATCCAGGAATTTAGTTACAAGATTCGTTGTTTCATTAAATAATACATATTTCATAATAATACTAATATAATTTCATACACGAGATACCTCGATGTTACAGAGGCACTGATACAAGTTATCTGTTGTAATTTAAATAGTGGAGGACAAATGGGTAACTACAGTGGAAATAAAGTTATTGTTCTTAGTTTTCTTTATCATTGTCGAAATTCAATTGCTGGAAATTTAATTAATTTTATTAAATTTCATATTATAAAATTGTGATATTTTTATTAATTCTATTTACTAATATAAAGCGTTACTTTTTAACTTTGCTCTAGAGTATGCCATTAGGAAAGTAGAGGATAACAGAGAGGGTTTGGAATTGAACGGGTTACATCAGCTTTGTCTATGCGGATGACGTGAATATGTTAGGAGAAAATCCACAAACGATTATGGAAAACACGGGAATTTTACTGGAAGCAAGTAAAGAGATAGGTTTGGAAGTAAATCCCGAAAAGACAAAGTATATGATTATGTCTCGTGACCAGAATATTGTACTAAATGGGAATATAAAAATTGAAAATTTATCTTTTGAAGAGGTGGAAAGTTCAAATGTCTTGGAGCGGCAGTAACAAATATAAATGATACTCGGGAGGAAATTAAACAGAATAAATATGGGAAATGCCTGTTATTATTCGGTTGAGAAACTTTTATCATCCAGTCTGCTGTCGAAAAATCTGAAAGTTAGAATTTATAAAACAGTTATATTACCGGTTCTTCTTTATGGTTGTGAAACTTGGACTCTCACTTTGAGAGAGGAACATAGGTTAAGGGTGTTTGAGAATAAGGTGCTTAGGAAAATATTTGGGGCTAAGAGGAATGAAGTTACAGGAGAATGGAGAAAGTTACACAACACAGAACTGCACGCATTGTATTCTTCACCTGACATAATTAGGAACATTAAATGCAGACGTTTGAGTTGGGCAGGGCATTATTAGTTAACAAACCCATTGCGCCTGACATCTACAATGCCTCAGCAGAGGTGAACGATCATCCACATATAATGAAAGTATCGTGTGGACAGAAACAACTTTAAAGCTGGTTTCCAAAACTGGATTTCGCTACTTATTGTAGGTCTCCAAATTCATCACGATAATGGGTGGGCACCGGTATCATACATTGGCCGAAATTTCATGAGTAACGTTATGCTAACGTATAATATAATGAAATGTTACATTAATGAAAAAAGTTTATATTATGTGAGCACTTATGAGCTAATTCTAATTTTATGTAGGCCTATCTATTAATAACGGCTTCCAGTCCATGCCGAGCCGGCGATGACAAGGCAGATGTCGTGTCGACCTATCGTAAACTTGAGTAATAATAATAATAATAATAATAATAATAATAATAATAATAATAATAATAATAATAAATCCTGTAACCTGATCCCTCTTAGTCCCAAATATTTTCCAAAGGTTCTAAGAGGAATGAGGTTACAGGAAAATGGAGAAAGTTACACAACGCAGAGCTGCAAGCATTGTATACTTCACCTGACATAATTAGGAACATTAAATCCAGACGTTTGAGATGGGCAGGGCATGTAGCACGTATGGGCGAAACCAGAAATGCATATAGTGTGTTAGTTGGGAGGCCGGAGGGAAAAAGACCTTTGGGGAGGCCGAGATGTAGATGGGAAGATAATATATTTATGGATTTGAGGGAGGTGGGATATGATGGTAGAGACTGGATTAATCTTGCTCAGGATAGGGGCCAATGGCGGGCTTATGTGAGGGCGGCAATGAACCTCCGGGTTCCTGAAAAGCCAGTAAGTAAGTAAGTAAGTAATAATAATAATAATAATACATTCATTCACACTATTCAGCTCAAGAACAGGTCTTTCACTGCAAATCCAACATTCTCCAATCTTCCCTATTTTCCTCCTTCCTCTTCGTGTCCGCATAATATCCATGTAATATCTTAATGTTGCCTATCATCCGATACATTCTTCTCCCCCAAATCTTTTCCCGTTCACCATTCCTTCCAGTGCATCCTTCAGCAATTGGTTTCTTCTCAGCCAGCGAATCAGCCAATTTCTTTTTCTCTTCCTAATAAGTTTAAGCATTTTTTTCACCCACTCTTTCTACTACAGCTTCATTTGTTATTCCGTTTTGTATGTTTAATACACCGCCTCATATAAGAAATGTTCGTCCGTGTACAAGACAATATGAAAAGAGAGCTATTGATTACAGCATTCCGGGAACCTGTTAACAAATTCCAACCAGTGAGGAAAATCGATCTGTGTTATCGCTTGGATCTCCTGAGGATGATAATTTGAATATAGCCGTTCTATATACGGGATGATTCAAGAAGCATGACCCCCCGCTTCAGGATAGAGTTCTGTAGGTCATTTTGAGCAAAAAATATTCTATGAACATAGTCCAATTATCATCAGTTTTATATTTCTTTGTAAAAATTTGTATGTAATAATGTGAACCAAGTATCTAACTTGTTTACGTCTTAATACAAACACTGGAGCCTACACTAAGGGAAGTGGGGTCCCGCTCTGACATGAATTACTGAGGGAGGTGTAGGATAGGTCAGGTCTGATGACATCAGCTGCCGATGAGTAGGCCTAAAATAGCATTTCAGAAACGTAGATTGGGAGATGTCCCTTCATAAGCTAGACGACGTACGTACTATCAACACGATGCTCTCCATGTCACTATTCTCGCCCCAGACGAATGTACAAACGTCATGCGCTCATTAGCCATGGCGAGGTATGAAATGTTGCACGTACGACTCACATCAGTCCGAACAAATGCGTTATAGTGGAAAAAGGAATATTTGAAAATTTGTTTTAAAATACGAAACGCTTATTTTCTGTTTAAGGAGAGTGGGTAGTGATGCTGTGCAATTAAAGAATTTCAGTACAAAAGTTTAGTTCAATATTTCTATGCTCTTAATCTGCAGAGTGGTATAGAAATTTCCATGATTATACAATAAATCATTCTGAATTAAGGAGTATAAAAGACAACTAATTAGTTTCTTATCCAAGTGCAAAAGAAAGACCCAACTGATAATCTGTTTTCCCACTTCGTTAAATGTACCTCATTCTTCAGGTGCACATTACTTGCTACAATCTTCACTCAAATGTCTTGTATTTTTTTTAAGTTATCAAGTAAAGTATGTTGTAAATTCTAAAGCAAAATTTATATCAATATTTCACCCTTAGTGAAACGGAAAAAATATTTAACTTTAATTAACAATTTTTGCCGTTTTTTTTTCAATGCATATATATTTTTTCCTTATGTTATGCATGTGATATTCTTAAACCCGTAGGTTTACTTTGTAGAACACAGGGTGCAGAAAACACTGTGAAAATTTCTTGTAAATTGATTCTGTAGTTTCAGAGATAAATGCACTTAAGTTTGAAAAAGATCAACTTACGGAAAGCTGTTAAAAAATGTACGAATTACAAGTGCCGTCAAATTTAAAGAGACCATTTGAAGAGCTTATCTGCATAGATACACCCTACAAATATATATATATATATATATATATATATATATATATATATATATATATAATTTTATTAGTAACAACAATGTAATTTATTCGTCACAACAATAATTCCTTTTACAATTCACCTTAAACGCTCTCGTCAAAATTGGATCTTCACTCAACACAGTATTCGTTATAGCACTCCACCGACGACAATGACAATTTACTTGGACTATTACGCACAACAATGAACTGTTAATCTTAACTAATATTTACAAAGCACTATTTACAAATCAGAACTAAGTTCTCAGTTCATTCTTCTATCTCAGTCACTCGAGTTCACGGTATCTCGAACCACAGACCTTCAGAGACAGTTCACTAAACTCGTCCCTCCAACTGCGGTCCACTGCACTCGAAAGGTCCCTCCAACTGCGGTCCACTGCAAACTCAGGCCTTCGGATGCTGACGCAGATGCGGACGCACACTAGTCGAACTCCGACACAAGTCTGGCTTGCTTGCTCTGGCTTACTCACTGACTGAATAACTGAAAATTCTAAAACTCTAGTTCGCTGGCGCCTGCTCTTTTATAGCAAAATCATAGTTGCGAGAACCTTCTACAGGTGTGTAGAGAATTATCTCGATATCTCTACATCGACAGACTTCTGGAATAGTCGGGAAGGTCGTTCCACATTCACTGCGTTAAGTAGCAGCTGCGCGCGCAGACTCGTCGCGTTGACGTAATACACCCTCTCTCTTCTCTCCACCGCGCGACGTCACTCAATGTTCCGTGGAGCCTGTGCGATCTGCTTTCTTGCGGGACGCTGGTCGTGAGTTCGATTCTCACGTCGCTGTCACAATATAAAGAGTTCGCTGGAAAAACGATGAATGTCACAGTTTTCTTAAGGTTAATGACATTATCTAATTCAATGGATCACTGCGAAATTTAATGTTCTTATGAAAAATGGTAAAAAGGAGAATTATCACTACGAATATAGTAATCCTTTCCTTTATTTTCTATAGAAACAACACTACATCTTGCAGTTATAGACTCAATTAGATTATTATCTAATCCTTAACGGAAATGTGACATTCATTGTTTTTCCCGCGAATTCTTCATATAGCCTATATTGTTTTAAAGAGCAAGTTTTGTACTTTTTTAAACACGAAAAAAAAATATCGGATTTTTTTCCCTTAATCACTACCCGGTCCCTTAAAAGAGTATTTTCAATAATCTTTCTGTGTTTTTTTAATTGATTTCCTTTAATTCCGGTCAAAACCTTTTCTCTTTCTTAAGAATACAAAGATCTGTGCTCCATAAACATCGTTGTTTGTAGATCGCACGTTAATTCTTTATGTAAACTGATGACGGGTGCACGTAAATTGCGGAGTAGAGGAAAGATGGAGGTGCACTTCAATTGCGGAGTTTGGGAAGGAAGCTATCAAAATGGTGGGGACACTGAAGCTAGGTTAACGAGTTTCACCCCACTTTCCCAGATTTAGGACTGACAGACTGACTGACTGCTGTGGTTAAACTTGCTTCATTATTATTTAGCTATGTTACTGACTTAGATTAGGTTATGTCAGGTAAGATTACGTTACTTTAATTTCATGGATGTGATTTCGGTCCATTCGTGTTCTGCCCCAATAGACTGATGTATACGGAATGAACCAAGTTAACTCTAACTGGGAATGAACTGTTCAACTCTTATAAAAAGCTGATGAGTGAACGTCACTATGCTCTTCATTTATGTACCCTCACTCCTTATGAACAGCTAGTGAGAATGTCACTGCGCTCTTCGTTTGTTTCTCCTCGTAACTTCGCCAGGTATATTCATTCCGGAATTTACATGTAATCCTACCATTCGCTAGCCCATGATGAGGCCGTGTTTTTGTCCGGAATTTGCATACGCTCTTCAATATTGATAATTATCGGACCTATATTTGTATGAAATTTTTGCTCAAAATGACACATAGCGCGGGTCATAATTCATTAATAACACTTTATAAGAAAACCCAAAACCAGAGCCTTGGCTCGTATTTCTGGCATTGACTATGACTGAAGTATTTATTTAGAAATAACGATACATTCAACGATCTCATACCGAAATGTTTCAACTGTTATTATTATTATTTCGGTTACTAAAAGAGTGCATTTTATGGAAAATTTTCGACATTTGTTGCCTTTCATAAAAGGTAGAAAAGGTGTTATTATGTGGTGCTTGTCTATTTCTGTAAAGATAAGTATCAAAACAAAATGCCTGTCAGGCGAATCGTTACTATTTTTCATAAGACAAAGTACATGTCTGGCATCTTCGTCCAAGTAAAACGATACATTTTTCACGGGTATAAATTTACTCCTACATACACGACATTAACTTAATTTTTATTTTATACTCTTATTTCGGAAGGTAAGAAGAAAGGGCGTGCTGTACATAAACAATCCCTTAAGAGGCAACTGTGAACTAGCTTCATGAAGACATGTAGATGCCTATAGGCTACAGTTGTGTAGTAACAAAAGAGACATAGACGAATGTTTGTATGCTATGACACATAAATCACTTAAGTCACTCCTAAAATTATTTGTGGTTTTATAAATTATTCCGTATTAACACACAAATCTCAATGCTGCGTCTTCCGGAAAAACTCTCAAATAAAGGCGTGGTGAATTAAATTTTTAAAACTTTAAAAGAAGTTGAAGAGCAAAGAGAATAAAAAATGAACACATAATAAAATAAATGGATGTGCAAGGGGTGACATAAAAATACAACATAAAAAACCAATAGATAGAATATGCTACGATATCCTTTCAAGAAGACTTGCGAAACAATATTAATTACAAGGGTTAGGGAGAGTTGGGTAATATCAGACAGTGATGTTTCTTTCATCTACCACCACATGGTAGGACAGTTATGTTTCTTTCATCTACCACCAGATGGTAGTAGCAGTGTTCAGATGTCGCATACAGAAACGTAACCATGTCACTTAGGTACTAGGGGTCATCGGTCTGTCTCCGTGAAGTGCAGGCGTGTTCACTGTCATCGTTTATCATCATGTTTTTTTAAATAGTTAGCCACCGGTCGGTGCGGTACTTCGGTGCTATTTATTCAGTACATAAGAGAATACAATTTTACATTAGAGAATTTAGCTGGCTACATGGGATCATTGAATTGAACCCGAGGCCAAGAAAGAGAACGAAGAAGAAGAAGGTACTAGCATCTGGTGGTAGATGAAAGAAACATCACTGTCCGATATTACCCGATGTTCGATACTACCCAACTCTCCCCTACATGAGAGGAACAGCAACGTCATGCAAAGAAGCTGACAAAACCACAGTATGTAGCCATAGCTTAAACCGGAAAGATAGTTAAGGGAAGTAATTTTATTACTCATATGTTGTCATATGCGGAGAGAGAACCCTTTCCTTGGGGGGACAAAGCAAAACCATAGAATCCCCATATAACGGGGTTATGGGGGACATCATTTACCTCCTCCTCCCATTACAGCTTGAACGCGGTACCATCAGTGCTAACAGAAACTTTTTATATGAAGCTTACGTTGCTGAATATATATGAAAGCCATCGGCGTGGCTCAGTCGGTTAAGGCGCTTGCCTGCCGGTCTGAAGTTGCGCTCGGGCGCGGGTTAAATCTCCGCTTGGGCTGATTACTGGTTGGGTTTTTTCCGAGGTTTTCACCAACCGTAATGTGAAATCAGGTAATCTATGGTGAATCCTCGACATCACGCCAAATACCATCTCGCTATCACCGATCTCATTGACTCTAAATAACCTAGTAGTTGATACAGCGTCATTAAATACTGAACTTAAAAAAAGATACATGAAATATAAACTCTAATTATTTTATTTAATCTCGTCTCTAAGTTTACAGATTATACCGGGATCACTTTTTTTCTTCTGCATTGTTGTGCAGTATGTTATTCATATTTCTCCAAACGTCGGTCTGAACACTTGCAGACTTTTAACACATGAGTACAGGCTGTTACAAATGAAACATTATAGTGCTTCATTCCTCAAATGAGGTATAGAAATTCTTATAATAGGTAAAGGTAAAGGTATTCCCGTAACATGCCATGAAGGCACTTGGGGGGGCCATGGGGGTACAGCCCCATGCTTTCCATGACCTCGGAGGTGGTGTGGTCGGCACCACGCTCTAACCGCCTTTTACCCCCGGGAAAGACCCGGTACTCAATTTTATAGAAGGCTGAGTGAACCTCGGGGCCGTTCTGAAAGTTTGGCAACGAAAAAAAATTCTGTTACCACTTGGGATCGAACCCTGGACCTTCCAGTCCGTAGCCAGCTGCTCTACCAACTGAGCTACCCGGCCGCCATAGAAATTCTTATACGTTCAGAAATTTAAAAATATATATGATAGTCCAGACACATGATCTGAAGACATGAATTCGTCAATTTAAGCACAGAAACTTAATCATAAACAAAAGCAAGAAAAATCCTTTGAATTCAATACTTTCTAACATTAATAGACGAAAACAGTTCAGACAAGTTAGGGGATGGGGAGCAGTGCCCCCTCATGTCCCCCATAACTCCGCCTATGTATGTTGTTTATTAGGAAGTCAAAGGGAAAAGAGAAACCTCCTATCGTGTCCTTTTCGCTTACACCGCCTTAGAAACAGCAAACAGTAACGTAATTTTCATCAGTGATGGTTTTAGACGACCAGCGATAGCCGAAAGTTCCTAAAAACTATGATACCTGCCTTATACTGCGTGTTCAGTTCAAAGTGTGTCATGGCTCGCTGTACGCCGTTATATGGCTAGTCGATGAGCCTAGAGAATTCAATCTTCCTAAACTTCCGCAGAGGTGTATTACCTATGTGTCAGAGAAGTTGCATAGCAAGTACGGCGTTCATTCTGAAGAGTACTTACTGATATGTACGGCAAGGCTGGTTGTGGCAGGAATGTGAACTGTTCGGAAACATCTACTGAGGTGGGTTTTTTTTTTACTGTCAGGATATGGGGAGAGGGTTAAGACGATTTCTTACGTATTTGTTGACATTAACTTGGACGGTCAACATGGTCACGGAGCATTTGATTTGTGTTGTGGAATGTTGCCGTACGCAACCGATGATGACAAATACCCTGCGTACGACTTGGCCGCGCAAAACACAGTTCGAAAGAGGTTATGGTAGCACACAGACCGTACAGACCGCCATCTGTTGGTACGACATTCAAGTTATACCGTACACGTTCTCAAGTTCAGATTGAACGCCTTGATTAACAGGCAACTTCTCTGACATAAAAGCTGAAACTCGCTTCAAATCGCTAACAACAGTGACGTCATGACACACTTTGAAATGAACACCCAGTATAATTCGTTACTGAGCAATGTTTACCTTCCTGTCTGTAGCCTACATATTTGACCAAAATATTACTGTCTCAGTCGGAGAAGATGGAGTGGGGAGTTAAGGAGTATCTACAGTAACTCGATTTGGGTATTAGTGCCCAGGCACGGATTACAGTGAATAACATAACTTATATGCTTATAATTCATTCAGAGTTTTCTGTCAAAGGGAACCCAACATTCTCCATTCTTCCCTCTCCTCCATCATCCTCTTCGGATCCGCACACGATCCATATATTTATTTATTTTATTGGGTTATTTTACGACGCTGTATCAACATCTAGGTTATTTAGCGTTTGAATGAAATGAAGGTGATAATGCCGGTGAGATGAGTCCGGAGTCCAGCACCGAAAATTACCCAGCATTTGCTCGTATTGGGTTGAGGGAAAACCCCGGAAAAAACCTCAACCAGGTAATTTGCCCCGACCGGGATTCGAACCCGGGCCACCTGGTTTTGCTGACCGTTACTCCATAGGTGTGGACACGATCCATATATCTTTATGGTGACTACCATCTGATATCATCTTCTCCATGTTATGGATTATTCCGTTCCTTCCAGTGCATCCTTCAGTAGGAAATTTCTTCTCAGCCAGTGACTCAGTCACTTACCTTCTCTCTACCTGACCAATTACTTCTCTATACACTCTTTCTAGCACAGCTTTATTTTTCATTTTTTCTCTCCATATCACACGCTCCATTCTTTTCCACATCCACATTTCAAATTATTCCAGTCGTTCCTCTTCACTTCTTCGGAATATTCATGTTTCTGTCCCATACAAACACTTCATTACTCTTTTCCTAAGTATATATTATTACGATGTACCGAAATACATATGATATTTCCATGCAGAAATTCTGCGTCATAATATGATGAAGGATGAGTGGGGCGGAAAAAAATTCTCTCCTGCACCGGGATTTGAACCCGGGTCTTCAGCTCTACGTGCTGACGCTCTATCCACTGAGCCACACCGGATTCCCTTTCCGATGCCGGATTGAATCCTCTCCGTTTAAGCTCCACCACCTCTTAGGTTCCCTGATCGTCAACTCTCATACTGCGTCACAGATGTGACAGTGGCACAATGTCCAACAAATTAATGTACAGAGGTGCACTCAACGAGTGACTTTTGGCCTTAGCGCATCCGACGGAATGAGCGCCGTCTTAAATAACTCGGCGATTATTTTCGCATATCATACATTATTACGATGTACCGAAGTACATATGATATTTCCATGCAGAAATTCTCCGTCACCATATGATGAAGAATGGGTGGGGGGGAGAAAAATTCTCTCCTGCACCGGGATTTGAAGCCGGGTCTTCAGCACTACGTGCTGACGCTCTATCCACTGAGCCACACTGGATTCCCATTCCGATGCCGGATTGAATCCCTCAGTTTAAGCTCCACCACCTCTTAGGTTTCCTCTAATGGCCAACCCTAAGTATTTTTTTCAGAGGTTCGGAGAGAATTTAGCTTATTAATGTATTTGTCAGAAATATTATTAAAAACGTGTTATTTCCGTGTGATAGTTTCACTCCTAATGCAACCCATTTCTAAGAATTCGCAATTGGAATATAAAAATCGGAGTTTAGGAAATGAAGATCTGTTCCAAAGTCTACGTTACATCTGTGCCTAAATTGGCTGCTTGGTGAGCTAGCTCCAGACTTGATGAATCTAAGTCTTCTTGCACTCGGATAAAAAAATAGAGTACGAAATGGTTGGTGAAGACAACAGTGCTGTATTTCGATTCTATAGAAAATGGTTAACAAATTGTACTCAATCTTCAGTCATTCGGAGATAGATTCTTTCACATATCATATATGCATATCACATATATTTATTAATTGTTCTGTAGTTTAGGTCTACCATCTATCGGATAATCTGTACTGGTACTGTTTCGAAAGGTTCCATCACCTGAAAGCTAGATTTGCATAACATATACGTTACTGCAGGTACGTTAACAGAAAACCAAATTTTCAAGTCACACAGAGTTTGTGTGCACTCTGGCTTCTTGTCAGCCCACTCGAGTTATGTGGATAAAAAGGGAAAAACTGGGACGGTGTCGGGTGAATTTCCTGGGTAGCTCAGATGGTAGAGCGTTGGTGCGCTAAGCCAAAGGTCTCGGGATCAATACCCGGGCCCGGAACAATTTTTCCCTTGAATTTATTCAAGTCTGCTTCACAGGGAACTTTACCTGAAAGCTAGATTTGCAAAATAAAAATTATTTCAGAAAAAATATTAATGTTTGGTAGGCTATTAGATATAGGTAAGTGTAAACAGTTTTTACTTTCATGAAAGTTAACAAACCTGGCTAAGAAGTTGACTGACAAGCAATACTTTGCTAACGGGGAAAATTTAACGCGATGCCCTTCAAAACAACTTCGTATCTCAGTAAAGATGCCGGAAACTTAGGTTTGAGGCGCTCTGTACGGCATGGATCTCACTACTTAAGTGTCCTTACGAAGGAATTCATTATACGAGTTTCTGTCATACTTAAAAATCTATCGTTCTTGGACATAACTGTAATAAGTTATCAGGATGGCAACCACCTTTCGTTCGGAAATGAACATATGCCTGAATATCGACGTTGGTAAGTACTCTCATAGACTATTTTTAAATGGTTACTTTCCCAACATTTTTGTTACCTGCGACATGTAAATAATAATCATTCCAATCGTGTCAATATAATTTCATGGGCAATACAAAGCCTCAGGGAAGCTTGTTTACATTTCTAATACAGCCAAGGTCTCGTTATCAACAATCTTGTACATTTCCTACTAAACTATGGCCATTAGAACACAATTCCGTGACAATAATATGGAGATTCAACAGAAATAACACACTGGAGGCCTACCAAGAATCTTTCGCTTCACGCAATCCGATTCCAGCTGGAACTGTTTCATGACAAGGAAGTTGGGGGTGGAAACCTCAAACATATCCGGTTTTAACACTAATTTCTGAAAGTAACATAAAAGAACTACATGCACAATAAATCATGATGGACTGTATTCACAATTGGAATATTGCAATCTAATTTTATATGGAATGTATTGTTTTAAGAAGCTGTTAGGTACGCCATCAATTTCACATCTTAACAATGTCATGTGTATTTTACTGCTGATAAATAGTTGATGACAACGTAGGTAATGCTTCATGTTCATTATAGTCATTGTAATGAAATAGAAACAAAATTTCAGCGGGAAAGAATCCAGATAGAAAGTAATTCATTTTATTCCATTTATACACAGAATAATCCGAAATTCGTGCACATGGGTTACGTCATGAAAGTCCTGAATGAAAATGAAGACTTAGGTTGGCGATCACTTACCGAAATAAAATTGGCGTGTTCAGATTTTTATTATAATATTGTTCACTTGTCCGCATTTCCGAATTGATCATCAAATAGTGTTGTAATTTACCGCTAAAGCGCATTATTTCATTTGTAGTATTGTAACTTAAATAAACTACGAAGAACATACTTGTTGGTTCCTATTTGTCTGACTATAGCAGTCCTTTTTACCTGTCTCCTCGCAAGTGGTCAGCACAGAAAGATATCAAGAAATCTGGAAGCGTGTGAAGTGACTTGCGTCAATTTTGTTACTATTCTGTATTGTGTTAGCATTTTGTACTTCTCATTTTTGTTAAATTTCATTGATTGTGCATTTTGTGACATTGCGGAGTGTAAGAAAAGCCCTCTGGCCTGAATTGAAATAAATAAATAAATTGAATGAATGATTGAAAGAATGACTGAATAAATAAATAAATTCATTAATATAAGTAGATAAGTAAGAACAATAATTAATTAATTAGAAAATGAATGAATAGATAAGTACGTAAATTAATTACTGAGTAAATAAATAAGTAGATAAGTAAGTAAATTAATTAATTAATGAGTAAATAAATAAGTAGATAAGGAAGTAAATTAATTAATAAATGAGCAAATAAATAAGTAGATATGTAAGTAAATTAATTAATTAATAAGAAAAGAATTAAGTAGATAAGTGAATTCATTAATTAATGAGTAAATAAATAAGTAGATAAGTATGTAAATTAATTAATTAGTGAATTAATTAATGAGAAAAAAGTAGATAGGTGAGTAAATTAATTAATGAGAAAATAAATAAGTAAATAAATTAATTAACGAGTAAATAATTAGGTAAGTAAATTAATTAATGGGTATGTAAATAAGTAATTAAATTAATTAATGAGTAAATAAGTAGATAATAAGTAAATTAATGAATTAATGAGTAAATAAATAATTAGTGAAGCAAATTAATGAATTAATTAATGAGTAAATAAATAAGTAGATAAGTAAATAAATAAAATAATTAATGAGTAAATAAATAAGGTTGGGATAAGACTACCTTCAAAAAATAAATAAAATGAAAATATTCTTGTTCTCCCAAAAGTGCAATAAAGCATAATTATCAAAATAAGTACAACAAATAAAAAAAAAAGAGAATTAAGTAATTTAGTTAATGAGAAAATAAACAAGTAGATAAGTAAATAAATAAATTAATTAATGAGAAACTGAATAAGTAGATAAGTAATAAATTAATTAATTAACGTGTAAATAAATAAGTAGATAAGTAGGTAAATTAATTAATTAATGAGTAAATAAATAAGTAGAGAAGTAAGTAATATAGTTAATGATAAAATAAACAAGTAGATAAGTTAATTAATTAATTAATGAGAAACTGAATAAGTGGATAAGTAAGTAAATTAATTAACGTGTAAATAAATAAGTAGACAAATAGGTAAATTAATTAATTAATGAGAAAATAAATCAGTAGATAAGTAAGTAAATTAATTAATTAATGGTAAATAAATAAGTAGATAAGTAAAATAATTAATTAATAAGTGAATAATGAATGAAATTAAATTATACTAGATTATATAAAATAATATAAATATAATTTTGACACGCACAGAAAATCAAGAAACGGGAGAACTGTAGCTTATGACATAATTATAGCCCTACAACATGTTGTGCCGCATGAAACGCCCCTGCCATCTAACGGTAAAACTTTGCATAAGATATCCCTATCCATCTCAAATAAAAACTTTTGTCATAGCGAAAAACGCTACGAACTTTTGCACCAACTCAATATCAATTCATTCCATGCGGTATCAACAATCTCCTCTTGGTCACACTGTCACGTGTTGCAGCAGGCTTGACAATGACTGTACAGTTAATTTCTACGTAAAGCTGCAGCTGCGTTCGTTTATTCCGTGCGTGCCGGGCGGCCGCGTGAGTGGGAGGGAGCCTGAATTGAAACACCAACGAGGTTAACATTGGGGTAAGAGAGGTGCACCAGTGACTCAGCAATTATTGTTTTAATAGATTCAAAGCAGTCAGTACCCTCTAAAACTGGACACCCTCTGTCGAGCGACAAATTCTCTTTTCAACCATACACAACAATGAAGGTGGTGCCAAATCAAGCTGCCGACCGTTTTGTCACATGTGACGCTATTGTTAATTGCTGAGATGTAAGTTCAGGGATTACTAGTTTATATGCTACCCTAGGTTAGGGCTGATTTCACTTCACAGCGAGTTCTATGTAGCTATTGATCGGACGCTGGGATGGTAGGGAAGCTTTTCAGTATTAATTTTGGTATTAAAGTTTTCTGCATTATTAAAAGAATTACTGAAGACTGGTGGCATAAATAAAAGTGTAAATGACAAGTTAATATTACTATGAATGAGTAACAAACAAGTATTAGATCGTCTCATAAACAGGGGGCGGATTCAGCATATTTGCTATGTTTTATTTCTTAGTTGCAAATCATATGCTAGCATTATATATAAATGCATTTGTGCGAGATCGTGCGTATTTGCTTGTTTTCCGCACAGAACCAATACGCGGTAAGTGTGAAATACCACATTCAGTATTCCCAACCTAACACACATAACAATTTCCCTCTTCTTACCGCTTAAGCGCGACATTCATTTTACTGCTTTAGGCTTCTAACATATTATTTTTAGAGACGTTTAACATAGTAATAATTATAAATTGGAAACTTACCACTGCAATTTCACCTAAATTGCAATGTTAATTATTGTTTTTAAATATTTGCAAAAATTAAGTAAACTCTACAACACCACAAAGTTACTGCATTTGTAATGCAAGTAGCATTAAGGAAGCCGTGAAAAAATCAACAAGATTCCAGATGCCGATGTTATTACTGCAATATGTTATATAAATAATATTGTTAAAATATTAAAATGAAAAATAAATCATTACATAACCTCACCGTTTGCTTTAAGTTCGCATTTATAGACTGGGGAAAAAAAAGACAGACGTATATCACGGCCTGCTGGAGTATAGTAAACACAGAAAACATTTTATAGCAACAATGTTGAAGAAAGATATTTTGGTGTTCCGAAGTTGCCGTCATTAAACAGAAATCAACATGGAGATTTCATTGCAACTAATTAGAAATTCGTCTTTCAGGTATGTAATAAACGATCTTCGCACAAAATAATGTACGATACCCGAGCGGTAAGTTCGTTTTCATGTTCTCGGAAATTAAAAAAGCTCAACTACGTTTCGCTTTTTCAATCTTTTCCTCGACCATGAAAACGTCAACATACCGCTCTTGTAACGCATATTACTATTATGTCATCCTAGCATTATAAGGTCCACACCTGTGAAGTAACGGTTAGCGCGGCTAGCCGCGAAACCAGGTGACACGGGTTCGATTCCCGGTCGGGGCAAGTTACCTGGGTGAGGTTTTTTCCGGGGCTTTCCCTCAACCCAATATAAGCTAATGCTGGGTAACTTTCGGTGTTGGACCTCGGACTAATTTGATCGGCATTATCACCTTCACCTCATTCAGACTTTAAATAACCTAAATTGTTGATAAAACGTCGTAAAATAACCTACTAAAAAGCATTATAAACAGGTTGTTACTACATCCAATATCGGGCGTAATCGGCTTATTATGGCACGCGTGCCAATAATAGCGATGACGTATTCGCTCTGACGTAATACCGGAACGCTTAAGGTACGTATCATTTATTTCCAATCTTTAACATTTTTGTATCACTTTTGTAATATCACATCTGTGGTTCAGAGAAACTTTATTAACAAAATAAAGGAACATTTGAATAACATAAAATTTGATACCTAAGGTATAACTGGAGTTTGTAATACCTGCAAGGTCATCCATTTCTCTTCATTCAAGGACAATGCCAGGCGGAACTAATAGATACGAACACAACACTTTGTAGTATTATTTAGTAGTAGTAGTAGTATTTATTTATTTAACCTGGTAGAGATAGTCTAAGGCCGTCAGGCCTTCTCTGCCCCTCTACCAGGGGATTACAACTATAATATGAAGAATAAAATTACAATTAACATTAAATTTACAATTACAATTACAATAAAAATTAAAGTACGACAAGATTACCTGATTAATGAAAGCTAGACATTTTATCATAGAAGTTAAGAACAAAGAATATTTTTGTATTTACTGAATTACAAATTAAACCTACAGTAACAAAAATTTATAGTAATGAAATTACCCGATATTGAAATATTTTGTGATAGATTAAGAGAACTATTTACAAGAAACCATGTCTGAACGAGTCTCAATTACTGACCAAGTGCCTAGTAAGTTTGCGTTTGAATTCAGTTTTATTTCGACAGTCCCTGATGCTAGCAGGTAACGAATTCTAGAGTCTTGGCAGGGCTAATGTGAAAGAGGATGTCAGCTATGGAAGTCGAATTATTTCATAATTTATTTCCTACAATTTATAATGCTAAGATGCCTTAAAGTGTAAGCTCTGTTTCAAGTGACAAAGCTTCTGTATATAAATCTAATGGTCTCCACTTTCATTTTAGGAAAAGTGATAAGTATTTGTATGGGTTGAGTGTGTGTGTAAGACCAATTGTTTTGTATTTCAAATAGGCTAGTTATTGGCAACATATGAACTTCAAGGTTATGTAGCTTCGATGTAAGTTGTGTTAACGAGATGATATTCTCATAGATAAGATCGAATTGCCATGGAGTTATCGAATATCCGCCTTACAGCTGGGGAAAACCTTGGAAGAAACCCAACAAAGTATAAGAGGGATTTGAACCCATGCCCGAGAATAGTCTTATGAGTCAATCTGCCGCCAATTGAGCTGTACTAAGGCTACTAATTTGTATGAATGAAACTGTGGCCTTTCGCCATGCTTATAAAGAAACTTCGCTAGCAGATGCTGTTCGAGAACTGGTTTATAATCTATGTTAGTGAAAATGCTGAAGTTCAACGCAGTGTCTATACCTATAACCTCACTCTTATAGGCTAAGAAAGTTTTATATTGAAATTTCTTAATGAAAATGGATAGAAAAAGAGTCTGTCTTTTTATGTATATTTGAGTGCTTCACAGTTCTGAATAAAATTAGAAGATAGGATTGAACTTTTTCCAGTGCTGGAGAAAATAAATAAGGATGTATAAAAACTTTATAACTCAACGAGTTAATCCCAATATCTGATAGGCAACAAGGATTCTGCCAGGTCTTGTACAGACTCAATTTTTATATTGCTATGGATTGCTTAGGAAGTAACTTGACAAAATTGCTTTCGTACGTTTTATAGATGTTATTAAGGTCTTATCGATAATGTCAGAATTTCCGATATAACAGGCGTTCTTCTGAAAAACAATGTTCCTCAATCTCTACATATATTAATAAGGAATATAATACCAACAACATTATAAATACTCGAGTTACTAAAACTATTCTCGTGACCAAAATATAAGAAATGGAAATATAAAAATAGGAAATTTATACTTTGAAGAGGTGGAAAAATTCAAATACCTTGGAACAACAGTAACAATTACAAATGATAGTCGGGAGGAAATTAAACGTAAAATAAATATGGGAAATGTGTGTTATTATTCGGTTGAGAAGCTTTTATCATTCAGTCTGCTCTCAAAAACCTGAAAGTTAGAATTTTTAAAACAATTATATTACCGGTCCTTCTGTATAGTTGTGAAACTTGGACTCTCACTTTGAGATAGGAATAGAAATTAAGGGTGTTTGAGAATAAAATGCTTAGGGAAATATTTGGGGCTAACAGAAGAATGGAGAAAGTTACACAACGCAGAACTGCATGCATTTTATTCTTCATCTGACATCATTAGGAACATTAAATGCAGACGTTTGAGATGGGCAGGGCATGTACCACGTGTGAATCTAGAAAAGCATATACTGGGTGTTCAGTTCAAAATGTGTCTTGGCTCGCTGTATGCCGTCATGTGGCTAGCTGACGAGCCTAGAGAATTCAATCTTCCTACACTTCCGCAGCTCAGGTGTATAATCTAAGAGGCAGAGAAGTTGGCTAGCAAGTACGGCGTTCATTCTGAAGAGTACGTGCCGATACGTACGGTAACGTCGGTAGTGGCAGGAATGTGAACTGTTTGGAAATACGTACTGTCGGGATATGGGGAGAGGGTTAAGACGATTACTTACGTATTTGTTGACATTAACTTCGACGGTCAACATGGACACGGAGCATTTGATTTGTGTTGTGGAATGTTACCGTACGCAACCGATGATAACAAATACCCTGCGTACGACTTGCCGGCGAAAAACACAGTTCGAAAGAGGTTATGGTAGCACACAGACCGTACAGACCGCCATCTGTTGCTACGACGTTCAAGTTATACCGTACACGTTCTCAAGTTCAGATTGAAGAACGCCTTAAATAATAGGCAACTTCTCTAACATATAAGCTGAAACTCGCTTCAAATCGGAGACCCAACAACAGTGACGTCATGACACACTTTGAAATGAACACCCAGTAGAGTGTTAGTTGTGAGCCCGGAAGGAGAAAGATCTTTGGGTAGGCCGAGACGTAGATATATTAAAATGGATTTGAGGAAGTCGGGATATGATTGTAGAGACTGAGTTAATCTTGCTGAGGATAGGATTGATAGGAATCAATGGCGAGCTTATGTGCGGGCGGCAATAAACCTCCGGGTTCCTTAAAAGCCATAAGTAAGTAAGTACTAAAACTATTACTGGTAGACCTTACAATATCACCTGAGAGGGGAATACGGCAGAAAGATTCAGTAGGCCCCTTACTATTGAACATAATACTAGAGATAATATATGAAGTAAAAACGAAAGTTGTAAGGTGAACACGAAGGATATTTCATCAATAATTCTATGTTATGCTGATGTCATACTGATTGCAAAATATGAAAATGATTAATTTCATGTTGTATGATTTATCCGATAAGCAAGTTGTAATACAATGTTAAAATTGAAATATACCGTCTATATTATCTAGTATTATAAGATTAATTTTAACATAAACGTTTTCGGCACTAATGTGCCATTTTCAAATGTATGAAAATTTGCCTAATTACATGTTCAAATAGGTGTACATGAACTGTGTGAATGAAACATATAATGTGTACCCTGGTGATTTCATGTCACATATAAAACAATCTGTTTGTAGATAATTAATGATTAAAAATTAAAAACACACACTTATTACTAACATTTAAAAATTTGTTTTTCTGCTGCAATTATCATAGCCTGGGCAAAGTCGAACACGCAACATGTCCAGCCATTTGTAAAGGCTTGACTGATAATCGGACGGTGACAACCATGAATATGTAATAATCCAACCACAGCAACCAAAGGAAAACAATAACCAGGCTTGACTGATAATCGGACGGTGACAACCATGAATATGTAATAATCCAACCACAGCAACCAAAGGAAAACAATAACCAGGCTTGACTGATAATCGGACGGTGACAACCATGAATATGTAATAATCCAACCACAGCAACCAAAGGAAAACAATAACCAGGCTTGACTGATAATCGGACGGTGACAACCATGAATATGTAATAATCCAACCACAGCAACCAAAGGAAAACAATAACCAGGTATCAATGTAACTTATATTACGCACCACATTCGATTATGGTAAAGTGCTACAATATGTGAAAGTGAACAAATAACAAGGAACCTTGGTGCAATAATAACGAATTTTAATATTTTAATAGTGAATATCTTAGTGTAAGGTTACAACATTTCAAGTAAATGAATAACTGCATTTGACCACACAACACGTCAAGACAACCCCAGTGTTCCACAAATTGATGGATAATTGCAGCAGAAAAACAAATTTTTAAATGTTAGTAATAAGTGTGTGTTTTTAATTTTTAATCATTAATTATCTACAAACAGATTGTTTTATATGTGACATGAAATCACCACGGTACACATTATATGTTTCATTCACACAATTCATGTGCACCTATTTGAACATGTAATTAGGCAAATTTTCTTACATTTGAAAATGGCACATTAGTGCCGAAAACGTTTATGTTATAATTAATCATATAATACTAGATAAGTATAGACGGTATATTTCAATTTTAACATTGTATGAAAATGATTAAGCTGTAAACTTCTTCACCGTGTTAATATTTAGTATTTACCTTGCTTGACTAGTTTTAAAGTCTTATGCTTCATTGTCCAACGACTAGTGGAGATCCGGCGCTATCTTATCAACTAGTTTTTTCGAGAACCTAGTAATCAAAGCCGAATATTTAAACCACACAATTGGCGGCTGTAATATTCGCTATCTATGAACATATAACCAAGCCGTATAAAGTAGTCTGTCAAAAACTGCCGACGAACAATCATCCAATAACAAGTATAGAACCATACCTAAATAAACTGTGACTCCAGACAATCAGCACTGCAAGCTATAGTGGGACAAAGAGATATGAATACAAATAAAACAACAGCAAGAAACGAGGCCAGACACCATACTGATCAAACATGGAAAAAAGAAAAGCATCCTCGTTGACATTCCCATGCCTGGATCAGAAAATCAAAGAGAACGGAGAGAGGCACAAACCTCTGACAAAAGACGCAGAAGGAAATTGTGATCCCTAGAAGAATTTCCAATTGTACCATCAGTTATATCAGCAAATGTGAGACAAAAATAAGTAAATTCACCACTGTCCCCGAAAAATAGAGTTGTTGCTGGAATATAGTCTATATCGAGATGTAGATAGCAGCTTTCCTATGCTCCGCCAAAATTAATATTTTGTTCAGAGTAAGTTAGACTTGGCAATCACTTTACTTACTTAATTACCGGCTTTTAAGGAATCCGAAGGTTCATTGCCGCCCTCACATAAGCCCGCCATCGGTCCCTATCCTGTGCAAGATTAATCCATTTTCCATCATCATATCCCACCTCCCTCAAATCCATTTTAATATTATCCTCCCATCTACGTCTCGGCCTCCCTAATGGTCTTTTTCCCTCCGGTCTCCCAACTAACACTCTATATGAATTTCTGGATTCGCCCATACGTGCTACATGCCCTGCCCATCTCAAACGTCTGGATTTTATGTTCCTAATTATGTCAGGTGAAGAATAAAATGCGTGCAGTTCTGCGTTGTCTAACTTTCTCCATTCTCCTGTAATTTCATCCCGCTTAGCCCCAAATATTTTCCTAAGCACCTTATTCTAAAGCACCCTTATCCTATGTTCCTCTCTCAGAGTGAGAGTCCAAGTTTCACAACCATAAAGAACAACCGGTAATATAACTGTTTTATAAATTCTAACTTTCAGATTTTTGGACAGCAGACTGGATGATAAGAGCTTCTCAACCGAATAATAACACGCATTTCCCATATTTATTCTGCGTTTAATTCCTCCCGAGTGAATAATAATAATAATAATAATAATAATAATAATAATAATAATAATAATAATAATAATAAATATAATAATATTCATTCATTCATTTATTATCTTCCATTGATCGTACATGAGCAATGAAGCTTTAAGATGTGGAACAAGTCAAAATTTTACAATATTACAATTACAATTTTTACAAATTTTTACAATATTTTACAATTTTTACAGTTTTACAATGTAGTAATTTTCTACAATGATGAGTGAGGTCCGAGGATTCGCCAAAAGATTACCCGGCATTTGCCTTTTGGTTGGGGAAAACCTCGGAAAAACCCAACCAGGTAATCAAATCAAAGGGGGAAATGAAGTGGTGCCGAGGACTCGCCATAGACCATCCGGCTTCAGTCCCACGGCTGGGGAAAACCTCGGAAGAAACCATTCATTGAGGCCAAAGGGTGATCCAACCCAAGCCCGGACGCAGCTCCGGATCAGCAGCCCAGTGAGTCTGCCGACTGAGCTACATCGATGGTTCTACTAAAAATATACAATACATAGCCAATCAGATTGTTAAATTTACAAACCCAAACGATCATTCATCAGTTGACCTATATGTATAATACAAAACAAGTAAGTTAATTAAATTTAAGGCATAAACAATTCAATCAGTTGTGATATACAGAAATTGATAATACATATGATGAAAACTACTTCAAATTACAAACACAAACAATTTATCAATAGAGCTATACAGATTACTATTCAATTTAAAGCATATACAATTCATCGGCCAAACCTATACAGACATATACAATACAAAGTAAGCAGATTAATTCAATTTACAAGCATACTTTCATTAAGCTATATAAATTTGTACA
The DNA here is from genome assembly GCA_025594305.2 of Periplaneta americana. Lineage (NCBI taxonomy): Eukaryota > Metazoa > Arthropoda > Insecta > Blattodea > Blattidae > Periplaneta > Periplaneta americana. The sequence continues at coordinate 171,295,214 of JAJSOF020000005.1, forward strand.
ATTAATATCAAGTAGATTAATTCAATTTATAATCATAAATAATTCATCAGTTCAGCTATACAGACTACTATACGATTTACAGCATATAAAATTCATCAATTGAGCTATACAGACTACCATTCAATTTATAGCATATACAATTCATCAGTAGAGCTATACAGACTAGTATTCATTTTAAAAGCAAATACAAGTCATAAGGCAAACTATACAAACATATACAATCAAATTAGTTCAATTTACAAACTTATTTTCGTTAAGCTATACAAAACAGTATAATTCATATGAAGTAGATTAATTCAATTTCTGAGCTTAAAAAAATTCATCAGCTGACCTATGCAGTATACTATTAAATTTACAGCACATACAATTCATCAGTTACGCTAAACAACAGATTAAGTCAATATAAAAACATATTTTAGTTGGGCTATATAAAATTGTACATGTCATTTTAATAATAATAATAATAATAATAATAATAATAATAATAATAATATTAATTTCAAAGTACAAAAGAGTTAAGCAGACGTTTTAACTGAAACAATAAGAATACAAGAATCACTTATATTATAAGAAAATAATATTCTTAGCAACACAACCAATCTGAAATACAATTAACAGTAAGGGCCCAGAAATAACATATTCTTCAGTCATATTGAAGGTTTATATGGTTTGGTTTACAAAGCCAACGAAAGAAGCTGGCTGATCCAAAAAAGAAGAAGAAGAAGATGATGATGATGATGATGATGATGGTGGTCTTATCATCATCACCGACAGAATGGACTTGACCAAGTTGGCCTGTTCAGATTACAAGTAAATTCTCTTTAAGTTTAAAATTTATCCCCCCATCATTTCAATAGTTTTCCTTGAGATCTTTTTCCTTTGCTTTATAAAGATATATTCCTTCTGGAATTCTATGTTACTCCAATCTTTTTAAATACTTCAGCTATTTATTTTGATATTTATTGATCCTATCACACATTTCAATGACGTTTAATGCTTAGCTAATATCTTCATTTCGCTTCTGATCAAGTCTTCAGTGTCTCGTGTCAAATTAATTAAAACTATGAACAAGTGCTTGATACACAACACAATATCGTCTGCGTAAGCAGATAAATTTATATTACAGTTCTAGAAATCCATAAATAAAAAATTAATAATAATAATAATAATAATAATAATAATAATAATAAATTTATTTCTTTATTGATATTTATGTGCTGGACAACAGCCATTGGCCAATGAAAGTCCAGCACAATGATACAATTAATACAATAAAAAGAACAACTATGGTACAAATTAAATAATTGAAATAATAACAAAATAAAGAACACAGATTACAATGATTAATGTACAAGAATTAATACTATTACATTTTATGCAAAGGAGTTATTCTTTTAAAAGTATTACCAACTTGTGTAGAAAGATTATGCAAAGACATTGCCATGTTCTAATACTTCTATACATTGAATGGATCGAAATCGCCTACACGTATGTTAGCATTTTTAATACATCTGAAGACCGGCGAGAAAGATTTAGAATTTCTAATATAGAAGAGTTTGTGATGTCTCATGTCCTTCGTAGGAATACGAAGGCTGACACTGTTTAAGAAAGATTGACAATTAATGTCACCTTTAAGGACCTTACATAAGAATAAGTAGTCGAGATCATGGCGTCTAGCATACAAGGTTCGACATTTAAAGTGCTCGCATTTTTATCACAGTTAAACCCGGAGTTATAATAATAATAATAATAATAATAATAACAATAATAATAATAATAATAATAATAATAATAATAATAATAATAATAATAATGAAATTGAGTACCGAGTCTTTCCCGGGGTAAAAGGCGGTAGGAGCGTGGTGCTGACCACACCACCTCATACCAGTGCCGAGGTCATGGAAAGCATGGGGCTCTACCTCCATGCCCCCAAGTGCCTTCATGGCATGTTACGGGGATACCTTTACCTTTTACCTTAATAATAATAATGATAATAATAATAATAACGGTATTATTGTTACTGTTTTTATCATCATCATCATCATCATCATCATCATCATCATCAAACTTTCAAGGAGTCAGACCACTTGTTGACCAATTCTGATTTTACTTCAGGTTTTAGTCCAGCAGTCTTCTATTTCCTATTGGTTTATAGTTTTTGTTTTAATCTTTGCCAGTCTCTCTTTGTCATTCTGTCGAATATTATTATTATTATTATTATTATTATTATTATTATTATTATTATTATTATTATTAAAAATTACTTTATTTTTAATTTCCGTCCATATGCTTGGAAATTTTTAAGCCACACCAGATGTTCAAAATGACAGATTACCGTATTCTTTTGGTATTCATTTCGCAAAGTCACATCTTAAAACAACTTTGGATGAAAACAAATATTTGTGACTTCGTAAGGGAGATAAATCTGCATATTCCCCTAACCTGGATCGAACTGGGTCCCCTATATATGTAACCAGGCACATTATCATACAGACTTGAGTCACAGCGAAGGGTAAAACAAGGAAATGTTGGCGTTCTTTGTTACAGTTACACACGGTAAATTATGGTGAATGCAGCTTGCGCCTAACCTCTCTAGAACAAACCATATGTCATCATTTTATCGCGGGGGTTGCCAGTTATCTTGTTTTCTAATGTGACCCAGTACGCCACACGCCTGTTTCCTACCCCCACTCCACTCCTGTAGAGTTTGGCAACACCTTTCGCAAGCCACCCCAACAACCACACGTTTAACTTCCGGTCAGTATCGATCATTAATAGCGAGTGACGTGGAGAGCGTCCAGATCAGCGTGGAGCGGCTATTGTGACATCTTGCATGGGCACTCATGCGGTCGCTGGGAAACAACGTTTCGCCCTGCTGAAAGAAACGTGTCTGGACTTGATTCCACTGTACGCTGCCAGAGTTCAAGATGAATCTCTCGACCAACATATCTTTGTTATGATCTTTCTCTTTCTACTCTCGGCTTCTAGGTCAATATTCTACTAAAGCTCTTTCCTCGACAGTGCGTAAAATTTAACACCTATAAAACTACCCCCTTTCTCTAGTTACTTTTCATTGTACGAAATAAAAACAAACAGCACCGGGAATAAAATAAGCGCCTATTCGATACTTAGACTAAAATATTAAGCTATAACTTGAATTACATTCAGGAACTATGTATGCTGTTATAGAAATAGTAGCGTTTCCATCTTCAAATTAAACAGAACTGGGTTTTGTTTCGAACAGATGAAATACGTAATATCTTGTCATATATTCCCGAATTTAGTTATCTTATATATATATATATATATTATATATATATATATATATATATACGAGGCCTGTCTAAAAAGTATCCGACCTTTAATTTTCCCGCGCAAAGTAGTGATTCTAAGGCGGCGCCACTGTGCATGGTGGAAGGAGGAACCGTAATGCGCATGCTTGAATTTTTTCACCGCATTCGCTTGTGCCAGTCACTGGCTGGTGGTCGCCAAGTAAGGTGCTGTTCTAAGTGTTTGTCGGATTTAGTTTTCTCGCAAGATGACTGAACGAATTGAGCAAAGATACTGCATCAAATTTTGTCAAAAGCTTGGTGATTCTCAAAGTCAAACAATTCGTAAGATTCAACAGGTATTTGGGGAAGATGCGATGGGTGTAACACAAATTAAGGAGTGGTTCAACCGATTCAAAGATGGCCGCACATCAGCGGAGCGTGAGCAGCGTTGTGGCAGGCACCAAACTGCTCGGAGTGCAGCTGTTGTTGAGAGGGTGCGAAATTTGGTGATGGCAGATCTTCGTTTGACCGTGCGGGAGATTGCCGAAGAGGTTGGAGTGAGTAAAGATTCTGCACATGCAATTTTGCGTGATGATTTGAACATGAACCGAGTGGCTGCGAAATTCGTGCCCAAGTTGTTGTCCCCGGAACAAAAAGACCTCCGTCGTGACGTTGCACAGGACCTTCTGGACACCGCCAACACTGATCCTGGGTTTCTGGAGATGAGTCATGGGTGTACAGGTACGACCCAGAAACAAAAAGACAGTCGTCGCAATGGAAGCATCCTGAGTCTCCAAGGCCGAAGAAAGCGTGGCAGGTGCGAAGCAAAATCAAGGTGATGCTGACTGTTTTCTTTGATGTCCGTGGAATTGTGCATCACGAATACGCACCGGAAGGACAAACGGTGACAAAGGAGTACTATCACGATGTTCTCCGGCGACTCCGTGATGCAGTTCGGCGCAAAAGACCAGACATGTGGACGGCGAACAACTGGCACTTGCATCACGACAACACCCCCGCACATTCATCCCAATTGATCCACACTTTCTTGGCCAAACATGGAATTACAACCGTTCGCCAAACTCCCTACTCTCCAGACCTGGCTCCTTGCGACTTCTGGTTGTTTCCAAAATTGAAGACACCACTGAAAGGATCCCGTTTTGAGAGTAGAGAAGAGATAATGCGGAATGCGACGACGGAGCTGAACATCATTCCAAAAGAAGACTTCCAGAGGTGTTTCCGGCAGTGGAAGGATCGGTGGGCTAAGTGTGTGCAAGCACAAGGGGCCTACTTTGAAGGGGATTAGGGTCCCAACCCCGTCAGGTATTTGAAATATTTTTTCTGGCTAAAGGTCGGATACTTTTAGACAGGCCTCATATATATATATATATATATATATATATATATATATATATATATATATATATATATATATATATATATATATCAACTAGTCTTTGTAATACATATATGTATATACTGTAAGTATACATTTATTCAAAGCTTTCTATCCAAGGGCAGATCTTTACTGCAAAGCTTCCCTATTTTCCTCTTTTCTCTTAATAGCAAACATTCTCATAACAAATCGTAATAATTTAAAAGGCATGATGAGACCGATAAGCTAATTTGATATTAGTGACAATCAAAGTTTATTTCATGTGCCGTCTATGCTTATCCTTATTTAACAACTATATTGGTTTTACAATATTTTGTTACATAATATATCAATTGAACGTTTTCGGCTCTATAGAGCCATCATCAGAACCATGTATGTCCATATGTATGATATAAGTACACAATATGTTGCCGTACAAGTGAACTCAGTTAATATTATACAACATGCTTCTGTACAAAATCGATGATTATATGACAAAGTATATGATTATGTCTCGTGACCAGAATATTGTACGAAATGGAAATATACAAATTGGAGATTTATCCTTCGAAGAGGTGGAAAAACTCAAATATCTTGGAGCAACAGTAACAAATATAAATGACACTCGGGAGGAAATTAAACGCAGAATAAATATGGGAAATGCGTGTTATTATTCGGTTGAGAAGCTCTTATCATCCAGTCTGCTGTCCAAAAATCTCAAAGTTAGAATTTATAAAACAGTTATATTACCGGTTGTTCTGTGTGGTTGTGATAATTGGACTCTCACTCAGAGAGGAACATAGGTTAAGGGTATTTGAAAATAAGGTGCTTAGGAAAATATTTGGGGCTAAGCGGGATGAAGTTACAGGAGAATGGAGAAAGTTACACAACACAGAACTGCACGCATTGTATTCTTCACCTGACATAATTAGGAACATTAAATCCAGTCGTTTGATATGGGCAGGGCATGTAGCACATATGGGCGAATCCAGAAATGCATGTAGAGTGTTAATTGGGAGACCGGAGGGAAAAAGACCTTTAGGGAGGCCGGGACGTAGATGGGAAGATAATATTAAAATGGATTTGAGGGAGGTGGGATATGATGATAGAGACTGGATTAATCTTGCACAGGATAGGGACCGCTGGCGGGCTTATGTGAGGGCGGCAATGAACCTTCGGGTTCCTTAAAAGCCATTTGTAAGTAAGTAAGTAAATATGGCAATAATTACATAATAAATACTAAACGGCTGTGTAGGCCGTATTCAAATGTTAGAAATGTTAATGTTAAAATTATATAAAATACTTTAAAATTATAATCAGAAATAGTAGTTGTCAAATTTGATGTCTATGTGGACTTCCATAATTTGGTGATGGCTGGATGCGACAACTGTGGGGGAAGAAAGTATCAAATGTAATGCCATCACTCAGAGTTACAATGATGCACATTACCAGAACAAAGTGTACATACATCTCACAATGCTGTTATTGCCATGATCTTAATAAATTACATGAATCTATTACAGAACATCTCGTGTAGAGATTTTATATGTACGCAAGCGCACGGAACAGTTGTCCATTAATTAAAGTTTGAATTTTTTTATAAGACCGGATTTTAAAATTAATAAGAGAAATATAATTGACTATGTCTTGGGTTGAAACTGTACAGTTTAAGATAATTAATTTTAATAATAATAATAATAATAATAATAATAATAATAATAATAATAATAATAATAATAATAATATGGTTAAAATAAATAATTTGTATGCAATTGCGTAAATTCTAATACATTAAAGTCCGAAAGAAACAAGTTAATTTGGATAATCCATAGGTTTTTAAACAAATCTTAATAATTATTATTACTATTATTATTACTAATAATAATAATAATAATAATAATAATAATAATAATAAGATTAAGATAATTAATTTTTATGTAATTTCGTAAGTTCTAATACATTAAAATCCGAAAAGAAACAAGTTAAGTTGAATAATCCATAGGTTTCTTTATACAAATCATAATAATAATAACATGATGAAGATAATTATTTTTTATGCAATTGCTAATTTCTAATACATTAAAATCTGAAAAAAAAAGAAAAAGATTAAGTTGAATAATGCATAGATCTCTTTATATATATTTTAATAATAATAATAATAATAATAATAATAATAATAATAATAATAATATTAAGATAATTAATTTTTATGTAATTTCGTAAGTTCTAATACATTAAAATCCGAAAAGAAACAAGTTAAGTTGAATAATCCATAGGTTTCTTTATACAAATCATAATAATAATAACATGATGAAGATAATTATTTTTATGCAATTGCTAATTTCTAATACATTAAAATCTGAAAAAAGATTAAGTTGAATAATGCATAGGTCTCTTTATATATATTTTAATAATAATAATAATAATAATAATAATAATAATAATAATAATAATAATAAGATTAAGATAATTAATTTTTATGTAATTTCGTAAGTTCTAATACATTAAAATTCTGAAAAGAAACAAGTTAAGTTGAATAATCCATAGGTTTCTTTAAACAAATCATAATAATAATAACATGATGAAGATAATTATTTTTTATGCAATTGCTAATTTCTAATACATTAAAATCTGAAAAAAAAAAAGATTACCAGTTGAATAATGCATAGATCTCTTTATATATATTTTAATAATAATAATAATAATAATAATAATAATAATAATAATAATAATAATAATAATAATACGATTAAGATAATTAATTTTTATGTAATTTCAAGTTCTAATAATTAAAAATCCGAAAAGAAACAAGTTAAGTTGAATAATCCATAGGTTTCTTTATACAAATCATAATAATAATAACATGATGAAGATAATTATTTTTTATGCAATTGCTAATTTCTAATACATTAAAATCTGAAAAAAATTTTGAAAAATATTAAGTTGAATAATGCATAGATCTCTTTATATATATTTTTCAATAATAATAATAATAATAATAATAATAATAATAATAATGTGATTAAGATTATTTACTTCAGAGCAAATGTTGAAAATGTCCTCCATCCTACAATGGGTAATGAGGGTTAATAAACATTCTGTAAAATACAGCGCAAGTAGCAATTAATATTCAATTTATTTAAACTATTAATAGTCAGTGGATAGCAAGAAGAACATATAAATTCCTACTTTGCGCTGTATTTCACAGAATTTTTATTTTAAACCTAATTACCCAATTATGACTTACACCACTTTTGCTCAGAACGGCTCAATTAATTTTTATGTAATTGTGTAAGTTCTAATACATTTAAATCCAAAAAGAGAAAGTCAAGTTGAATAATCCATAGGTTTCTTTAAACAAATCTTAAAAATGTGATTTTGAAGTATGCTAAAAGTCATGGAGTGAGATTAGAATTTCAAATGCTTCCCCAAAACAAATTAGAAAATTATTATAAAATAAAACAAGGGCAGATGAGAGCAGCGACGAACTTTTTTTCCAAGGGCTGAACAATGGAAACAAAATTACAAAATTAAGTTATTGAAAAGTTGCTGATCTCTTATGGTGAATAAATACAAATCTTTAATTACATATAGGATTTTGACAATTACATATTGGCATGGTTGTATAATATTTGTTGCGTCTTGTAATGAAATTAGATTTTTGTTAAAATTATGACTCTGTATGGATAACAGAATACAAACTTAATCTCCTGGTCGCGATCGCTATGTGTCGCCACTTTTAATGAATAGATTTCCAGTTTATTTTGTTCGTATGTTTCACAGGGATTCAGGAATACAAATTTACTTGAATTACTTAACATACTATTAAAAGTTTAATTAATGTTATTGTTACTAAATCATTAATTATACATTGGATTAAGAACCACAATAAAAGCAGATAAAAATAATGTATTGTATACTGAATAGGTGTCCAGATGCGTTATTTAAGCTCCAATATTTATACTTCAACCATAAACCTAATAACAATAACTCTGGCATATATTGTATCGACACTGATATCACATTTCAAGCATGTAGCACGGCATACTTCAAATTAGTTATTTACAAATTCGTTGAACTAAATCATACATAATGTTACATGCGAAAACAAGATAAATTGTTTGTCAGGCGGTATGTTTTTGTTTTTTATTTACGTATTGTGTTCTAGTTTATGGTTGAAATTACATTTCATGCGTTACGTGCGATTTGTAGCTGAATTTTAGAGCAATTCCGAAGACATAGGTTTGAATCCAAGTACATTAAGTAGCTAAATAAATCTAAAAAAAAAATAGAATCTTATTCAGACGCTTGTAATGCCCCATTTTGATTATTGCGATTCATTGATAACTAAGTAATTTAAATTAACTCTTAGCTGAGAGACTACAAAGTGTTCATAATGTATGCATACGATTCATCTGCAATACTCTTAAATTTGACCATGTAACACCTTCCGTTCAGTTACTTTCATGCGTCTGAAGGAACGAAGAACAATACATTCGTTGTCTTCTATTTAGAATCATGCATACTTCTACTCCGAATTATCTATTATCGCGCTTTCAATGTCTTACAACTCTTCGAAACCGGCATCAACCACTTCTTTCTGTCCCTCATCACACAACGTCTTTATACTCATCCTCCTACACTGTAAAAATACCTCGCCTCTGGAATTCATTACCTAATGACGTCAGGGACTACCGAACTTTATCACAATTAAAAATTAAATTGGAAAAGTTTGTCTTATTTAAGTTAATGGTTTTTAGGTACTCTATTGCTAGAAGTGTTGATTTGTGTTTTTACTCTGGATTAAAATTGCAAGTTTCTTGTTTATATTCGTTAATTAGTTAGGATATAATTAATTATGACACTCATTTAAAGTTTGTATGACTGCAATCTGTGTATATTTTTGTGTGGCTTTACTATGTTTATATTGTGATTTTCCTTTTTATGTATATCATTGTATTTGTATTTCTGGTGATGTGGAAGAGAAGGCCTGATGGCCTTAACTACATCTAAATAAATAAATAAATAAATAAATAAAAGAACTGTTATCGCAATCTATATCAAATCGATTGGTGGTAGAGTGGAAGCTCTTAAGTTCGACAGAAATCAAGTTCGACATCCTATAGTTCGACTGCTTACGTAGGAGAATTAGACACGCCCCTATGCGGCCACTAAGAAATGGGTTTGCCATTTGAATGGGAATTGATCCTGTGTCTTGTAGTGATACTTTTGTTAAAGGAAAACAGAATATTTTATTGATTAGGACATCCATATTTAATCACTGATTTTAAATTAATGAAAGCTTCTTTTCCTATTTGAGAATTGTGCCGTTTGTGAGACGGAACTGTCGAAACCCACTGTGGTACTAGAAGCGCATACACAAATCTCGGGGCGGGCAGGAAATGCAAGTACAGTATTGTATTCGTTGATGGATAACCAATAAGAATATGTATTCATTTCACCTGCCACACCCACTACCCTTATTGGACTGAACTTTCAATTCTGTTTTTTCGAACTTAGGAGAGTCCACTGTACTTTCATGCTCCGGGACAAATCTCAAGAAAGGGGAACCTGAGTCAACTTTTAATTTTCAATCCTTGGTTATGTAAGATATCGTTGCATAGGACTTTCAAAAAAAGAAAACCTTTATTAAATTCTTTTAACATTCATTCTTTATTCAAAATCAAAGAAAACAGAAAAAAATAAATAGTAAATGTGGTATGTCAGTTATTTTGGTTTTTGCTGATAGTTGTATTACAGCAAGCATTTGAAATTGTACTATTTTTTCACCAAAGATTTCGGAACCAGTGTCCATATTCGGCGCAGGGAAAGGTGTATTCTACGATAAAAATCTAGGAGACAACAATTAGAGGTTGTCAGTACTACACACAATAACGTGAAATGGTAGGAGAAGAAGTAAACATTTTGAAAGAATATCAGAAAAATTGTCGGTAGATGCTATGGGGTAGGCTACGTCTCAAAAAAATAAAGGACTTCAGGTAGATCGAGGAAGAAAATGGCTAAACTTTGAGCATATCTTCCACACTTCACTTGAACTTCCAAAGTCCTTTGAAATTTGGTGTTACAAATGTGTGCCGTTTTCATCATAATCATCAACTCCCATTTCAGAACTCGTGGCCTGTTACGGTTTCTCTGTAGTCCCAAAATTCTCTTGATTTTAATCCGGTAGCGCAGGAGTTTTTTCGATAACCTGACCCTGACATTATTCATCTTCTCTATGTTGCGTCAAATTCAATCTGTAGTCTTCAATTAATTCCAAAATTGAATGCATATATGTAACTCTTCCAATATGTCCAAATTCCTTTTGCGCATCAAATAATATTATTTAGGGCCAAATTAAAGAGTCATTTTGCTTATATATCGAATATCCTTTGTGAGTCTACGCTGTTTCGATTTCTGTAATTACAGTTCAAGTTCAGGTTCCATTCTGTATATTTAAATTTAAGTAAATGGATAAATAAATTCAAATAAACAAATTTTTCAAATAAACACATTTATAAGTAATGTTCTTGCCGTAGTTCTATGAATTTCGGTCGTGATTTTGCAATAATGGCTGTTTAGGTACGTACTGAATTTAGATTCGCATAAACTGACATCTTCACAAATATTTTTTTATTGCATTTAGATTCAAATCTTCACAAATATTTTTTTTTCATTTATAGTTATAACCTAAATAATTAAAAGAATTTTAGCTTTTAAATAATTGAATTATTAAATTCAAAAAAATTAAATTATGGTGTATTTAACGACGCTCGCAGAGGTTATATCAGCGTCGCAGGTGTGCCAGAATTTTCTCTCGCAGGAGTTCTTTTACATGCCAGTAAATCTACTGACATCAGCCTGTCGCATTTAAACACACATAAATGCCATCGACCTCGGCCGGGATCGAACCCGAAACCTCGAGTATAGAAGGCCAGCGTTATACCAACTGCGCTACCGAGGGCGACTTGAATTATTAATATAGGGTATATTAATATAATAATAATAATTTATTTTATTATTATTATTATTATTTTTATTTATTTATTTATTGATATTTATGTGCTGGACAACAACCATTGGCCAATAAAAGTTCAGCACAGTGATATAATTAATACATTAAAATGAACAACTCTGTTACAAATTAAATACTTGCGTCTTAACAACAAAATAAAAACATAGATTACAATAATTAATTTACAAGAATTAAAACTATAAATTATTAGGAAAGGAGTTGATTCTTTCTACCAATTTGTGTATAAGAATTATGCAAATAATATTAGCAAAGACATTGCCATATTCTAATACGTCTATAACTTACATTGAATGGATCTAAATCACCTACATGTAAGTTAGCATGTTTAATACATCTGGAGACCGGCAAGGAAGATTTAGAATTTCTAATATAATAATAATAATAATAATAATAATAATAATAATAATAATAATAATAATAATAATAATACGTTAATATTGCATCGAAAATCACTGAATATACCTATCATACATTAATACAGATAGAAAACCTTTCAACTTTGAAACATAGACTAGGCTTACACAAATAAATGAGTAATATATTTTATGAAATCATCAGTGAACTTTGAACTTTAAAGTTGCAAAAAATGAAAACAAATAAAGCCCTATATATTATATATACAGTAATACTGTTCCATTTATCGCTTCAATTGTTTCTGATTTAAAATGTTCTGTTAAAAACAGTGAATAATAGCTCGAGACTCTGTTTTCAATCTAGAAAACACTGCAATAAATTTCACGCACTTTCATGTGTGAAGTTTCACTTAACAGAGTGAAATGTACCAGAATGATATAGAAGAGGGTGAAGTAATTTTGTTGAGTGCTGTACTGTAATCCTAGCAAATGGAGGGCTCTGATCCTTACTGTACTGTACTGTCTTCTTTAAGAATAACATTGAGGCGTGTGGCATGGTAATGGCTCCTAAGTTTCTACAGCATGCAGGGCAGGTGGAAATGGACGACATATGCAGCTAAGCAGTATTATCTTTTAACCCTGCGCGAAGCTCATGTAGGATATTGGAAGTGGAAGTTTAATATACGTAAACATTCATTTACTTTATATATTATGCCACTCTCGCCTACAAAACTGGTTCGGATATGTAATTGAAGCTTAGCACAAAGTTACGTACGTACAAGAACGCAAAAGTCAAAGCAAAGCCGCAACAGAAGGCAAATACACGATTTTTGTTTTTAGACTCGCAATACGTTGTTCATTTCGGCTTATAATAAGAGAAATTTTAGAATACAATTAGGCTTTGAAGAATGAGATTGTTCGATTTTCGGCAGCGAAATGTTCCTAACAGTGGCGGCTGACTGACTGAGGCAAGTGAGGCCGGGTCTCAGTCACTTGGCTCAACTGAAATCAAATTTTGTGTTTCTATATAATGTACTAGCCGTACCCGTGCGCTCCGCTGCACCCGTTAGAAATAAATATAAAGTAATTTCTTACTTACAAATGGCTTTTAAGAACCCGAAGGTTCATTGCCGTCCTCACATAAGCCCGCCATCGGTCCCTATCCTGTGCAAGATTAATCCAGTCTCCATCATCATACCCCACCTCCCTCAAATCCATTTTAATATTATCCTCCCATCAATGTCTCTATTTAATTATATAATTAAAATAGGACATTTGATCCAGGGAACATTCGTGTTTGATAGAAGGATAAATAGTTTATTATGTTACTTAATTTAAATTGAATTAAAATTTAAAATGCGATCATTTTGATCTAGAGACCACTCATTTGGTAAAGAAAGGAATTTTCATAAAAATTAGTTTAGGAAATACAGGAAACGAATATACAGAATAGCCTATCAAGTTTTCTGTGAAGAATCTATTTTAATCTTACCTGTCCTCGATTCACTCAGAAGTTACTGTGATAACATTATAGCATTATGTCCATCTAGAGAAACTACACTTTCCAATGGTGAATTAATTATACAAATCGGTTAATTTAGCTTCCGATATTACTTCATAGAAACGCAGAAACATTATCTGTAGCCTATCTTTCATAGCTTTCGATTGTTGCTGTCCAAGGCCCTTATAGACGAAGTCATTTGTTTTTTAATTGATTATACGGCCTTAGATGGCAGTTATTTTAATTTTAAAACTCATTTATCTCATTAAATATCAGTCCTATCAAAATGTCCCATGGAATAAACCTTATCGGAAATTATTTTTAAAGAAACTTTTGTTATATAACATTTTTCACAAAAATCAATAATAAGCGAGATATTTCGATTTATTTAATTCAGGCCCCCTTATAAACCCCCTTTTAAATAATGTATATTAAATGCCATATAGCCTAAAATGTAAGTTACAACGAACTTAATTTATATTCCAATTTTCATCGAAATCCGTTCGGCCATTATCGCGTGAAAAGGTAACAAACATACAGACAGACAGACAGACAGAGACAAACAAAAAAGCCAAAAAAATTTTCGGTTTCAGGGTGGTTAATTATATATGTTAGGACCAATTATTTTTGGAAAATCGAAAATTACCATACAAATTTCGGCTATAGATTTATTATTAGTATAGATTAGTTATTTGAATGAAGCATATATCGCTGTAGAAGCATTTGAAAATTTTGTGATGTACATAGACCTGTTTTGCAGTAAAATTTGTTCCTGAGGCCAGAATCGCTCGTGCCAGGTCTGGCTTATGCATTTCATGTCCTTTCGCGGGCTTTGAGTTTGCGCTTAAAACGTTGTAGCTGAGGCACAATTCGTCTGGCCTGGTCAGGTTTCACTTCTCCAATCCATGGGCCGGCCTCAAGGGTAGAGTGGGGTGGGGATAGCAGTGGTGATTTGTCTTCCTAAATAGGCCATAAATAACAAAATTCCAGCTCTTTGGCAGGCAGAGACCCACTCTATTCTCTCCTCTTATGGCTTAGTTTATGGCATAAGCGAGGGTGTTCTACTATTGTACATCGTAGTACAGTTTAGTGAATTATTTAATGTTTATTTATTTATTTAAATATAAACAGAAACAAATGCGAGAAATAATGCTGGTGCAGTTAATTCATTGTTAGAGTATTCTTTTTCGAGAAGAAATAATACTAAAAGAAAGGAAGTTTTAAATAAAGAGAGAGACTACGGAGATACCTACGACATTGCTGACAAGTTTTCTGACAGATAATCTTAAAACGCGAGTTTCTATTGCATCCTGGTATGGGCCACATAAATGGTTAAGTGGTAATGTGATGCAAAATAAACTTCTCTTGGCCTTGTTTGTTGCTGTCAAAGGAAAAAATGAAAGAAAAGAAAGAAAGGGTTTTAACACATATGGGTTGCTTCATCACACTGAAACAATCACTAAAACTCAGAGCATAACAGCTTATTTGGTGAGTGAAATTATTATTTTTCATTAATATTAATAATAATAGACTAATAATAATAATGCAGTAATAATGATATTAATAATATAATAACAATAATAATTAATATCATAAACAAACATTTCCTATCGGAGGCACTTAAACTAGTTGCATCTGGCCTCACCGAGGATTTCGACCACCGGCCGCTACTGGTTCCTAACGATACTACTAATACATAGTAAATACTGGGCTAATAGATTGTAGGGAAACCTCAACGCAGCGAATAGACCAGTCATGTCAATTGATGCCCATAGGAGCAAAGAGTTCAGGAGAGCCTGAGCTCTTTACAGCGGGAAAGGAAAGAGACATTTTTTACGAAAGAGGTATATATGCCGCTTGGTCGAGCTATATTCAGGGATGGCCAGCACTGATGCAATAGATAAAGGGAAGAAAACGTATTAAAACTGTATCCATGTTAATTTTTAGATTTGTCTGAGAAGTATAAGTGCATTATAAGAATGTAAGTTTAGTTTTAATGCTCATTTTTCACAAGTTTGATTTTTTTTATTCAAAATAAATATTTCTTCAACTTTTTTTAATAGGAAAATGAAATTTTCAGATATAGGCCTATTTATTTAGCAGCCTTACAGAATGTTTTCGTAAATTTATTATACAGCAAATAATTATTACTGAAGATAGTGTATTAAAAATTTTGAAAATATTCACATGGAAATTGTTTGTAAGGAAATGAATTAACAAAGCAACTACTGTTACATCATAACCAAAAGATACGTGCCCATGTGTTGTAAAAATGTCAGCTCTATAGCTTCAGCAGATTTAGAGAAAATAATTTAATATTCCGATGATAGGAAGTTGCTCACCAATATCACCCTAAAAGCATAATGCGATAAGAGTTTTGTTGTGGAATATTAGTTACACTTAAAACATATACAGCACCTAGGTAACTTTGCTTTGTACTGTAATATTGTTTTGATTAGTTTATTGATTACTTTTATAAGGCTAAAGGTACCATCAGTGTCAATTCCAACTTATCATTTCATACTCAATCTCTTTTTTGTGGGTATCACCTTCTTTATGAGTGATGTGTATCATCCATTTAGTACAGTATAGTTGTACCACTATGGAATTTATGTGAATATTCCTTCTTAACTCTTTATTATGTTATTAACATTTAAAACACAACTGCAATATTAAGAAATCGGTGTTAGTACTTTTGTTTTACAGACATTATAGATAATATCAAACAGAAAGAAGCCATATAAAAATAATGACTTAAATTTCACGTTCCGTTTGAAGTTTGTACTCCACTGTTTTCTTAAGCCAACAAGCTGCTTTGTCCTTCTTCCATACCAAGCGCTTGATGCCAGCGCACGACGTCAAGGTCAGAAAAATGCGCTTTCTTTGACATCACTGGAATGGACTAGGCTATCGGTCGAGCCGCTCGTGAAGTTCGATTACGCAGCGTAGTATCGGTAATTCGACAAAAAATGAATTACTTAGATATTTTTTTATTTTTAAGACAATTTCACTTATTAGCTGTTGTCTTGTAATTCCCTTTTCCATTCTGAACTGTCTTCCAATAAATTTTCATGTAGCCTAGTCCCCTGGATTCCATAACTTTCTTAATACTTCCTCTTCATGTAAATCTTGGACGTCCTCTTTTCCTACGTCCATGTGGAGACCAGTTTATTAACTTTTTGGGCCATCTCTCCTGTGACATCCGTTGGACATTTATTTATTTATTTATTTATTTATTTATTTATTTATTTATTTATTTAAATACACCACCAACAGAAGCAGGCTTCTAATTACAGATGGCTTACACAGATACATATACAAAATACATAATAAGAAAACAAAACAAAGAACACAAACGAAAGAAAGAAAATACATAACGGTAATAACTACATAATGGTAATAACCACACAATATAGAGTTCGATTTTACAGTCCTTGTCACCGTTTTTGGTGTGTGAAATGAGTAATGGGAATGTTAAGTACAAGTGTTTTACCTTTGCCGCAGTACGTCTGACAACTGTGTTAGGCGAATGGCTGATGTGACGTGTATAGGAAGTGGTATCATTCTCAGCTGCACTAGCAACATGCTCACAATTCTATAATTTCCTTCGTAAAAACGTACAATTAAATTACTAGTGCTTTCTACATATAGTTATCGCTAGGCTTTGACGACCTTGCTCATACCAATTACCAAGCTCATGACTGATCCAAACAATAGGTAAGTCATACGGCACCTCTTGGTTATATAGATTTGTCAGGTTATTTCCTGAAGCTAAGTCTGATTCTGAATTAGCCCAGCTGCTGGACTGAGGTAAGTATAATTTTTTTAATATAAGAGTTAGTAGGTATCCTTCGCATACTTCTTATCAGCCATTAAGTAACCACTAAATCCCAGTGCTTGATCACGTTTCACACAAGTTAGGTTAAGCAGTGACTATATGCTCAAGGTTGTGGACAGGAGAAGACGGTGCTTTTACGTATTTGTCTCTTGTGTATCATACAATGCGGGTACAGACGGTTAGTACAATAAATTGTGTAACATTGTAAACAATGCTTTCTTACGAATCTGGCTTTAAAGAGTAGCTTCCTGTGAAGATGACTTAAATAATTTTAAGGGAAAAATTGTTCCAGGGCTAGATATCCAACCCGGAATCTTTGACTGAACGCGCCAACACTCTACCGACTGAGATACTCAGGAACTCTACCAGTTCTGGGCTTTATTATTTCCTTCATATCCAAATACCTCAAGTAGTTTTGACAAGACGTCAGAGACTTAGCACTGAATGCACATTGAATGGCATCGTTGTCCTCTTGTAGAGGCTAGTGAGACCCGCTGCGATGCATTACTGCCTGTGGGTTTGGACGGGGAGGGCCCAGGTAAAATAAATTGTAGTGCGGTACGCCTGGATGCTACGGGACAGATAGATGTACCGCAGTGTGGGAATGTGTTTTGTTAATTTTGTACATGCATTTGTAGTACTAGTGTCGTGTATACAGGGTGAAATAACCTTGTAGATTGAAAGGAACGGTAGGGTACACGTAATGAATAGAAAACCTATATTACGTTTTGTGATTAAGTGTCAGAAGTCCGACAACATCGTCGCTAATACACTCTACTCGTGATACAGACGTAAGAGATCAACGAATTCGTATCTAAATGACATTTCATGCAAGTTGAGAGGATGCGAAGGCATTTCTTTCCCCTTCTATAATCTTTTCGCTGTAAGAAAAATCCTAATATAAACAATAGCACGTGACAGAAGTGAGGCTTCATTGGCCGCTGTTTGGCGCCAATAGATTCTCAGTACGTGTTCCCGCCTTAGAAATGTTGTAAATAATTCTGTTTCATGTTAAAATTTAAAAGTTTCTTTTACAAATAGTTTTTACAAGTAGGCCTAACCTCACTACTATGCATTCATTTGCTTAGAATCACTTATTTTCAAATTACTGTGATTAAAACTCACATAATTTATTATATACATTTAAGACTATTTTTTTGCTCCACTTTTCAGAGGGTTTCCACTCTTATGTTTAATAACCACACACACCGAGGATGTTTACAGGAAGCCTTTTGCTTACGTGAACAACTATAGCTCAAGTGACGCCAGCTTGTTACAAGAACAGACTACCTCGGTAACTGTTAATTCATCCGCGTTCAAGTAGAATTACAAAATATAAAAGTAGGTTTCTTTTACATAGCGTTTTACATATGAGTGAAGTTGTATGTTTCATTGTATTTAACACTAGAATTCAATTTTTTATTTTCAAATAATACAAGATTATGGTTTCCAAATACGGACTATATTTTCCTGCGTCGTTAAGTGTTTCGACTGTGAGCCAATCACGGGTATGACAGCCATGTGCTTGTGTTTACATTAGGATTTTTCTTACAGCGAAATTGGACAGTAACCTCTTGCACCTAGTCCTTCAGCGACAGAGATGGTAGCTGTTACCTCTTATACCTGCACCCCCCCCCCCAAAGCTGGACATACAAGAAAATAAAATATTAAATAAAGTACTAAGCAAATAATAAAATACAGCCACACATGTGGCTGTACATGTTTGGGTATATTTTAGTGCCGTCCATACAATATTTTCAACTAATAATTAATTAAATGAACGAATGTTAGCTTCTAGTATGCATTTAGAGGGGAACGACACAGTGCAGACTGTCCCATTCTGTATGCCGTGGAGTAGCAACTAGCGGTGAAGAAAACATTTATCTTCTGCTGTCAATAGCTTTTCAATGTGCCAGTTGATTTTAACAGCAATGAAAATTAAATACAAACGCTTAGTGTAGACTTTCGAAATAAAGATTACTGGTACAAATGTTAAATAATGAAATTTGTCACTGTGTTGAAAGTCAATTAGTCGAATGTTTGTGATATGGACAGTAGCATCTTCCCCTTCACTGACGGTAGAGAGTGTGAGTAGAGGGGAAAGGCCTATCAATCAAACTGAAATGAGGATTAGGTAGGTGAGCTTCTCTCTGCCAAGACGTTGCCACTTGCTCGCATTGTATAATTGCTTGAATTTAGAGGTGTTTAAATTAAATTTACACAAAAACCGTGCACGGTATTGAAATACGCCAAAGGGATAAATGATTCCTTATTATTTTTCCTAACGATATGGACAAAAAAATCTCGATCCTACTCGCAATGCTTACCGAATAAGAGATTGTTAAACATTTGGGGGGGGGGGACTTTTTTTTTTAAACTATGAAATTTCCACCAATATGATACTAATTTTTTGTTACATACAACATGAGCTATTGGCTCTAGAAATCTGCAAGGCTATTTCACTTCCACCCTGTATGTTCACCGTTACGAACCAATATTTAACTATTTAAAGGTAGTAATTTATATGTAATCATTTGACAGCACTGAATAAATAAATGTATAGAAAAACCTTTAACCATCTTTCGAAATGTAAGCAGGTTTTAATTCCGTCAGCCATTAGTAACGCATTGCCTTTTATGACGGTGATGGCAAGGAATACACAGGATGTAGAACATCCTGCAAATCATACAGTACAAACTTTTCTTTCATATTGAAAATTTCGCAGTAGACTATTGAGGGGATGACTACGAAGTGAATCGAAGTATGTAGAGACGTATGAAAACTTCCAGCAACATCACTAGAGAATTTTTTTCTCTCTCGGTTGAACATTTCAGCCGCAAGAATGTTCCCCATTTTCTACGTGACCTACATAGTGCTACACGACTTGAACTGTGTTGCAACTCGAGCACATTCTATTGCGGGCGTACAGAGACATGTAAAATAATGCAGAAGGTACTAAGACCACATAAAGTAGCTGGCAACTAAAAGAACTAAATAGATATTATTTGCACTTCTTTCCCGCAAGAACTCCGAGAAAGCTGGTACTACGTAAAATAGTGAGAAGTATGGTCAAGAATAATAAATCGAAACTACATATTTATCTGGAAGTGATGTCTATGACAGTTAATAGGACTGGGTGTTGTGTGTGAATGCAGAAATTGTACTATTACTCTTCAACCTTTGAATCTATTAATTTACCATTCTTACAGCATACACACAATACTTGAAGCTAAATTTTGGTTTTTAGACTATATTTCTACCTCATAACGTGATTTTATAAAACAATGTTAAACCTGAAAAATATTAATTAAATCTGAGTTAAAATATAGGTATTATTGGAACATTTTTCTCACAAATTCTTTGCACTACAGTCTTCTAAAACTTCAAGCATATTTCTAATGCATTTGACTATATTTGGGACCATTTTCATCACATTATGAATATTCATTCAATTAAAAAAACATTTTCTATAGTGAAAAAAAATAATATTTAAGAATTTTCATATTTTTTCATACTTTTCTGGCTGTAATATCCGTGCCAATTTTGATAACCATTTGAAAGTGGCCATGCTTTTTCACTATGATATGAAATATGGGTAACTTATGTAAAATTTCATTTCCCTAGCCCCAACTTATATTTAATTAATGTTATTTTCAGTTTTAAACATTTCTATAAAGTCAAGTACAGGGACATCACTTTATTTTTACTTGCATTTTTATTGTACCTGCGTTTCTGAATGTACTTGACTCCCACCCCTTTCACTAATGTTCTTGCTCCCGTCAGCCACACAAACTTACGGCCGCTGCAGCAAACAAGTCTTCTAGCAGTCAAGTAAATAGTACAGAGTATAGTGTGTTTCAGAAATATGGTCGCGTTTTCCATAGAAGGGAGAGCCTATATTATTAAAGCTTGTTTCCAGGTTCAGGTATTTACGGAAATTAATTTTATTATTTCTGTTTTTTAATATTGGTGTCGTTGGAGATTGATTTGTACTCTTGTTGGATATTAATGGAAATTTTCGAAAATACAATTATTTTGAAATTGGAGTATTAACTCAGTATGAATATTACTATCCAAATAATTAACATTAAAGATTCATTGGATTCTGGTAAAGGTGCGGTATGGCCAATAGACAATATTTGTTGAATTGAGACTGTATTTGACACACATTCATTAAAAACGGAAAAAAAAACTTGCAGCCCTCAAATAATACTTCAAATTATTAGTGAAATGTTGAATTCTCCGTCTTTTGAGTTCACTAATGTAATCAGAACACCTGGAATACCATGTAATATAGCCTACTTGAATGCGCAACAAATCCAAATGAAAAAAAAATGTCCGAAAAAAGAACTCAGATTATGAAATTCGCAATAAAACGACACAATAATAATAGTTCGCGAATGTGTTCATATTCCGCTATTAGAACTCTATTTCGCGATTTGTCGCTATTGTTTTATCCGTATATTATTAATCAGAATCACTTAATTCGTAAAGATTAGTAAAAATATATTGTATATCTACCCTATTAGGTCCTCTGTCGTGATTTTCGAAATCTCCGTAAATACCCGCCCCTGCTTATTTCGCACAGGTACTGTGTGTAGCGTGACTGAATAACTTTATCTGTGTGGACTGTGCAGAAGTGATAATTAGAGTTACCGAAATTACGGTAATATGCTGAATAAAGTAGCCATTATATAATGAATAAAACCGCCTGAGGAGTTGAGTTTGTGGAAAATAATGTTACTACTCTACTGTATTTTGATAAAATACCGTAAAAGTAATGATAAAACTGAAAATCCTAATATCGTATTTCCCTGTAACATAAATGGATACACTACGTTTCTCTCCTCCTATAACTAGTAAAGTGATTTGTTTACATATTGCACTAGTAACACCAAACTCCTGTAATGGAACAGGGTAACAGTGTTTCCGAGTATAGCCAGGTTAATGTTAAAAATGTTGGTAAAAATAAAGTGATGTCCCTGTATATGAGGTAGAAGGATAATCTAAAAATATATCTGAAAATATTATGTATTCTGTAAAAATTGTAAATTGATAGTTTCAAAAGTTGAAGAATAGTAGCAAATTTTCTTCATTTATTTCACATACAGTGAATCAATTTAATATTGGGCCAATGTTATCCTTACTGTATGTGCGGAATCACATTTTGCATTAAAAGAAATGTATTGTAAAATACATGGATATAAATATATTGTACAATTAAAAGTAAGAAAACTGCATTATTGTACTATAGTCACTATGACATGGTAAAAATATTTCAATCATAAGGAGGCATTATTTGTATTAATTCCTCGAAATACCGTAACAGTGCGTCAATTTAATATTGGGCCATTCAGTGTTATTGTCCAATCAAGGTATTCAGTTCAGTCTCAGGTGGAGTAAGGTGCGGTCCCTGTGCTGTGTGGACGTACAGAAGTTAACAAGAGTGGTATGAGGCGAAGAGGACCCAACATTACGTTTGAGCAGCGACAAATGATTATATACCATGGTGCAAGAAGTAAAAGTCGAACACAAATAGGCAATACGCTAAATTTGCCCAAGAGTAATGTTGGAAATATTTTAAGAATATACCAAAAAGTAGATAGAATAGAAAGTACCACAAACAGGTCAACCAAAGAAATTAACTGATCGTGAAGAACGGTTCGTACTAAGAATGGTTAAAACTAATCCAAGAATAAGTGAACCAAAACTTGCTTCCGAATTGTTGGACAAGTTTAATAAGAAAGTAAATCCAGAGATAGTGCGTTGTGTAATTATGAAAGCAGGGTACAATGGCAGAGCTGCCAGAAGAAAGCCATGCATAAGTGAAGTGAATAGAAGAAAGAGAGTTCAATTCGCATAAGAATATGATAATAAGGATAAAAACTGGTGGAAAGATGTGCTTTTTGCGGATGAAAGTAAGGTAAATGTTTTTGGTTCTGATAATAGGATAACTGTATGGCGCAGATTAAATGACGAACTAAAGACTGAGCAGAGGTGTTTCCACAGGCATAAGCAAGTTCAAGCTCCGATCTACCTCCACAACAGGTATTGGAGCTTACAACTCTGCAGGGGCGATTTCTCAGAGCATGCTATGCTTGCTGCGCAAGCCCAATATTTTCGTAGAATGTGTATTTCTCAAAATGGGATTACGTATATTAAAATCTATTTTGATTTTTGGAATATTGTATAGACGTAATACCATCCGCAGGTTGCACACCGCAAGTATCGCAACGCTTGCTCGTTTCTCGGAGCTACAGGAAAGACGTAGAAACAGCGAGAATATGATGCGCGCGCAAGTGCCTTCCTCCTTAGTCCGTCCTAGGCGCACTATGTGTTGTTTGAAGCTCTGGTCCGAGAGCTACACCAACGACTATTTAACGTTACACAGAGCAGTATTGACAGCGGGAATGTGCATTGATTTGCGAGTGCAATGTAACTGTATGAGCGGAATGCATGTGTTAGCTGCTGCATGTATTATTAATTCTTAAACATTAATTTGAAGTATTGCAATAAGTTCGGAATTGTGTGTTATTGAAATCTTATTATTAAATCCATTTTCCGAAGGACTATTCAAGAGACGACAGACATTATAGAGAATATCTACTCAATACAACAATATGCATTGGTTGGCAGGGTCGAAAAAACTAAATAAAGTGTTTTGTTGGCCATGTTTGTTATATTACAGTGAAACCTGTACAAATCGGAACATGAATAATCCGGAATCCTGTCTATTTCGGAACAATTTATTTGTCCTGGCGAAATTCATATGTATTATGTGTAATTTTTCCTGAATAAAACGGAAACTGTGCAACGCGGAAACGGAAATTGTCTGCTGCTGTTCAAAACGAAAATAATATTTTGGACACACTACTTTAATGTAAACTATATTTTGAAACAGTATGTGTTTTCAAGGAATGTACGAAATACTAGGTCACTAAAATAAAAACAAGTTTTCTTTGTAAAATTTTTGAAGATGCGAGGGTGTGTTGGCCTGGTGGTCATAAATTTTATTACCCTATTGACTAGGCAGACGCGTCCCTTCAAAGATGTTCAATGCTTCACTCCTGTATACTGTCGTAGCTGGATAGAACGCAAATATATTAGCGATTTCGTGATAAAAAAAAAGTTGCGCAAAAATGTTGCACTATCATTAATTGATGAAGTAAAAGTTATCGAGGAAAATGAGAAATGAAGAGTATGGAAAATAATGTTGAAATTTATGAATGAAAAACTCAGGTATAACTTAACACTTTCAAAAATAAAAGCCGTATCATGAGTGAGTGGCTTGCGGTCAATAATGGTGACATAAAAAGAATGCGAAAATAACTGGTTACATAAAATAAATGAACTGTTGTGAGAGTGGATTGTTATTGCCCTTTCAAAGATCACGCCAATCTCTGGATCTATTCTACAAAGAAAACCCTTGAACTGGCAAATAAATTAAATAATCCAGGATTCAAGGCTTCTAGGCTCCTAGTCCAATTAAATAATATGCTGTGATATACAGTACAGTATTATATTATATAGTGTTAGATATTAAATTTAGTGTAATTAATAAATTTTACAATGAGAGAGTTACGATACAATTTATACACGAAGTGAGATTTTCATCAAGATCATTCACCAATTAAATAAGTGACAGGAAGCTGATTTAATCTCAGTAGTGTTAAACTGAATATTTTGTAATTCCTACAATTTGTGGCATGCCATTTTGTTTTTCATTTATGCAAATGATAAAATATTCCATTTTAACTTCACACCTGAATAACACGGAAACCTGTCCACAACGGAAAAAAAATTAGGACCATGTCACTTCCGTCTTGAACAGGTTTCACTGTATATCCAACTTCTATAGCCTATCTCATAAGCGAATATGATCCATGCATGACTCATGATGATTTCATAATTATAAAATAAAATTATTTATGTCGGTCTGATTATTTTTATTTATTATGAATTATTATATATCCTCCCATCTTCCTCTATGAATAAAAGAGCAAGCCTAACTTTCGTGTCTAGCATTCGCCTCTGCAACTCTGGCACTACTGTACTAAGCCATATCGTCTGACAATTATATCATACGATTTTTAAAGTATCAAGTCTCTGGTAATTTAGTCCGGTAGGTGAATCTTTTAAGGCTTTATGAAAACTAGAGTCTATATAAACTTTCAGTACAATTTTCTTTTACAACAGCAAGTCAATGACATGTACTTAACCACTCGAAGTGTTTCCTCATTGTGTGTATTAATTTATTCTAGCATTTGAACTCTGAGCCTTGTGAAGAGTACTCGGTGAACTGTCTCTGTGCTGAGAAGAGCAGGGAACTAAATGTACTGTGTAGGAAGTAGCATATTGCTTCAAACAGCCGTCTTCAGCTATATCTTCTTTCTCAGTGACAACAGCTTCAAGTAAAGTCCGCCCTTTATGACGTAACACATGCAAAGTAGCAATGCTGAGTCCCTTATAAACCCCTCCTTTTGTCTTTACGTATTTTTCATATCTCTTGTCCTGCTATTCTTTCTACTTCTTTAGGTTCTCTTTTCATTCCAACTTCCATTTTTTCTCTCTGTCTTCAACAAGGGAATGTTCAATTCGCAAGGGGTGCACTGCGTTGGGAACAGATTCCTCTCCTCCGAGACTGAAACACAGACCCAAATACATCCCAAAGACGCTCCACTGTCTTCGTGCTGTCACTTCTTTTATATTATCTGATACAAAAACATTTTCCCTACAGATACTAAAATATAACGTTGGCAGCTGTAAGTCTACTGAATTGAAGAAAATATATTCAATCATTATTCTCTAACGATTGCTCGAGTCACACGTATTTTACACACAATATTTATTTATTTATTTATTTATTTATTTATTTATTTATTTATTTATTTATTTATTTATTTATTTATTTATTTATTTATTTATTCTGATGTAGTTAAGAAAATGACAATGAGAATAAAATAAATAATAAAATATAGACGTTAAAATCAAAAGGAGGATAGCAATGGAGGAGCAAGCTTTTAATAGAAAAAGGAGCATCTTCTGTGGACCTCTGGAAAAAGAACTATGGAAGAAACTATTGAAGTACTTTGTGTAGAGTGTGGCATTGTATGGGGCAGTTGCTTGTTGTTTAGTCAACTATCCGAAGACAGGTTTCAACCTCATAAGTAACACCAATAAGGCATCACTCATGAGGCAACTAGGCTAGTAGATAATGGGTATGGTGGCCAGTTCCTTTACCCCTCCAACGCATACATCGCCGATTAGCTACTTATTCCACTAATCAGACTTCAGATGCAAACAAACAATTATTGTTTTTCCTCTGACACATATCGTCAAGTGAGATGTACTGCCTGATAATAGATGTACATATCAGTCAGAACCTCAATCAGAAGTGGTATGGGGCAGAACTGTGGGTATTACGACGAGGTGAAGAGAAGATATGGATAGGAATGGAGATTGTGGAATATACAGACGGAATAAGAAATGAAGCTGTGTTGAAAAGAGTGAGCGAAGAAAATGTGTTGCTGAAACTGATCAGGAAGAGGAAAAGAAATTGCTGGGTAACTGGCTGAAATGAAATTGTCTGCTGAAGGATGCATGAAAGGAATGGTGAACGGGAGAAGAGTTCATGGTAGAAGAAGAGTAGGTTATTTTACGACGCTTTATCAACATCTTAGGTTATTTAGCGTCTGAATGAGATGAAGATGATAATGCCGGTGAAATGAGTCCGGGGTCCAGCACGGAAAGTTACCCAGCATTTGCTCATATTGGGTTGAGGGAAAACCCCGGAAAAAACCTCAATCAGGTAACTTGCCCCGACCGGGAATCGAACCCGGGCCACCTGGTTTCGCGGCCAGACGCGCTGACCGTTACTCCACAGATGTGGACGGTAAAAGAAGATATCAGATGGTAGATGACATTAAGATATTGAATCCGGGCGTCGGAAATTGCACACCAAAATTTGCTACCTGGATTTCGGTCATATATGAACTGCACACCAACATTTTCTACTTGGATTACGGTCAAATGGAAATTGAACATCAAAATGTTTTCTACCCGCTTTGCCATACTACACATAGTTTTAATTTATCAAAGTGTTTTAATTTTATTCGAAAGTGAATGGGGAAATTTAGTGTTGGTATATGAGGATTGTAAATTTTATAAAGCCAAGGAATTGAACAACTTCACTCCATCTAATGTAGTAATAGACTTTGAACTAGCTATACATGCTGCAGTGGTGAAACTTGGGAATACGTTACTATTAGCCTATACTCGTAGGTTGCCGCTACCATCTTGCGCAAGCATGGTGCGTAAAATACAGTGTGTAGGACTGGCGAAGGAGTGCAAAGAAGACAGTGAGATAGGACAGTGGCTCAGGATGGTTTTTGGCATAACGTATTTGAATCCAGAGGAAGTCGAGGATTTCTTCGGTATGGAACTGGCTGAGGAAAAACCGATAAATACTAGACTTGAGAAATTTGCAGATTATTTACTAGAAACGTACATCTTCGAACACGCAATTTTCCCTTCTACTGTTTGCATAGACTTCTCGCACAACAAATGGCTGTGAATCATTTCACAAGCATTTTATTGTCCGTTTTAACAGCAGTCATCCATCATTGTATAAATTCGTGAATCAACTTTTGAACTCGTATTAAACTGCAAAGCAATGAAGTAAGAAAGGAAGCGAAATTTCAATGCAAAGTCAACCAAATGAAAAGAAATATATTTTTTAAATTGTGCAGTTTCCGGGTAGGATTAGTAAAACCCTGGTGAATCAGTGTGCAGTATCCGGGTAAGATTAGTGGGTCCCTCGAAAAGCGGTGTGCAGTTTCCGGATCAAAGTGTGCAGTTTTCGCCTACCCATAAGAATCATATGCGGAGACAAAGAGGAAGGCTGAACATAGGAAAGATTGGAGAAAGCTGGGTTTGCAGTGAAAGACCTGTCTTTGGGCAGGACATTATGAATAAAATGAATGAATACACGTTAATTGGTACCGGTTTTAAATTAGGTGTCATGAAAATACATTTATATTAAGTGTTAATAATAATAATAATAATAATAATAATAATAATAATAATAATAATAGTAATAGGAGAAACAAAAGAAGCAGTGCAAAAATAAAACGGATGCAGAGAAGTTTGACTATCCTAATAAGTAATTACATTACAAGACGTTAGGCCAGATTACATAATAGACTATTGAAAATTAAATATTTAAAGGACTGATAGTTACAAGTATCCCTAACATTCTGAGGAAGGAAATTCTAGGTTCGAGCGGCGGCTTTTGTGAACGAAGCTGAATACAAAGATGTCTAATGGTGGTGTATAGATAACATGTTTCTCTGTTGCGACCGCATAGGAAGATAATGATGAGACTATAGCAGACTGAAACGAGGAAAAGTTAAACAATTAGGCAGTGAAGAGTTTAAACTTTGATATAACGTACAAAGAAAGTTACTGTCCTACGAAACACAGAGAGGGTAACTGCAATCTAGTTAGTTCTCAGATAACTGCACTAAAAATCTTTATCTAACATGTACGCAAATGTATATATCCCTATTGTGCATCATTTTAAGGGGACAGGATGGTATTTTTTGGCGAAAAATGAGTAAATTAAAAGAAATAATTTCTTTAATATGCTCTGTGATATGTGTGGAATGCATAGCATAATATTTTGTGGGTATTTGTGTTCTTATCAGATGTTCAGGCGCCATTTTTTAACTTCCTGCGTTATGGATTTTTAAATTACTCGACCCCTTTTATTGTTGTTCCCGGTGAATAGAATTTTCAAAAAAATGTTTTTTTTAATACTCTTTGATATATGTGTGGAATGCATTGCATAACGTTTCGTGGGTATTTGTGCCCTCATCGGATGTTGAGACGCCATTTCTAAACTTCCTGCACTATGGATTTTTAAATCACTCGCCCCCTTTTATCGGTTTACTATAACTTCATTTTTTTGCTAAATTGCCAGACAAAAATGAATATAATTTCTGAATTATTAAAGATACATGCATGAAATTTAGAATACACTCTTTAGACTGTTAGGAAACTTTTCTCTGTAACAAAATTTTGTTAATTGATTTCATTTCGAAACTACGTCCGTTTGTTTGCAAGAAAGGATTTCAAAAAAGTGTTATTAAATTTTAATTATTTATTTTACAAATGTAGGGACTAATATCAAAATTCTGTTACAGACAGTTTGTAGAGCATGCTTTTGCAGCAAGTACATTGCAAAAAAAGGGATGAATCTACCTTTAAAAATGGTTTAGATATATCGATTTTAGTAAAATCCTGCATTGGGTATATTTTTTTCAAATATATTTTTTTCAAAACATTTATTTTTGGTTGCGTTTCTACAGGTATGAGATCTCTACATACAAAAAATTAATATTTTACACCAAATAGGAAAAAAGTTTAAAATAAATACCGTCCTCTCCCCTTAACTTAAGATATTCAGGGCCTTGAGAGTCCATATTATTTCGTTGCTATGTAATATTTTCTTAAATTTTGTAGAATTTAAAATCTAATATTTCTACGTATCAGTTGTTTTGTTTCTTCTACAATGTCATAACTAGTGTTTGTAATAATGTTAATTTTTGTAGAATTAATGAAACAAGTTATAAAAAATACTAAATATGTCTGATAGGTATAAATATAGCGTGTTTTGTCATAATTCCACATTCCTCGAAGTGGTCCTTTCACCCATGTATGTAGACCTATTCACCCGCACGACGTCGGTCGAATAGGACCCTGCAGTATGTCGACTTGGTTAAAAACAGCATTTAATATTTGAAAGCAACGAATTTAAGTTTAATATGGGAAATAGAGGAAGAAAGGCTACCTCACTAGAGTATAGTTGAAACTCAGTAACTTAACTGGTGCTCTCACTTTGAGAGAGGAACACAGGTTAAGGGTGTTTGAGAATAAGGTGCTTAGGAAAATATTTGGGGCTAAGAGGGATGCAGTTACAGGAGAATGGAAAAAGTTACACAGCACAGAACTGCACGCATTGTATTCTTCACCTGACATAATTAGGAACATTAAATCCAGATGTTTGAGATGGTCAGGGCATGTAGCACGTATGGGCGAATCCATAAATTAATATAGAGTGTTAGTTGGAAGGCCGGAGGGAAAAAGACCTTTGGAAAGGCCGAGACGTAGATGGGAAGATAATATTAAAATGGGTGAGGAAGGTGGAATATGATGATAGAGACTGGATCGATCTTTCTCAGGATAGGGACCAATGGAGAGCTTATGTGAGAGCGGCAATGAACCTCCGGGTTCCTTAAAAGCCAGTAAGTAAGTAAGTATTCACCACCTCTTACCCTATATTAGCTTTCTTTAAGTGACAATATATAAATGTTCTAGTTTCTTCAGATTACCAGAAATCTATGTAATGAGTATAATTTTTGACAGAAACTGTTAAAAATTTTAGTAAAATAAATAATTTAAACGAACGTATGTACTTTTCTGAATTTTTTGTTAAAACAGAATAAGTCAATTTTCGAAAATATATTTAAAATCAAAATCTATAGTTAAACGCCAATTTATATGCAGTGGTAACTGAAGTAGGAATACTTTAAAGTGTGTGTATGCATAATCATTTCTATGCAGTTAGTATCAATTGAAATAAACAGTTCTTTCTTTCTATTGAAAACACTGAAATGTTTACTTATTTGGTTTTAACAAAAACCGATTAAATTTTAGGCTCTGCTTTCATCTTATGCAAGATCCTCGGCTTCTACCGTTCTGTTTCCCTCTACATCCACGAAAAAGTCTTGCTTCTTCAATCAGCCGGAGTATTTTAATTCGTTATTCAACGATGAGTGACAGCCCAGCCGTAGGCCTACGTTACCAAACTTGATCCTATACATCCTTCCCAGAGAGAGGCCCTTTGCTATTCAAAGTGATGAAAGAGAAGATTTAATGACACCTCCTACGGTATGCGTCGCTCTCGACGGTTTTATGTACGTAGCTTACCTGTAGAACACGTATGTCAAAGTGAGCCATAGATGGCATTTGTCATAGCCGTCGTTCGATTTTTCTACAGTGGCCAGATGATTGACAGCCCAGCTGAGATTTCGATTGCTCGAAGGTGAGATGCAACAAATTAATTATCCTGATTTGATTACAGATTTTCAAAAAGAAACCTGGGAATCGGTTTATAATTGTAATAATGTTAATGCCTGTTTTCAAATTTTCTACAATTTAATAATCAAGTATGCCTATATAGATAAAAATACTATTGTAAACAGTAATCAGAAGATTTCTAGTCTCTTGTCATAGCTAAAGAAAGCATTGATTGTATTCTGTTTCAAAATATATAAAGTTTTTTTTTTTGTTTTTGTTTTACTATTCATCGAGTTTACTTTTTTTTAAGTGCATCATTATTATAATGTCATATAGCTTTACAGTGGGAGCCTATATAGATAAAAATACTACAGGGACATCACTTTATTTTTACTAACATTTTTAACATTAACCTGGCTATACTCGGAAACACTGTTACCCCCCTTCCATTACAGGAGTTTGGAGTTGCCAGTGTAATATGTAAACAAATCATTTTACTAGCTATAGGAGGAGAGAAAATTAGTGTATCCATTTATGTTTCAGGGAAATATAGTATTATGATTTTCAGTTTGGTCATTACTTTACAGTATTTTATAAAAAAAACAGTAGCATAGTAACAATTTTTGTCACAAACTCAAATCTTCAGGCGATTATATACATTATGTAATGTCTACTTTATTCAGCATATTACTAACCTAATTTATTCCTCAGAATTTTGTGAGCACTTTCGTAAGGAACCCCAATTTCTACAGCTAACTTCTTGACCGACTTATTAGGACCTCGCTGCATTCTTTCTTTAGCATCTTCTACAGCATCTTCTGTCACCTTTGTTGGCCATCTTACACTTTTCTTCCTTTCTGTACACTCTGTTGCTCTAAATTTATCTACCAGATTAATGACATTTCTACGAAAATATTCCGTAATAATATAATCAGGAAATTGTGGGGAAAAAAAGAAAAACTGTTGTTTACGTTCGGTTATATTGTAATTCCAGTTTCCATCATCGTCCTTCATACCTACAAATAGTAAAACAAAACTCTTGTTTAAATAATGCTGTTAAGTACCGTACCATATTATAGGGTACCGTACTTTCGGTAACTCTAATCTTCACTTGTGCTAAGTCCACACTGATAAATTCAGTTATGCTACACACCATACTTGTGTAAAAATAAACTTCAATAATATAAGCTTTTTGTTCTATAGAAAATGCAACATATTTCTGAAACACACTGTACCCTGTATTGTTTATTTCATTGCTAGCAACAGCGGCCGTAAGTTTGTGTGACTGGCGTTAGGAAGGACATTAGTGAAAGGGGTGGGAGTCAAGTACATTTAGAAACGCAGGTACAATAAAAATTGAAGTAAAAATAAAATTATGTCCCTGTATTATAAACAGTAATCAGAAGATTTCTAGTCTCTTGTCATAGCTAAAGAAAGCATTGATTGTATTCTGTTTCAGAAGATATAAAGCTTTTTTTTTTGTTTTTGTTTTACTATTCATCGAGTTTACTTTTTTTAAGTGTATCATTATTATAACATCATACAGCTTTCCAGTGGAAGCAAAAAGTACAACCTTCATAATTTGTAAATACCGTACTGAAAGTTTTATTCGATCATAATATAATACGCTAATTACATATGACGTAACTATATCTTAATAATATATATTAAAGTACTGCTATTCAATGTGTTATTCCAACTATCGATTTACAACTAAGCATATGCGATATTGATTAATATCCTACGTGCAGCAACCTGCAAGCCTTGAAAGCAGCAATCCAAAATGGCACGCGTGAGCTTTACTCAATTGATAAATAAAACACTCAAATAAATATTAACCCAACTTCAAACATTCCATGAGAGCCATTCCCCAGGTAAATTTCACGAACTGCACAATCAACAACATGTTTTAAAATAAAATAAATTCTGTTCATGTTAATTTTAATATTCTAGTACGCTATATTGAGTTCATGTCCTGCTTTTAATGTGTATTGCTTTGAGGTTAAAATCTCCAAACCAAAGTTTTGGAAAAAATCAATAAATACTGCGTAAACGCAAAATTATTCCGTGCCTCCCATCTGATGCACTAGTCGGAAACACGCTGAAAAGACACCCATGGTCCGTGTCTGCCATCTGTTACAATATTCGAGAACACGCTGAAAATACACTCTTGTTCACTGTTTCATTATCAGTAAAGTAACAAGGTAAAATATTTGTAAAAACTCAAAACTTAGTGATTTAATTAAGGTCGAACAAAACAGTCGTATGCATCTTCCTATAATGGTAATTAAGACTCGTATTAATTTTATGAAACTCGCTTACACTCGTTTCATAAACATATTCGCATCTTAATTACTATCATTATAGGCTCGTTGCATAACATACTATTTTAAGTACAATTACGTGCTATACAAATACTTAAGCTCGAAGTACATGTTTTCTTGTGCAATATTTTGTTGATGTGTGAGATAATGTAATTTCAGTGACTTTTTAAATTGAATGTTTATGAACCTGTTTTTCATACTTACTTACTTACAAATGGCTTTTAAGGAACCCGCAGATTCATTGCCGCCTTCACATAAGCCCGCCATTGGTCCCTATTCTGAGCAAGATTAATCCAGTCTCTATCAACATATCCCACCTCCCTCAAATCCATTTTAATATTATCTTCCCACCTACGTCTCGGCCTCCCCAAAGGTCTTTTTGCCTCCGGCCTCCCAACTAACACTCTATTTGCATTTCTGGATTCGCCTATACGTGCTACATCCCCTGCCCATCTCATACGTCTGGATTTAGTGTTCCTAACTATGTCAGGTGAAGAATACAATGCGTGCAGTCCTGTGTTGTGTAACTTTCTCCATTCTCCTGTAATTTCATCCCTCTTGGCCCCAAATATTTTCCTAAGCACCTTATTCCCAAACAGCCTTAACCTATGTTCCTCTCTCAAAGTGAGAGTCCAAGTTTCACTACCATAAAGAACACGCAGTTGATACAACATTCTTAAATACACAAGCTAGGAACTACGTTAAAAATCGAAGTACCGAATGAGGTGTCTAAAATAATTATCACCGCTAGATGGCAAAATTCTCTTCATATTGTGCCGGTCTCTAAATGTAAGCACGTATCACATACTGAGAAAGTATTTAAGTGGTATCGTTGCCTACAGGAGATAGATAGGCATAATCTCGGCACTAGATGTAGCCTATAAAATGTAGTTAATGCCAAGCTCAGATGATCTTTCGTTCTCGGGAAAGAGGTGATGCTCAATTTTATATTAAGAAGATTATTTTCTGAGTAACTTCTGGAAGTTATAAGATAAAATATATGCCACTGATTATGGGTTAAGTTAGTCTATCACTGATGAAGCTGAAGTTTCTCCGGCGCCCATTCTTAATAACATAAAACTTTCTGTAGAAATAAGTAATAAAGGTGGAATCAGCAGTGGCGATATGTTGAGCGTGGATTCTTCCACAGCAAAATGAGGTGACTCCAGGGTAGAATAGCTACTATTTTTATCACTTTCATGTTTGCAAGTTGTGAACAACATAGATAACGTCATGAGATATAGAAGAGTTATTATTTCAAACTAATTACACAAATTTAGCCTGGGATATTTTTAGTTCTAAACATAAAATGCATATGTGGTCGAGTCATGAGAATTTAGTCTTAAAATAATTACACTAATAGAAAATGAGCTTGGCGCATGTGCAGAATATACAACAGAGAAGAAAATAAACAAATTAGGCCTACATGAACAAACATTAACTGCAGTTGCATGATACGTAGTTCCTGCTACGAAACATAAATGGAAATTTTAATTTTCTAATTTTATTTAAATTCAAATATACAGAATAAAGAAATATAATTACAAAACAAACAAAGAGAAATACAAATAAAATAATACAAGCAATATAAAAAGAAGATACAGTAGTATTAACAAAATTTGAGACCGAATGAGCAGCGCTCGTGCTCGGTCGCAGTTCAGATATAATATTAAAATAAAAAAATAATAATAATAATATAAATAAATAAGTAAGATAAAATAGGAACTAAAATATAATTACAGCGGCAATGGAATTATATAATATAATATTAACACTAGAGAAGAATAATATCGCATGTGAAAAGTAGGACTAATATATATTTCAAAATTATAGAATACAAATATAATACAGGTTGATTAATTCATACACATAGGCCATAAATGTATTTAATCAAATTGAAGATATTAACACGTTTCTAATTTTCTTGTTAGTGGGTTACATGTTAGAAGTTCTGGGTATAATTTAGTTAAAGCATTGTACAACCGAGGGCCAAAATTTATCCTATGCTTTAGACCAGCAGATGTGAGACATTTAGGTTCTACTAATGTTGAATTAATATTTCGTCTTGTGTCATAATTGTCTATTGAAATGTGAATTTGGAAATTAATAGCGATGTTACTCTAATACTGTTCATTATGTAATTCAGGATGTCTATATAGGCTTAGCTTAATGATTGTCATTGGTAATAATGCAATTTATACATAAATATGGTCCACATTTGTGGAGTGACGACTAGCGCGTCTAACTGCGAAACCGGGTGGCCCGGATTCGAATCCTGGTCAGAGCAAGTTAGGTACTAGTTTGAGGTTTTTTCAGGGTTTTCTCTCAACCTAATACGAGCAAATTCTGGGTAATTTTCGGTGCTGAACTGCGAACTCATTTCGCCTGCATTATCACCTTCATTTCTTTCAGACGCTAAATTTAATAACCTTAGATACTGATAAAAAAATGGTTCGATTTAAATTCACTTGTAATTAATAAAGATAAAACAGTAGCTATCCCATTTTCTTTAAATAATAAAGGTAATAAACCTATTTCATCTATACTACAAATTAAAATGCATAAGTCCACAGCTGTGGAGTAACGGCTAGCGCGTCTGGCCGCGAAACCAGGTGGCCCGGGTTCGATTCCCGGTCGGGGCAAGTTACCTGGTTGAGGTTTTTTCCGGGGTTTTCCCTCAACTCAATATGAGCAAATTCTGGGTAACTTTCGGTGCTGGACCCCGGACTCATTTCACCGGCATTATCACCGTCATCTCATTCAGACGCTAAATAACCTAAGCTGTTGATGAAACGTCGTAAAATAACCTACTAAAAAAATGCATAATTCTGATTGTTCCGACATAAATTGCAATTGTTCAGTTAGTAATGACATTAATGAGGTTAAATACTTAGATATAATTATTGATAATCATTTAAAATGGAATAATCATATTCATTATATTTGTAATAAATTACGTAAAACATTGTTACTTTGTTGTTCTAAGAAATATTTTCTTAATTAACTGTTTACGTATAATTTATTTACCATTATTTCAATCTACATTTATTTATGGTATCATAGGTTGGGGTGGAACTTATAAATCCAACCTTTATCCGTTAATTTTACTACAGAAAAAAAAAAGTATTAAAAATGTGTTTAAAAAAGCAGAAAGATTACCCAACTGAATTGTTGTTTAAACACTCCAAAGTTTTCAACATTAAACAAATGTATTATTTTATTTTATTAAAATATTTTCATAGAAATTTTAATAATTTTGAAAGGTATATACATAAATATAGAACAAAAAATATGAATTCTCTGCGTTTGTGTAAACCCAAATGTAAAACCAGTGCAGCTTTTTATCATAGCATGAGTCAAGGTCCCAGATTATTAAACAAATTTTATTCCAATATTATTTTAACCACGAATCCTCTCCAAATTAATAAAAAAAATAAAAGAATTGTATTGGATTTATAATTTGGGTTTAAATATATTAAACACTATTTATTCTGTATTCACTCTCAATTTTAATTTTATTTTTGTCTGTCTTGTAATCCCCTCCTGAGCACGAGTCTTACTCATTCAGGGATGGCTAGTTTATCTTTCATTGTACAGTATTTATTAACTTGTATTCATTTCAAACTTACTAGCAATAAAATAAATAAATATAGCGTTATAGAATATCCCAATAAAATACACGAATATGAAAAAAATTACTGCAATTAAGAAGAATCAGTTATAGTTTCCACCAACATTGAAATATTCGTATAAACATACCACATTATGACCCTGAATTCAGACTGTTATTGCTTTCCACTAATGTGACTGATTTCTGATTTTCCTTTGTAAATGAGATGATGCACTCTTACGTTAGAAGCTCTGTAGCTACTGAATAAGTGAAAGGGCTTCGCTACAGAAAAAGACACAGTGTATAATCTACTGTACAAATTTCACGAAAGGATCCCTGCGAGAGGAGTAGATTTTGTTCAGAATCATGCATACTTCTGCTCCGAATTATCTGTTATCGCGCTTTCAATTTCTTACAACTCTTCGAAACCGACATCAAGCACTTCTTTCTATCCCTCATCATAGAACGTCTTTATACTCATCTTCCTATACTGTAGAAATACCTCGCCTCTGGAATTCGTTACCTAATGACGTCAAGGACTGCCGGAATTTATCATAATTCAAAATTAAATTGGAAAATTTTGTCTTAGTTAATGTTTTTAGGTATTGCTAGAAGTATTGGTTTGTGTTTTTTTTTCTTTTTCTTTTTTAATTTAGATTAAAATTGCAAGTTTCTTGTTTATATTAGTTAATTAGGTAGGATACAATTAATTAATCATTTAAAGTATGTGAGACTGCAACCTGTGTATATTTTTGTGTGGCTTTACTTTGTTTATAGTGTTTTTTTCCTCGCTCTTTATTTCTTGTGTAGCTTTACTTTGTATATAGTGTCTTTTTTCTGTTTATTTCTATTATTGTATTTGCATTCCTGGTGTTGTGGAAGAGAAGGCCTGATGGCCTTAACTACACCAGATAAATAAATAAATAAAAATAAATAAATAAATAAATAAATAAATAAATAAATAAATAAATAAATAAATAAATAAGGTCGCATTTCAGGAGAATATCCGAGCAAGGGACGTGAATTTCCTCCTCCCCCCGCACTTTTATAACCAATCTCAGACAAAGGATCGGCCGGCCAATGACTGAGCGTTGTTTGTCCCACCAATGACACCACCCCATCCACCTCCTCCTTCAGAAGCGTTGAGTTATTACTAAATTACAATCCGTTTCTGAAATCCTTCAAGTAAGTCGACGCATTTGGGTGGAGCCGATGACAAGCGAATGGGCGGAGTCTATCAATTCGGGATTGTATTGCGGGCTGCATCTGCTCACGATCGCAAAGGGGTATAATGTTCGTAACAGAAGATGTAGCATTTTAGACGCTCCTCTTCAGGCAGAGGAGTTATTGGATTGTCCCCCTCTGTGTCACCACTTGCGCAAAGGACTTGTTTCGTCTCCTAGGGTGCTATGCATAGACATTTCGCTAGCCCGCGCTACGAGCGTGCTAAACTAGCCCCGGCTATCGACTGATTACTTGTACAGGATTCATATCATATCACATCGCTAATATTGGTTTATGAATACGAAAAACGTTAGTTCGCTGATCATCCACTGGAAGCCCGCGCTAAGAATGTCTATGAATATGGCCCTTATACTCTACAGATTCCAGAAACGGAGTTTAGGTTATCCTCTCCTTTTACTCCGAAATGTCCATTCCTGTAGATTTCAGAAAATGAGTTTCAGATCTTTATTATTATAATGCCTTTACTGAGCCAACATTAAAATTCTCAGCTTTCAATAAACCTACATAAGAAATATATTTTCTGCTTGAGTGATATTCAGTAGGCTGTTTGTATGAGACAAAGCTAAATGTTAATTTTGTTTACATCAAGATTATTTTTCTTTTGTAAATCCATGATACAATTTACTTCCCTTACGATGAGGTCAAATTAGATCCTAAGAATTTGTATCACTCTTTTAAATATCTATATGAAGGATACAGGGGAAGGAACGAGCTTTGTCCACTTTTTTTACTCCAGAAGATGGGTTATGCATATTGTGTGGAGTAGGATTCCATGGAGTTTAATTCTACGAATGAAACACTGTGATAATGTCAACGGTATAAAAAGCATGTCAGGTTTCAGATTAGGCATACAAGGAAAGAATATGTTAAAGACAGACTTTAAATTACTCTCCTGAACAATTTGCTAAAGTGGACAAAGTTCGTTCTTTCCCTG
Organism: Periplaneta americana; assembly: GCA_025594305.2. Taxonomy (NCBI): domain Eukaryota; kingdom Metazoa; phylum Arthropoda; class Insecta; order Blattodea; family Blattidae; genus Periplaneta; species Periplaneta americana. Next base: position 171,334,781 of record JAJSOF020000005.1, read on the forward strand.
TAGCCTAGGCTTCAATCTTCAATGATTTGATGAGTAGCTGTTAGGCTACTGAAGTCTAGTCTACTTCATAGAAAGTACGTAGTCGTTCATTTCGTACGATTATTGCTCCATAATAATGTACTACACTGCTCCGTCGATATAGGAGAAAATCAATGTCCACCTACTTATACTTTGTGTCTGACAGGTGATGTAACCATTGCCAGCAGAGGAGGAGATAAGTATAATTTTGCTATTCAACCAATGGCAAAGGTCTCATTTCAGGCTTATCTTGAAGTCGGGCGATCTGAAGCGTTCTACCCCAGCCCAATTTCAAGACAAGCGTGGAATGAGACCTCTGCCATTGGTTAAATAACAACTATACTACTCTCCTGAGCCGTCGGCAATGTTTATTTCTCCCGTCAGATATTATGGAATGAAATATAGATAAGTTTATAACACGCGGAGCAAGTCTTCTGCAATCGGCAAACATAGTGTTTAGGTAGACCCATCAAAGTGGAAGCATATTATGGACAGGAAAACATCAATCATACGGAAGTGGGTTTTAAGACTTGTTAATTCATTATAAAAAGCTAATCTAATACGATGTTAATATAAATTAATTTTATTTCCTAGAATATAACTATCTATAAAATACAATAATAAATAAATGAATACATAGTTAGATAAATAGATAGATAAATAAATAAAAATAAATAAATAAAACAATGAATAAATGAATAAATCAATGAGTAAATAAATCAGTAATAAATGAACAACTAAATAAATAAATAAATAAAAGTAAATAAATAAATATTACCTTAAACTCTCCAGCAATATCCTTAATATTTGCGCTTCCTTCTAGACGTTGAATAATATTTACTTTGTCAAAAATACTGAGACGTGAACACTTGATGCCTTTATCAGTAGGCCTATGCCGAAGCTTGAATTTCGACATAACAGACCACGTTGTACTGTTTCTCGATTTCTTTAGACTCAAAACACATTCTACTAAATCAACGAAGCAGTGTACACTCGTGTAAAATAATGGTATCATTTTAAAGTAGGCATACTTAATAAAATTTTCCTCTTCAAAAACGAATCTTCAATGATGTATTCTATTCTACTGCATTATCTACATATTATACTAGTCAGACTTCAAATGTAGGGGAACATGGGGCAGGACGGGGTAGTTAATGTTTGAATGTTTTTATTTGGTATCAAATAATGTAAATGTATAGGTTTTGTGACATATATGCTTTTATTACACTGTAAACAAGTAAAAAAATATGCACTTCGAGTGAAATCCGGTCATTATAACCTTAAAATAAATTAGTTTTTCGAAATGTATGTTTTTGCCCCGTTCTGCCCCACGTATGGGGCAAAATGGGGTATCTATTTTTTTTAATAATTAAATGGCAAAAGTGACAAAAATTATATACTGAAAGTGTGAATATTACATCATTTTACAAGTTTACTTGAGAAAAAGCCATTCGCAAAATACGCAAATGTGCGTGGCATCCTCGTCTTCACTGTCTACTCCTGCGCAACAATTTTGAGCCCATTTCTGACATGATACGCATCTAATCCAACCTTCTTCTGACAAACAACAGAACGAACAACCCATTACAGGAGGTGAAATTTAATTAAATATGACGTGGGGCAGGACGTACTGCCCTGTTATTCCCCACCCCGTTTTGCCCCACAGTCACAATTTCTAAGTTATGAGGTATTGGCAGGAAAAATAACGCACGAAATTTAAGAAAGTTTCGGAATTAAAAGCCAGGTAAGCACTCTATAATATGGCATTAAAATAGATTATCTAAATAAATCTCATTTCTACTTACGTGTGACAAGAGAACATTTTAAAGTTGCAAATGAATTATACAATATGATGCAGCAACCGAATAACATACAACAGATGCAAGGAATGGCAGTAAGTGTTGTGTGATGATATATTTACATGAGTTGACGAAGTTATAAAAAAAATCGGTAGATTGCACTACTTGTTGGGAAGATAGAAGCTATACCCCGTCCTGCCCCATGTTCCCCTATACATAAACAATTGTTCTTCCTCTGACATATATCGTCAAGCGAGATGTATTGCCTGATAATAGATGTAGGCATACATATCAGCCAGAACCTCAATCAGAGGATTCTCTTCATGATGTTTCTTATATACTACAGGCCTAAGTTCCAATTAGAATTATGTTAATTAGATTTTTCACAGCAATATGAAACTTTAAAATACAGATACTATCTCAAAACTTTTGAACTGGCCGGTCAGTATGAGTATTGAGTAGGATAAAATATACTTCTCTCAATTTCGACTGAAATTAACTTAAGCGCATTAAGTGGGGGTGGTGAATTTTTAACTCTGAAATGAATTTCACTCCTCTTGTATTTGTTTAGGGGTAGGTTTGTTTAGTGTAAATGTTTAACTTCTCTTTCTGAGTAATTATGTTATTTACTTACAAAATTAAACGCTGAAAACCATCCTGTCTTCTCCGCAGGTTACGTGTAGCTAAATTTCATTTGCTTATTTACTCACTAATTTACTTATTTACTGTAGGCCTACATGTATTTAACTACATTTACTCCAAAAAATAATTAATAAAATGTGTATATTATATAAATCTTTAGTTTACCCGACGAAATTATTTTTTTGGGTTTCGATATATCAAATCTAGAAGAAAGGAAAATAATACAAAAAATATTGCTGATTTTTCATAAAAATTTAAATAAAATACGAATTGATCCTCATGATTGCCTGTATCAGACAAAATTAAAGTACCTTTCTAAATACACCAAATAATACATAACTACAGGGAAAACAAAGCAAATATTTTGTTTAATATACTGTACGTGTACTTTTGTATTTCTTTATTATTTTGCAAAGATTACTACATGCTATCTGTATTTTACACTATAGTAATGTTATTGTGTTGAATGAAGACTCCTCAGTTTCGTAAAATATTTTATATAAGAAATATTACAAATATGGTATACCATTTTTTTAACCTACATGTTTTGAATAATGAACGTGAAATATTGTCCTGTTTATTGCTGGATGTCTCTATGACTGGTACACAGGTCTTAGATGTTCGTAAGATGTTATAAGATGTTCGAAAAAATAATTTTCTCAACATCTAACTTATTTTCTTCATAGAAATGGAGGTACAAATATGGAATACTATTAACAAGTTACAAGATTAACAAAATTACAAAGTCAAATTGCCCTCTACTAAGAAAAGCACAGAACAAGCATTCAGCATCATCATTAGAAGGTGTTTTCCCAACCGTAACACTGAATCCAGATGAACAGTCTCTCACTTCTTTTCTCGAACTTGTTTCATAGCTTCTTGAATATCCGTCTCATTCAATTGTTTTCTAATTTTGTTGGAAGGTGAGGTTTTCCCTTCTCCTACAGGTGCAATACTAGTAACGAAACAGAAAACCAGAGTATAAAGATGGAATACTGATAATACTAGTATTTGATATTTGTGACACTGATGTAACTTAAACATATTTTTTAAGATGTAACTTTTTAAGAATATTGTATCATTAATACGTCTAACATTGAGTGATAATAATGTATATTCAAGAAAAGAACTTACAGCCAAAATTTTTACTTTCCTCGAAAACGCAATAATGATAAACGTTTCAATAATTCAGCTTCTAACTGCAAACTAACACATTCCCGCGAAAGACAGTATCAGTGTGTGGTAATTTGGAAAACTTCCGCTAGAAAACAACACATCTGAGGTTGTATAAACTCAATATATTACACTAGTGATGAGCAGAAAATCACTGACCTGTGATTTTATCACGGTGATCGAGAAATCACGATCACACCTGTGATTAAACAGCTCTTTAAACAGTGATCACAGTTCGAGGGCTAAACTGCTCACCAGCTGACAGTTCACGTTTTTACTCACTGCGTGCGCTGCGCTGCTGTGCTTATGCTACCTGGTGACAACACTGGGAACAACTACGCCCGCGAACTGTGAGTGCTTGATTTTAACAATACATTCAGTGTAGCCAACTCAGTAGATTTCAGGCTTATCCTGGCAGACGACAAATTTCAGTTTTCCTCATTAAACTCATTTAAAGTTTGTGTGACTGCAACCTGACAAAGTGTTTTTTCTCTCTCTCTTTATTTCTTGTGTAGCTTTAGTTTTATAGTGCCTGTTTATTTCATTAAATTAAATGAATGAATAAATAATTAAATAAATAAATAAATAAATAAATAAATAAATAAATAGATAAATGAATAAATGGATAAATAAATAAAAATATAATAAATAAATAAATAAATAAATAAATAAATAAATAAATAAATAAATAAATAAATAAATAAATAAATACTGACTTTTAAATCTTTAATCTGTTTTTAAAATGATGAAAGGCCTGTATTTACATCTCAGTACTGTGCTTACACTTGACTTCTGTGAAGTACAAACACATAACCTCGACATTTTCTTGCCTCACCTACCATGTGCGAAATATCCAGAGCACTGGAACATCGCAGTGAGACGCTGTGATGAGCGGAGAAGAATGAACTGTTCAGTGTTCACTTCGAATAAGTTCGCAGTTCAATCACTGTTTCACTGTCTAAGAACACCGTGATCATAAATGAGCAATCACAGATCGAACAGTGATCACAAAAGAGCAGTTTATTTCATCACTATATTCCACTATTTCATATTTGTAGTACCCCTATTTCATATTTGTTCCACTTTCTCTATATCTAATCTGAATTTCGCCCTAGCTCTTTCGGGCTGAAAAGCCTAATTTAATGTTGATCTAATGTACAATGAAACCTGTTCAAGACGGAAGTAACATGGTCCTAATTTTTTATCCGTTGTGGACAGGTTTCCGTATTATTCAGGTGTGACATTGCAATGGAATATTTTGTCATTCATATACATGAAAAACAAAATGGCATGTCCCAAACTGCAAGAAGTACAAAATATTCCATTTAACACTCATCATAAAAATCAGCTTTCTGTCGCTTATTATGTTTGTGAATGATCTTGATTAAAATCTAATTTTTGTATAATTATTATCGTAACTCACTCATTAGTCATTCAACATTACTGAAGTTTACTAATCTCATTCTATTTAATATCTAACACTATACTCTAATACTGTACTGCATATCACTGCATATTATTAATTAATTAGTCTAGGAGCCATCTATTAGAAGCCTTGAATTCTGGTTTATTTAATTTCTTTCTAAGTTCAATATTTGCTTTGCAGAACAGATCCAGAAATTGGCTTGTTCTTTGAAATGTCATGAAGAACTCACTTCCACAACAGTTCATTTATTTTGACATAAACAGTTGCTTTCTGGTTCCTTTTGTGTCACCAATATTGGCCGCACGCCACTCACTCATTATGATCTTTATTTTTTTTTTTAAGTGGCACACCTGAGTTTTCCACAACTGTACTTCAGTATTATTTCACATAGACTTTGTTTCTAATTTTCCTTTAACTCGAAAACTTTTACTTCATCACTTAATGTTAATGCCACATTTTATGCAACTTTTTTTTTTACCTGGAAATCACTACACTTGCACTCTGTTTAGCTAGGACAGTATACGGGTGTGAAAATCTTTAAAGGGACTCGTCTGCCTAGTCAACAGGGTAATAAAATTTATGACCGACAGGCCAACACACCCTCGGACCCTCTAGAATTTTGCAAAGAAAACTTGTTTTTATCTTAGTGACCTACATATTTCGTATATTCCTTGAAATTACACGTTGTTTAAAAATATAGTTACAAAATATTATAGTGTGTCCAAAGTATTGTTTCCGTTTTGAACAGTAGCAGACAGTTTCCGTTTCCGCGTTGGACAGTTTCCGTTTTATTCAGGAAAAATTACACATAATATATACAAATTTCGCCGGGACCAATAAATTGTTCCGAAATAGACAGGATTCCGGATTATTCAGGTTCCGATTTGAACAGGTTTCACTGTATTAAATAAATAAACTGGAATTTGAATTCGAATCACTAATATTTTAATTTAATTAATTACAATTATAGCGATCGGATACAGACAAGGTCTTTAAGACGCTATGGACAAGTTGAGAGAATGAATGATGAGAGATGGCCCCAGATAATTATTTTTTGGTCTCCTCCGGCAAGACATAATAAAATTAGACACTGCAGTACCTGGAGAGGAGAAATCACCGAGGAATTGGGAAGGAGAGGGCTCCGCAGGAAGCTAGGAGAAGGCACATCACAACAGGTAACAGCCGACAAGCGGAAATGCCTGAAAAGAAAGTTAAAAAAAAAACTAATAAGTGAGTTTTGTTGCATGTAATAATATGAATAAGTGCCTCGATCACCACAATGAATCAAATTTTTCTAATCAATGATGGAATACGTGATTTCGTACCCAAGTGACTGACACGTGTCCAAGTGAGAATATGTTACTAACTTTCAATTCAGTTGTATGTGAACGTGCATTTGTTAATGGCCAGACAGCACGGAATTTCGTAATCATAATAAAAGAGAAAACATGTAGTGTAATGACTGCGGATAATTGGTTTTAATATAATTCTCGGAAGCATTCTAAATCATAGATATGTACGACTATTAATACAAATGTATACTACATGTTAGCTGCTGCTGAAAGATCTCGATTTTTCTCTAGAGGCTCAAGAAACCGTCCTCATTTATGGCTATGTGGATAAAGTATGTGCTTTCCAACCAAGCGGATCGGGGTTAAATTTCCGGCATGGACATCTTCTTTTCATCTAAAGGTAATGCATTTTCAGTGAAACAGTTCTATTCTTTCGGTTGCTGTCTTTTTCTTTCTTTCTTTTTCTTTCTTTCTTTCTTTCTTTCTTTCTTTCTTCCTTTCTCTTTCTTTCTTTCTTCCTTTCTTTCTTCCTTTCTTTCTTTCTATCTATCTTTCTTTCTTTCTTTCTTCTTCCTTTCTGTTTTCCTTTCTTCCTTTCTTCCTTTCTTTCTTTCTTCCTTTCTTTCTGTCTCTTTCTATCTTTCTTTTTTCTTCTTTTCTTTCTTTCTTCCTTTCTTTCTTTCTGTCTTTCTTTCTTCCTTTCTTTCTCTCTCTTTCTATCTTTCTTTCTTTCTTCCTTTTATTCTTTCTTTCTTCCTTTCTTTCTTTCTCTTTCTTTCTATCTATCTTTCTTTTTTCCTTTCTTTCTTTCTTTCTCTCTTTTTCTATCTTTCTTTCTTTCTTCCTTCATTCCTTTCTTTCTTTCTTTCTTTCTCTCTCTTTCTTTCTTTCCTCCTTTCTTTCTTTCTCTCTCTTTCTATCTTCCTTTCTTTCTTCCTTTCTTTCTTTCTTCCTTCCTTTCTTTCTTTCTTCCTTTCTTTCTCTCTCTTTCTTTCTTTCTTTTTGACAGATCAGACATCCTATGAATGCTTTCATGCCTTCCAGGATTGTTTTTCTGTTTCTTTCTCAAAAATTGTTTTAAAGAAATTATTGTGATGTAATTTATGGCCAAAAAAGGCCAATTACTTAGTGTTGATTAAAAAAATATATAGACCTATCTCCTTCCAGTTCATCAGGTAGTTTTTGGTTTAGTTTTTAAGGTATTCATCGACTCTAGAAATATCAGATTTCTTCAAAATTTGGCAAATAATGATTCTGTCTTGTCCTTGTTTTCCCCTATTTGTATTCCCTTCCCATATTATCCTTGTCTTCCCATTTGCTGTCTCATATTCCCTTTGTTATTCTTATCATCCCCTGGATCTCCTTCTAATTTTCTCTCCTCGTCTTCTCCTTGTAATCACCTAGTTTTCTTTTAATCCCCTCTTTGTTCTTGTACTCATCTACCTCTCTAGTCAATCCCCTCCTTTTCCTTGTAATCCCTTTTCCTTATAATGCCTTTCTCCTTTTTCTAATCCCTTTCTTCTCCTTGTAATTCCCTTGCTCTCCTTGTAATCCCTTTCTTCTCCTTGTAATCCACTTGTTCTTCTTATAATCTTGTAGTCTCTTTCTTTCTCCTGGTAATCCCTTTTTCTACTTGTAATTCTCTTGTTCTCCTTGTAATCCCTTCCTCTCCTTGTAATCCCCTTATTCTTCTTGTAAGCCCCTTGTAATCCCTTTCATTATCCTTGTAATCCCTCTGTTCTCCTTGTAATCCTCTTGTTCACCTTGTACTATACTTGTTCGTACTTATAATTCCATAGTTCTCCTTGTAATCCATTTTTCTCATTGCAATCTCCTTGTTCTCCTTGTAATCCTTTTCTTTCTCCTTATAATCTTTTTCTTTTCCTGAAATATGAATTTTCGACCACTGGTTCCATATGTCAATAATTCTCATTTTAGAATCCCCAACCATCTGTATAATTTTAACCCTAAAGGTTGGAGACACTGTGCGTACATATAATTTTTCTCAGTCCGAATTTCTCTTACAAGGACAGGTTTTCGCGAACCTTTTACATGTTTTTCCTTCCATTTTCATAATCACTCACTCACTCACTCACTCACCCATTCGTTCATTTGTTCCTTTAATTCATATCATTTCATTTCACTCATTCGCATGTTACATCCACTATGAAAGTTGCTATTATAAAATCTTCATGTACTCGTGTTAATTTCATAGAAATTCTGTGTCAACTTAATGAATACCAACATAATTATGAAACATGAAATAGGCAGCATGTTTTGCTCAAAACTGTTTGAGAAGAGTTTCATTAATAATTATTGCCATTTGAATACTACATACAATTAAATTTAAAGACTTGCTAAATATTGTACAACGTCAAATCTAACTGAAGCAATAAGAAAACACAACTCTGGCTTTGAAAAAAAAAGTACTTAATGAAAAACTTGAGCATGTTTTCGTGAAATAATGTGACCAATATTCTTGGCTTAACTTTAGGCCTACTTATAGCTACAATGAAATCATTTTCGGACTTCAAGTGGGTTCCTACAATAGTTTTCATTTCCGTCAGTTATGAGAAACTAGACTCGCACAAATATTTAAAGGCAAAGTGAAGAAGAGTTGTAAAAAAATTATACCCCTCAATCCTCTGCAAGTAAACCTAGTGGAATGTGTACCACTGGCTGTGAAACGCTGATTTAGGATACATAGAATTCATAGAATTATACCTGGAGTATTAATGAAGGAAATAGTTTCATGTTACCGAAATATTTTAGGATAATTACAACTACCGAATTCGATAGGAATAAAATTAGTATGATATGACATTTATTATAATATAGCTCACAGACAAAGTACATAGGGTAGAGTAGCATAAATCGCATCGCTTCCTAAATGGCACCACTGCTAGTTTAAAACAAGTTATTGTAGTACTGTAGCATCTAGTGGTATTGTTACAATCTATCAAATGAACTACCACTATGTCACTTGATTTCTGCCACTTCTTTGTGCTAGCAGCGTGGTGATAGAGTATTTAATATAATCAGTCAGGTGGATGTATATTCAGCTAACACTGTGTAACTAAATAACGGATTTGTATGCAAAGGAATCCATAATCTTAAGATGTTATTGGTTAAAAGAAATATTAAAGAACATTTATCTTAGTAGGATTTTCGAAAATGTGGTGATTATAGGCTAGAATGAAGGAAATAATAACATATGACGTAGTTTCTTAATTCGCACCACTTTGTAGGTGCCTAATTCGCACCGGTGCGATATGAGTAACTGTAGCAATTCTAGCCGTACATAAGGAGACCCAAAAATTTTAACTGAACGAGGAATGCATCAGGTGGGTGCAATATCAAGTGGTGAAAAGGGTGTTAATACAACAAGTGTGTGTTGTACAAGCGCACCAGATATTTTGTGCCACTTATGAAAATTTTTAAACGTCAAACAGTGCATCCTACATTATCAGCTGGTGTTCTTCCAGGATCGTTATTTGTTTGCTCTGATTCAGGTTACATCAACAGTGAACTACTTGTCGAATAGCTCAAACATTTCATTTGCCACTCAAACCTGCCATAGAAAAAAGTGCTGCTTCTGTACGAACCATTCCAAAAATTTAGAAGCTAGATTATCTCTGGAAAATGATGTGCTCCTATTTCAGCTTCCTCGTCATAATACTCAGTGGTCCAGCCTTTAGATGTTTCTATCTTCAAACCATTTCAGACAGCTAAATCATGAAGCAGTTCTTAGATGGCTTCGAGATAATCGTGGAGAAAAGGTGACGCAGTTTACAGTTTGAACTGCCTGGTGAAGCACATGGCAAATGTGTAACAAAAAAAAACGCATTCAGGAAGTTTAAATGTTAGTTAATTTGTGCTCTATTTTTTCAATTTCATTTGAAGATGCGTTACTCTCTTTCATTAATTTCAATAAAACTGTAATTTGCATTTATTACATTATTCATATTAAATACTGTTCAACATGTTCAATATTAAAAGCTTTCCTTCATCCTGTTCCCTGCAGTTAAAGAGGTGCGATTTAAGAAACCGCAGGTGCTATTTAGGAAACTGGTTGCCTAAATGGCACCACTGACAAGTGTTTCGAAATACTTATATAGTTCGTATAAGCTCTCTCTCGTTGGTAGGCCTTCATTGCTTAAATCAAATTCAAGGATTCTTTTTTACATGAAAGGTCAATGTTCTGGGAATGCATTTCTGTAAAGGAATGCAGAAAATAAAAATTGTATTGTTCAGTAAAAATTATAAATGCTAAAGTGGTGCGATATGCGCAACCTTACCCTACAAGTAATCATTTAAACCAGGGATGTCGAACAGCGCTCTCGAGCTGTGAACTACAGAGCCTTCACTCCTCCCTTACCGTGCAACGGTTGAACACAGGTAGCAGGCAGTCCGGCCGAATGATCGTAAACAAAAGCGAAACTGCGGCGGCTGGTACTTTGATAACTTTTATACATTTTACCAATTGATTAGGAACTCAGTTTAGATTTGCACTTGACGAACTCTGATACACAAACAATGTCGCCTACATGAGGATGCATTATGATGATAATGATAATAATAATAATAATAATAATAATAATAATAATAATAATAATAATAATAATAATAATAATATTAATAATGTTTGATCTACTGGGTCATTCCATGAATATTTGTCGTTAGTGACGGAAATAAATCATAATAATAATGTTGTTAATATCATGTTTAAAATATCAACTTTGTGTGTTTGTGTTGTAGCAGTGCAACTTCAAGTTCAGAAACGTAAACTGTTTTGATGTATAAAATTAACTACTTTTAGCGTGACTTGAAATTTGTTCATAGCTTTTGTTACAGATTCAAAAATATCTCCTCCTCGAGTTCGATTCTTTAGTGAAATAACATCTACAAGATCCCCATGAACATTGAAAAACTGAGTCGACACTCCTTATGAATACACTGTAGCTAGCTGCGCCATATCTTTCCGGTCGGTACTTTCATCAAGAGCTATAGTGAGTTATAAGTAAAAGTTTTCATTCTTGCTATCAATTGTTCCTCCAAGTTATCTCCCATTTATGATACGCACTCTGCAACAATATTACGAGACAAACATATAGATTTAAAATCATTAACGTATTCCGGACATATCCCTTTTGCAACAGCTATGAGACAGCCTTTCACAAATTCTCCGTCAGTAAATAGCTTTAAAGCCGTTGCAATAATTTCACAGATTTTGTAGCTAGCACGAACCGAGCTTATTCTACTAACACCCGATGATGATGGAAGGTTTTCTGAATTCAATCTTGATTTTAATTCTTCTACAGCCTTTTCACGAGTGAAACCGGATAACTTTTCTGGTCCATAAGCTTCAGCATGACGTGTAGAATTAAAATGCCTTCTAATATTATGATGGGTCATGTATCCAAGTTCTTTTCTACATATTAAGCAATGTGCCTTTCCGTCCTTTAAGATAAATAAATATTTATCTGTCCACTCACTACTAAATCGCAGTTCCATATCCATACCAGCCGCCAGAGTTGATAAACACACTGCGTACAGAACACTGCTACAGCGAGCTGACTGACTGTTGTTTCAGCTCAGCTACGGTAGGAAACACTATTAATCGTTTCAGAGTTTGAGAGCGCTGTTCGACATCCCTGATTTAAACCCTTACATTACACGCTTTATAATTTTACACATACTATAGGTATACTATTATTTAAATACAATTTCTACGATTTAAATATTTAATACACAAACATTTCCGTTTTATCTTGCACTTGCGTTTAGTTTTGTGCAAGACTCAACTCATTCTAATCTGTTGTTACAATCAGTATTTGTTCCCTTCCTAAGTTGTACTTCACGTTTCAATCTGCAATGTGCAGCTAGCATATCTAAATCTTCTCTTATTCTAGTATTTTTCATCCCTCTTTCGCTACAGAAATACTTATATAGTTTGTATAAGCTCTCTCTCGTTGGTAAGCCTTCATTTCTTAATTTTATTTCAAAGTATTCTTTTGTCGTACCTTCAAAACTATTAAATTTAGAAATAAAAAATATAACTAAGTAGTTTCTAACCAAGTCAAAAATGTTATTATCGGTGAGCCTATACCAGGCCTGCACAAGGTTTGCGCTCTCCGAGCCGGCTCACAGCTCATGAGCGGAATGCAGATATTAGCTGCGCTCAGTATAGGGTGGACTGGAAGAAGGGGTGATCTCGTACAAAATATACACAAAAGGGAAGTACTAGTACAAGTGTTTATGAAATGAATTCCCGTTCAGTGTTTGCAAAACTATCATGTACTTATTAATTAATACAGAAATATTTATTTTACCGAAATAATAGAAATTTTATATCTACTTAAATGTACAATATCATTTTGTTATATTTTTATTTATCAGTACATGAAAACCAGGATTTATGCTGTTGGCAGCTGAAAGGAACAGTAGCCTACTGATCGTAATGATCGTTACAGATGTTCGATGCCTGCCTTTATTAAGTTGATTATAGAAAACAGTTGCTCACAAATATAGGCTAAACGTTGAGCCAAACATAGCAATCATTTTCACAGCCAGCCTGTGTAGTCGTGGATATTATTGCTAATGTTTAGTCTTGTAAAACTCAACCAGGCTAGTAGTATAATTCAAACGATCTTTAGCCCTTAGGCGACATTGAAGATCAATAATTCCGAGCTGTAAATCGTTAAATGTTATGTTTTATTTAACAATGCTCGCAACTGCCGAGGTTATATGAGCACACATAAATGCAATCAACCTGGCCCGGAATCGAACCCACAACCTCGGGCATAAAGGCCAGCGCTATACCAACTGCGCCAACCAGGCCCACCTGTAACTTATATGGCATTGTTTCAACTGGTGTTTAAGAATTTATTATGATAACTTTAAACTTCTTTCCAATTAAGACAAGATTTTTAGTAGGTTATTTTACGACGCTTTATCAACAGCTTATGTTATTTAGCGTCTGAATGAGAAGAAGGTGATAATGCCGGTGAAATGAGTCCGGAGTCCAACACCGAAAGTTACTCAGCGTTTGCTCATACTGAGTTGAGGGAAAACCCCGGAAAAATCTCAACCAGGTAACTTGACCCAGGAATCGAACCCGGGCCACCTGGTTTCGTGGCTAGACGCGCTAACCGTTACTCCACAGGTGTGGACCTTAAGACAAGATCTTGGAACCTAGAATTAAATTCATTTTGAATTTCAATTAATATTTGGACATAATCGTTTAACATGGCTTCATCACCAGCAGTTTCTATCGTTCGAAAGCCATATTACCTTCCCGAAACTGACTTACGAAAAGTGTAAGTTTACGACTGAAATCCCGTAATTTATTCAACATATCAACGCTGAGCTTCCCTTTTCCCTGAAGAGAGATATTTAAATTGTTGAAGATTAATATCTTTAGTATCTTTATGTCTGGACTCGTAATGACGCATTATGTTACGTTTCTTTCTACCTTTCAAAATGTTGTGGCAGATAAAGCACTGAGTATTTACTCCAGCAGCTATGAAAAAATAAGCATTTTCCCATGCAACATTGAAAGAATTTGCCTGATCACTACTTTTCCGTCTTTTAGATTCCTCCATACTGTACTGTAGCGGTAGGTAAGCAACGTGAAACAGTTACTGAGAATACGCACTTCACTCCACTAGATAGCTGAGTGGTCGTTTCCTTCTCCTCTATCTATAGAAGGTCTATGTCATTCTGACGTATCTTCCTCTCCGATTCGGCGAGCGATAAACACAGCTCTCCCGCTCGGAAAAAGGGCGTGCACTCGTTGAGCGCTATTTGTGCAGGTAAGGTCTAGAAAATGCAAACCTGCCAAAATTGAATTTACTTGTCAACTTTAACTTTACTTTCATTTAATAATTGCTTCTTTTATTTATTATTTTAGCAATCTTCTCCGGTATTTTATTTTCAGTGTATTTGTTCATTATTAAGAGATTATGGCTTTCCCCGAATTTCTCCATACTGCAACACTTGCTACTTTCTTCTATGCACAATTTTACATCTATAACACAAAAACAAGCGTTAAATATATTTTTTTAATAATGATTATTCTTATTTCATTTATTTATTTATTTACTTATTTATTTATTTTAATTCATTCTAGTTATTTCCGTTATTCTTTCCATTCTATTTTTTTAGTCAAAAAACATATAAACCTAATTGCTTTTGTAACTTTATGCTCTACCATGCCGAAATGTAGTAATTATACACCTGGTAGTAGCCCTTTAATGCACCTCATTAAAGTACGCTTATCCATTACAGTTCAGTTGTTCAGCCAATGAGAAATCACCATGGTACCATTATAAAATCGCAAGTATCGATTATTCTCGGATATGCAATCGAAAGACAACTAGCGAAACGTCACGGAGGCTGGAAATCCAATACTGTCGCAGAAGGTTATGTTCTGTTACTATAATAATTAGCATTAATTGTAAATAATATTCAAATAAATTCAATTTGTCATCTTGTTTTTCATTTCTAAATCAATTTCCAGGTTATATCAAGATTAATGTTCATGTTATTCTCTAGATTATATCAAGGTCAATGACATTCTTTCCTCAGAAAAAATCAATACATTCGCGTCTGCGCACATCTCACAATTTAGAAGGTCAGTTCCGCTCCTCACTTACATAACCATAACATGAATACTTATGAATAATTTCAAGTTAGAAATATGGTTGAGCATAAAAAGTCGTATGAAACTTGCCTATAATGGTAATTAAGACGCTCGTATGAAAATTATGAAACTCGCTTGCGCTCGTTTCATAAACAAACCTACTCGGGTCTTAATTACTACCATTATAGGCTCGTTGCATAATGTACTATTGTGTTATTATTATTCATAAGTTTTGTTATAGCTATTTCTTTATTTATTTGTAGGAACCTTTCTTTTATAAATTTCATCCGTATATATATTTTTTTTTATTTAACGACGCTCGCAACTGCAGAGGTTATATCAGTGTCGCCGAATGTACCGGAATTTTGTCCCGCAGGAGTTCTTTTACATGCCAGTAAATCTACTGACATGAGCCTGTCGCATTTAAGCAGAATTAAATGCCATCGACCTGGCCCGGGATCGAACCCGCAACCTTGGGCTTAGTAGGACAGCGGTCGACTCATCCGTATATCTTTTGTATTATGACAAGGAATAAAATTAGTATAAGCTATAAAATAATTTAAGGTAATCAAAGGCACGAGTTTTTGAAGCACTTTATAAGCACACATACTGTTATGTCGCTTGACTTGCAATATCGATCAAGTACTTTCACTTTAGGATTCAATGTTATAAATGTTTAAAAATACCCAGTCGTTACATTGTCAGCAGTGTCGGTCATTAAAAATGAACTTGATTCATCGATTGTGAAGCAAATAAACCAGAACTTCACGTGAAATTAAAGGCACCTACCATCCATCAATTAATATTTAACAGAGATCTCAATGATTTCCATTACGTGCCGACGTTTTCACTATTGATAGTAGAACCTCTCGCTCTGGTTTCAACGCGCAACCCTTTCCACACTCTCTTATTTTCCCTTGAGGGGACAGGGTTGAAGCGAGAAGGGTAGGAGCTCGGATGTTATTCATCATTGTAATAGGCCTTATAGGCTGTGACTAAAAAGGCAAACGTGTCGGTCGTTTCAAAGGATTTTTATTCATGCAAAAAGCTAGCGTACATATACAAGGGCTCAAGCATATTCTGAGACAAGAAACCACTGCATGTTGTTCGGTCGTAAGGTAAAGAGGGGGTAGTAATGTATATAAATAAGAAAAGGACGTTATTAATCGTGTTATCTGATCTAACCTGGAAACTGATATGTTCTGAATGTTTTATTTCTAATTAGGCCTACACATTTAATTTCATGACTAGGGCTAGGATTTTGATGAAATTGCATCTTTTTTCTAGTAAGTCAGAAACATTGCTGCTTTAGTATTTATATGTTATGTGATAAACTGAGTGTTTTAAGACATATTTATCAGGTGGCCCGAGTTCGAATCTCGGTCGGGACAAGTTACCTGGTTGAGGTTTTTTCCGGGGTTTTCCCTCAACCCAATACGAGCAAATGCTGGGTAATTTTCGGTGCTGGACCCCGGACTCATTTCACCGGCATTATCACCTTCATTTTATTCAGACGCTAAATAACCTAGATGTTGATACAGCGTCGTAAAATAACCCAATAAAATAAAAATAATAATAAAGACATATTTGTTAGGGCATTTTTGTGCATTTTTTGCCTGTTTCAACTCATAAGAGCATTTTTTGTTTTATTCGGTCATTTTTTAGACATTTTCATTTAATTTTGACCATAAATCCCCATTATTAATGTAAAATAATGTTTATTTCCTTTGATATTTTCTCTACATATTTTGTCTATTAATACCCATTATTTTGTATAATATTTTAATCGTTTTTCTACACAAATATTGTCATTTTAACGTAGTACACCCCATGTAATGGATCGGCCCAACCATTCCTTCAATATAAACTCCTCTATGCCTGCTAGTTCTGGATAAGTGTGGCCTTGTGGTGGACTACCTGGAAACTACATCAGGTAAAATAATTAATTAAAGTGTACTACTTAGAAAAAAATACGTAAAATTAAATAAACTTAAATGTTGGTACTACAATTTAATTTAAGTACTAGACTAAATACTAAGTAGTACAAAACCTCTTTTCCTACTAAGCCAGTTATGTAAGACCAATTTTTAGGGCCATTTTAAGGGTATTTTTGAAAGATTTTTAGGTCATAAATGCATTGTTTTTAAGACTTTTTTCATATTTTATAGGTCATCAGAATCCTAGCCCTATTCATAACAATACTTAAAGACTCAAAAGATAATAACATCATAGGATGGGGTAGCTCATTTAAATCCAATTTTAATCCACTTTATTTATTACAGAAGAAAATAATTAAAATATGTCTTCATAAAGCTATTGATTTTCCATCTCAAAATTTGTTTTTAGGCTTTAATGTACTTAACGTAAGACAAATTTATTATATTGTATTAATAAAATTCATACATAAAAATCGAAATAATTTTGATTTGTATTCTCATAGTTATGAAACAAACTGTTACAATATTTAATCATAGTAGTTATTTAGGCCCAAGAATATATAACAAATTTATATTTAAATATCCTAATCTTGTCAATTCTAATAGTTCTAGTATTAAATTTAAAAAGTTATGTATGGATTTTATAAAAATTGAAAATTGTAAATTTAAATTTATGTACTATAATTGCATAGTAGACATAAGACAAATTTTATTGTATAGTTATTAATTTCAATTCAGGAATCCGCCCCTGAGCACGAATTCTCCTCTTTCAGGGGCGAGCTAAAGTTTTTTTGTATATATTATATGTTATGTAATAATTATTAGCAAAATAATAAATAAATAAATAAATAAATAAATAAATAAATAAATAAATAAATAAATAAATAAATAAATAAATAAATAAAAGTTAAATATTTATCATTTATTAACTTTTTATTTAGCTTTTCCCCATTCTCCATTCTCTATTCTTTTGATATTATTCGTCACATAATTTTTACTCTTATAAGCTGATTTCCCGTCTTCACTTTATTCTCTACCATTATTTTGCTTATTTTTTTAACTAATAGCCGGTACTTGACTTACGTCATTTGCCCATATGAAGGCAGTTATGTAGATCAATTTACCGACAGAGTTGTTGCCCAGGGTGCGCCATTGGAGGCTGGTCTACGCTACACCCAGGATGAAATGAGATGATTAGCCTGTGGAGATTCGTTGGAATGCCACAGGGGAACCGGAGCTCCCGGAGAAAACCTCTGTGTTACCTGGACCACGGACTTGCCCAACACAAATTACAAATCGGGGGTACATCGGGGATCCAACCCAAGTCCACAGGATTATAAGTCCATCACTCTAGCCACTAGACCACCATGGCGGCTTATTTTGCTTTTTTTAGTTTATTCCTCACTATTTTAATCTGCTTTAATTTAATTGTGTGTATTTTCCAACTTTGTTCTCTCCTTTCTGTTTTCGTCTTTTTTTTTTTTTTTTCAAATTTTTATTATTCCGTTCTCTCTATTTCATTATTTTGTTTGTATTTTTCCTCCTGTATTCTCTCTATCTATTAGTCACCCTTCAGAGAAAGGCACATACTGGGACTGTCCTTGCACGCAGGCCGCTCGGATGGGCCCACTGCACTACCCGGAATTGAATGGTATGCATACTAGTATCCTGCAATGTTCGAAAATGACAGAGGCAACCAAGAAATTACAAAATTCGTCTTTTTCCATATGAAGAACTATAGTCGCGACGCTGTTATTCCCGGCGTGACTCCTCCTCTTTGCTTACGTCTTAGGAAGTGAAGGCTCTATAAAGTCTAGGTAGGTAGTATCGTTCGTCATTTTTGTTCTTTCGTTGCCGAGCTACCATACGAGGAATCTATTTGCCACACCGTTAAACATTATCATGTCGTAGCTCCTATGATAATAAATAAAACGCACTGTAATTCAGCAAATAATTGAGCGGCAAATAACGTCTTCGTGTGCTTTCTGCGAACGCCAACGAAAGAGCCAAAATGGCGGGCGATTATATTAAGTATTTATCGAGCCTTAAGATATGAATAACGTCTTCCTCAGCGAATCACAAGACGCACACGTTTAAATGTAGCCGACCTGCAACGCGATTGGCTGCCGGAAGTTAGAGTGACGGGACTATAATAGCAAGATGTATGTCAAAACCCTTAACAGGTTAAAACATAATCGAGTTTAATAATTTAATTTAGGTATTACTATTATTATTATTATTATTATTATTATTATTATTATTATTATTATTATTATTTTATTGGCGTTGTGAAGATAAAAAAATTGTCATTGTACTATATTAATTACATATTATATTGTCTTGTATTGTAGTACTGTATTGCTTTGAATTGTATTGTATTGTATTAATTATGTTATATTCATAGCAATGTAGTAATGATCTACGATACTGGTTGAGTGGAAGAGAAGGCCGAATGGCCTAACTCTGCCAGTTAAAATAAACTATTATTATTATTATTATTATTATTATTATTATTATTATTATTATTATTATTATTATTATTATTTTATTTATTATTAAAGGACTGGGATTGGAGAACAGCGAATATTTTTATATCAAGGTGAAACAAACATGACAGACCTCCTTCTGCAGAGTGAACATCGGAAAATATTGAATTTATCGTACTCATCAAACTTAAACCGAATATAACACCTGTAATGCACGACACTAGTTCATGCATTAAGGCCTCCAGTGCTGCAGATTCCCCTACACTCGCCTCCGAACTCCCCTCTAGCCTACGCAATCCCTTTTGTGACAGTGTGGGAAATTTATGGCAAAAGTTCGACAGTTGAGGTTGGAACTGGCCGAGGGGGAGGGAGCCGAGAAAATAAGGGAAAGGAAAGAGTTATCAATTAGT
Organism: Periplaneta americana; assembly: GCA_025594305.2. Classification (NCBI taxonomy): domain Eukaryota; kingdom Metazoa; phylum Arthropoda; class Insecta; order Blattodea; family Blattidae; genus Periplaneta; species Periplaneta americana. Next base: position 171,354,608 of record JAJSOF020000005.1, read on the forward strand.
GTTGGAATGATGAAGTAATTAGTGGATAATGTTATTTTTGTATTTATTGTGTCTTTGTTTTTTTATCGCGTGTGTATGTTTTTTTATCTATTACCTTTATATTTATTAGTTGGATTATTTCGTGCAGTCTCAATAAGGAATTGAATTGTTTATACGTATAATATATATATGTTTGACTCTGTTTTTTTCTCTCTCTCTCTTTTCATATCTTACATTTATTTTATTTTTATTATTTTTGTGAAATTTGGTTTGAAGTTAGATTAGTTGTAATTGTGATAATTAATGATAACGGTAGTAATAATAATAACTGTTGTTTTACTATTTTATTATTAGTAGTATTATTTTTGTTTTCTTTGAAGATTCAAACTGTACATAGTTACAGCACGAATGGCCGTACGGGCTCGTGCGAAGGATCTTGTGTACATGAGTTTGTATAATTTATAATGCATCAATAAATGCACTTATCTATCTACTTTTCCACTTAGGCCCACCGCGGTCCCTCAACCCCGGTCCCACGAGTTACCATGAACCCGATGGAGACCCCACTGTGCTTAGCGCTACCACCAGCAACGAATTACCACATATCCACGGGGTCCAAGTTCGGCGGCGGCCCACAGCCGACTCTACATCGGAGCAAGCCCGAAACTTAGGAAAGAAACGGAGATGATGATGAAAGAGAGGAAGTGTAGTTTCTAAATACTAGTATAGTTACTAGTATATGAAGACGAAATCAATCCGAGGTCCAATTACTCAGCAATTCTGTTTCGATTGGTTGAGGGAAAACCTCGGAAAAACCTCAATCAGGTAACTTACCCCGACCAGGATTTGAACCCAGCCCGTTCGTTTCACAGTGAGACATGCTAACCGTTACTCCACAAAAGTGGATATTCCTCCTATAGGCCTATTACAGACATGGGCAAATTACTAGACTAGATTAATTTTATATGTGCAATGAAGCTGTATTTATCGGTAGAAATAATGAACAAAAATGTATTTTGCACAGATATAATGAACAGAAAATTGAGTCTTGAGGTTACTAATATTTTGTGAACATTCCCTTATTCTTTATTAACACGTTGATTTTGTCAGGGATGCTGGAAACCAAAGTTTGACACTTTCTTTGAATATCAGCATCATTTAGCCAGATATCAGACAGTGCTTAAATGAGTTTATGTTTTGTTGTAAGCCTCTTTTTGTTCACTTTCTTCTTCAGTATAGATCATAGATTTTTAATTTCATTTATGTCCGGTCTTCTTGCAGGCCATGGGAGAATATCTACTGCAGGATATAATTAAAACACCAGTAGTACCAGCATAGCCAGAAAAAATATACTTAACCATTGGAAATATATACCGAAAGATGTAAACAATCATATTTGCAACAATAGAGACTCTGTGAATTATACTGATTGTTGATATGACGAATTATCCAAGAAAACGTTTTAGTCTAATAATTTGTCCACGTCTGTACTTCACTATTCTTTTTCGCTCACTTATTGTCCCTCTTCTACTCTTCTTACTTTCATTTCATTGCTTTCGTTTATTCTCTTCCATTTTTCCCTTCTAATTCCGGTAAATATCTTCATAGATAATAAAATGGAATTCTCGAAATATAAACAAATTCACACAATCAACACAAGGCATAAAAATGACTGCCATACAGAAACATTCAATTATAATTTATAATTATAATATGAGAATGTGCGTAGGATACAATAGGAGCATAACTACAATATTGCATTAGTACCAGTATTTTCGCCTGAGTTATTGTTTTAAAATGCATGCGGTCAAAAATACCTCAGATAGACTACAAGGGATAAAATTCTTTTCTTTTTTTTATTGGTTACTTCATTTCTTCACTTACAAATGAGGACCGTTTTTGCAAAACTTGCTATCTGAAAAAACTAAATTTTACAGGAGAGACAAAACACTACTGGGTGTTCAGTTCAAACTGTGTCATGGCTCGCTGTATGCCGTCATGTGGCTAGTCGATTAGCCTAGACAATTCAATCTTCCTACACTTCCGCAGAGGTGTATTACCTATGTGCCAGAGAAGTTGCCTAGAAAGTACGGCGTTCATTCTGAAGAGTACTTACCGATACGTACGGTGATGCCGGTAGTGGCAAGAATGGGAACTGTTTCGAAACATGTACTGAGGTGAGTTTTTTCTTACTGTCGAGATATGGGGAGAGGGTTAAGACGAGTACTTATGTATTTGTTGACATTAATTTCGACGGTCAACATGGACACGGAGCATTTGATTTGTATTGTGGAATGTTGCCGTACGCAACCGATGATAACAAATAAACTGCGTACGACTTGCCCGCGCAAAACACAGTTCGAAAGAGGTTATGGTAGCACACTGACCGTACAGGCCGCCATCTGTTGCTACGACGTTCAAATTATACCGTACACGTTCTCAACTTCAGATTGAACGCCTTGATTAATAGGCAACTTCTCTGACATAAAAGCTGAAACTCGCTTCAAATCGCTAACTCACAACAGTGACGTCATGACACACTTTGAAATGAACACCCAGTATAGTAGTAAGCAAGTTTTGCTGTATGTCTCACTTATAGCAGAAAGCAAGTTTTGAAAAAAACGATCACACTTTGACACACTACAATGAAGAGGAATAACTCAATTTTAACTTACTAAGACGCTTTGAACATAATGTAGAGGCCTGTCTTATGTTAACGAATCCATCAAAATCTCAATTTTGCAAATTTTGCTATTGGCTAGTTTTGCAAAAACGGTCCTCAAATGTTCTTTTTAAAACCTCACTTATCTTGTCCTTTTTCGTAGGCTTTTTCTATGTTTACTTTTTTGTTATTACGTATGTCTATCCTTTCTTCTGTTCTGCAAGTATTCCTTCCTTAGTCTATTTCTGGTATATGCTTTTAATTTTCTTCTTTACCTATACAGGCTATCATTTCTTCTTTCCTTTCCCATACATCCTTAATTCTTTATTCTCTTCTGCTATTCTTTCTATTCTTCGATTACGAAATGAACACAATGGAAGTCAAACGCATGTATTTTATATATGGGCCCTACGCATATACGCCCCTGTCCTCTGAAATGGGAAGAGTCCGGGATGCTTCTCATCCCCTCTGGGAAATGAGTTCTTAATTCATATGTTCTTTTATTTACGCAGTTTTTTTCATGCCGTGGTCCAGCCTGTCGCCTAAACCTGGAATTGGCTGTACCTGTATTAATATTCCATAACTTCGCGTAGCGGATACGGATCCCATTTCGCACATGCCCCGGGCCGCTCGCCTTTCTCGTGTTATAAACTACGGAGTTAAAGCTACAGACACTCGTGATGTTGATTATGATGGATCACTGAGTTAAAGCGGACTGATGTTCACTCCCACCACTAGAGGCAGCAGCAGTCGTGGTAATTCACTTGACGTCTGCTTCAAGATGAGTGAAGTGTACGGAATGTTGGAGATATAGAAGAGGATGAGGGACAAAATAATCCACTATAGAAGCATTGATAAAGTTTTAGCGAGTTTCATACATGTAATTAAAGGATGCCTTGATATTGACTTTCAGCGCTCTGTGCTGCAACGATCTTCATGAATAGGATATTGCATGTTGCTGTGGTGTTCGGTTTGGGATGGAAATGGGTGTGGGAATCAAAGAGGGGAAGGAAAGAGATAGAATGGGAGATATAGAGAGAGTGTATGACAGAAACGAAAACAGAAGTTGAAGAATGGTAATACTGGTGAGAAGAGAATAATGTTCAGAAGATGGAGAAATAGAAAAACAAATATCAGGGGAAGAAGATTAAGAAGAGAGAAAAGGAAAGTAACAGACAGCAGCAATAGAAATCTAACATTCAGAAATAGGATTAAAGGCGAGAGGAAGACAAATATCGGAGAAAATAATAGAAAGAATTTAACACAAATTGAAAATATGGCTGGAGGAAAAAAGCGCAAGAAAAAGGAAATAGGCACAGAAGACATTGAACAATGAGATTAATGGATAAAGGATGACGAAAAGAAGAAAGGAATGAAAATGAAAAGAAGATAATATACAACGGAATAGAATGTAAATAAGAAGAAATTATACAAACGTGGAAAAGAACATGAATGAGGAGGAGAAAATTATACAAAGGTGAGAAATACGTGATTGAGGAGGAGAAAATGATACAAAAGGGAGAAGAACATGAATGAAGAGGAGAAAATTATACGAAGATGAGAAGAATATGAATGAGGAGGAGAAAATTATACGAAGGTGAGAAGAATATGAATGAGAAGGAGAAAATTATACGAAGGTGAGAAGAATATGAATGAGGAGGAGAAAATTATACGAAGGTGAGAAGAATATGAATGAGAAGGAGAAGATTATACGAAGGTGAGAAGAATATAAATGAGGAGGAGAAATTATGCGAAGGGGAGAAGAACATGAATGAAGAGGAGAAAATTATACGAAGATGAGAAGAATATGAATGAGGAGAAGAAAATTATACGAAGGTGAGAAGAATATGAATGAGGAGGAGAAAATTATACGAAGGTGAGAAGAATATGAATGAGGAGGAGAAAATTATACGATGGTGACAAGGACATGAATGAGGAGGAGAAAATTATAAGAAGGGGAGAAGAACATGGATGATGAAGAGAGAATAATAGGGATGGGTGAAGAACATAAATGAGAAGGAAAAAATTATACGAACGTGAGAAGAACATGAATGAGGAGGAGAAAATTATATGAAGGTGAGGAGAACATGAATGCGGAGAAGAAAATTATACGAAGGTGAGAAGAACATGAATAAGAAGGAGTAAATTATACGAAGTTGAGAAGGACATGAATGAGGAGAAAAATATACGAAGGGGAGAAGAACATAAATGATAAGGAGAAAATTATACGAACATAAGAAGAACATGAATGAGGAGAAGAAAATTATACGAAGGTGAGAAGAACATGAATGAGGAGGAGAAAATTATACGATGGTGACAAGGACATGAATGAGGAGGAGAAAATTATAAGAAGGGGAGAAGAACATGGATGATGAAGAGAGAATAATAGGGATGGGTGAAGAACATAAATGAGAAGGAAAAAATTATACGAACGTGAGAAGAACATGAATGAGGAGGAGAAAATTATACAAAGGAGAGAAGGACATGAATGAGGAAGATAAAATTATACGAAGGAAGAAAGAACATAAATGAGGAGTAGAAAATTATATGAAGGTGAGGAGAACATGAATGAGGAGGAGAAAATTATACCAAGGAGAGAAGGACATGATGAGGAGGAGAAGATTATACGGAGGGGAGAAGAACATGGATGATGAAGAGAGAATAATAGAGATGGAAGAAGAACATAAATGAGGAGTAGAAAATTATATGAAGGTGAGAGGAACATGAATGAGGAGGAGAAAATTATACGAAGATGAGGAGAACATGAATGAGGAGGAGAAAATTATACGAAGGAGAGAAGAACATGAATGAGGAAGAGAAAATTATACGAAGGATTAAAGAACATGAATGAGGAGAAAAAATTATACCAAGGTAAGAAGGATATAAATGAGAAGAAGAAAATTATGCAAAATAGAAAAAAAACATGAATGAGGAGGAGAAAATCATACGAAGGGAGAAGAACGAGAATGAGGAGGAGAAAATTATGCGAAGAGGAGAGTAACGAGGAGAAGTAAGATAAAGTTATAAGAAGGGGGAGAAGAACGAGTAGGATAAAATTATACGAACGTGAAGAGGATAATGAGTAAAAATTATACGAATAAGTAGGAAAATGTTGAAGATTGAATCGAACGTGAATGATTATTAATGGAACATAAATGAGTAGAGGAATGAAGATAAACTGAAAGTAAAAGAAATATATGTGAAAAATATTAGTAATATTGTCTAAGGGGGATTTGTAGGGGAATATTCATAAGTGTGAGAACAGCAGGTAATTTAAAAATAAGATGTAGTGGAATACAGAGTGAAGTCAAGGAAGAAAAATGTAGAAATATGAATGAATGGAATGTGGCGAAGAAGAACGAGGCGAGTAGGGTAGTAAGATGGGGATGGATCGGTGTAGTGCGAGGGGGTGAATGACGATGACGAATAGGAGAAAATTTATCGCATATTGTCTTGCTATAAAGTAGGCTTACACCTGTTAATGGGATTTGTAGATTTGTCAAATAATATAAATCTCACAATCCATCATATCTGAATATGATATTAGTACTGAAATAAATGGAATTAATAGTTAGTAGCTTAATAGCCAGAAATGAAGTCAATCCTGTAATCTATCTGTGTGTGTTTGTCTTATGTGATAGGACTTGCCTATCCACGTTAAAGTTTTATACAACAGCTATCGTTATTTGAATCCAGAACTCTGTAGACTTTAAAGATAACACGTTGTACAATTTGTCTCGTTTGTTCGTAGCTCTGTCTTCATGAGTCATCTACCGTACCTGCCTCGTGGCGAAAACAAGATTCAGTGCCATCTCATATTGTGCTCCTCCTAACACTGTCACATCCGTTGACGTGATCATGTGATAGCTCCTTCAGGATAGAGTAATTTCCTGCCACTTTCCCGTGAAGATATCTCTTTCTCGTGTTCACTTGATCTGATAACAGCAGGTTTTTGACTCTGAGGTTACACGTGTACCAGAGGAAATTTACCAACCACGCGAATAGACACAATGACATATGGAGGACGATATTTTTTAAAATTATATAGAAAAAATGTTTACCTCTAAGCATTATAACAGCCGATCAGTTCCACTATACCTAATTTCTTAACGCCGAAATTTATGAACTTCATTTAACAGTGTAGACATTTCAATTTAGTTTCAGACATTTCCTTTCTGAAATAACTAAGAACTTATGCGTCATCGAGTCCTGAAACACTCCAGCGTATTGGCTTGTTTTGTTTTCCTTGATCTTTCTGTTGATGATTTTCCAGCAATAATACTAATCTGTCTCAGTGAAACGTACAGCAGAGTTCGTATAGGTCAGTTTCTGTCAGATGCGTTTCCAATTCACTGTGGGCTAAAGCAAGGAGATGCACTATCACCTTTACTTTTTAACTTTGCTCTAGAGTATGCCATTAGGACAGTCCAGGATAACAGAGAGGGCTTGGAATTGAACGGGTTACATCAGCTGCTTGTCTATGAGGATGACGTGAATATGTTAGGAGAAAATCCACAAACGATAAGGGAAAATACGGGAATTTTACTGGAAGCAAGTAAAGAGATAGGTTTGGAAGTAAATCCCGAAAAGACAAAGTATATGATTATGACTCGTGACCAGAATATTGTACGAAATGGAAATATAAAAATTGGAAATTTTTCTTTTGAAGAGGTGGAGAAGTTCAAATATCTTGGAGCAACAGTAACAAATATAAATGATACTGGGGAGGAAATTAAATACAGAATAAATATGGGAAATGCCTGTTATTATTCGGTTGAGAAGCTTTTATCATCCAGTCTGTTCTCAAAAAATCTGAAAGTTAGAATTTATAAAACAGTTATATTACCGGTTGTTCTTTATGGTTGTGAAACTTGGACTCTCACTTTGAGAGAGGACCATAGGTTAAGGGTGTTTGAGAATAAGGTGCTTAGGAAAATATTTGGGGCTAAGAGGGATGAAGTTACAGGAGAATGGAGAAAGTTACACAACACAGAACTGCACGCATTGTATTCTTCACCCGACATAATTAGGAACATTAAATGCAGACGTTTGAGATGGGCAGGGCATGTAGCACGTATGGGCGAATCCAGAAATGCATATAGAGTGTTAGTTGGGAGGCCGGAGGGGAAAAAAGACCTTTAGAGAGGCCGAGACGTAGAAGGGAAAATAATATTAAAATGGATTTGAGGGAGGTGGGATATGATGATAGAGACTGGATTAATCTTGCTCAGGATAAGGGCCAATGGGGGGCTTATGTGATGGCGGCAATGAACATCCGGGTTCCTTAAAAGCCAGTAAGTAAATAATACTAAAAGCAATTCTTCAATTAGAATCCTTAACTGTTGAGTGGGTACAGGTCTTGGCATTGCCAATGATATATTTTCTTTTGTGAGAAATTACCAAACGACAGAAAAGCAATCAGAAATCCCTATTTCGCCAATGTTAGAACGAATTAAATCGGTGTTGATATTTTCACCTTTGCTTATCATTCTGTTCTATTGTATAGTAATAAAATTAATCACATATGTATAAAACATCATTTACTAATATGTGTAGAATTACATTTCAAAAATATAAAAAATGTACCGTGATTCAAAATGATGATAAAACTTTCATATGGTTAGTATTAAGTAAATATCAATGAGGAATGAACATAGTACGGGGTTTAGAACAAAAAGCAGGTAAGTGACATAAACCTAGTTTTGAGGAAATTACAGTTAAAGTTCTACATGCAATGAAATATTAAGTTATACACTAGTTTGGTGAAATGATGCCCACCATAGCAACACGGCAGTGTACATTCAATTTAAATTATATTTGATCACTTAATCACCTGATTTTATCCCAAAGAAACATCATTTTGGGCTAATCAAAAATCAACACGAACACTTACAATACTCATTTTTTTAATAATGTCACTTACCTGCTTTTTGTTCTAAGCCCCTGATTTGATGGTCAAATTTTCAAAGTTTCAGATTCTGCTTATATTTCTGTTACCATGCGATACACTGTTAAAAATGGCATCTCTATAACATAGATAGTTAAGTTCTGCAGCTTCCAAAAACAAATTCAGTAACAATAGCACAAAGCTTGTTTTGTAGACATTCCCGAAATGACCGTTTACCATTTCGTTGTATTTAACATGGTACCGCCGCTGATCTAGCCTAATGACCTTAGCCTCCCTGGTTACCAGACTTGACACCATGTGATTTTTTTCCTTTGGGAGTATGTGAAGGTTGCAGTTTAGTGCCACCTTTAACCTACGACCTTGAAGAAGTAATACATCGGATCGTTGCAGCGACTGTATCCATAAAGAGAGACATGTGGGAGGGAGAGTGACAAGAATACTGCCATACCAGGCAGATACCAAGACATACCCCTCTGCAGGCGATGCCACAGCGAGACTGAAACACTTGCACATGTCTTAGGATCCTGTTCTTTTGGTGACGTTCTTCGCAACCATAGACATCTCACCAGCCGATCAAAACTTGTTGAAACGCTATAGAGTAGTAGATACACAAAATATGAAGAAGTCCAAGATTAGCTGAAAACAGCAGTGTACGTCGAATCGACATTATCGCCTTTAAACCTGTTAATACCAAAGGCTATATAATAGATCTAACTATCAGGTTTGAGTCTCACAGAATTCAACCTGACGAGGTGGAGGTGAAACAAGAAAAACAGCTATAAGCCGACAATTCCGTATTATAAAAATGCCTACCATCTCAGCGATAGGCCTATAGAAGTTATTGTCTATTTATTGGTGCAAGAGGAACCATTATCAGTCTACTTTCTTTCTGCAAACGCTTTGAAGTATCAACTACCATCATTAAAGAAGTAGCTATTGGGTCATTGAAGATACATCCTACGACATCATCTTTATTCTACGTCCTGAGCTACTTTTCTAGTACCATTTCCTTTACTTTATTACCATGTCAAATTTTATATTGATCATTATATTAGAAAATGATTTCTTCTCATGTTTTATTCGATTTTAATCTTATTTTCCATTATTCTTTTTCATATAGCAACCCCACAAGTTGGGGAAGATTTTAATTAAAAATAATTTTAAAAATTTTCATGAAACGTAAAGATAATTATTTGGTCCATTCTCTTAGAGAAACAAAAGAGACATTTATCTTAAATCCTATGTGTAGACATGAGATGTTTAAATGAGCATATAATGATAGACCACTCCATTTTCGTTGGATCAGTATAGTGCTGCAGTGAAACGTCTCTTAACGGACACTTCCCAATAGCGGACTCCTCTCAATAGCAGACATTTTAAAATTTCCCTGCAAAATAACATTGGCCCTTATGATAAAATTCTTCCTAATAGCGGACATTGTCAATAATGGACACGGACACTGAAATGTATCTCCCAACAGCAATTAAAACTTCCAAATAGCGGACAACGTGAAAGAAAAAAAAAAGAATAAGACGGTTGTAAATTAAACGGAATTTTAACGGAATTCTTTGCAACAATCATTATCATGCATTTGAACGTTCTTGTACTTTATTGAAGGTAAGCAGCACAGTTGTTAGTTGTGATGCTGTACGTGAGCAGTCCGTACTTTTTAGTTTGTCAAGTTGAGTGTTCGGACGTACAGTCACATTAAAAATGTCACAAAAACGTAAACGTTTGTCACTAAAAGAGAAAGTGGATATTGTAAAGCATAAAGAGAAGGAGGAATTAAGTGTTGGTAAGCTGGCCACAAAGTTTAATGTGGGCAAAATTCAGGTTAGTGATGTTTATTTCATTTACAAAACATTTACTGGTACGATTTCTCTCTGGATGAATACTGTAAACAATCTCACAATCTCACTGTCTACTGTACTGTACTGTAAAATATAGTGTTGAATACGTATGAGAAATTTTAATGTACTGTATACATACTAACGATTTTCTAAACAGCGGACACTCCTCAATAACGGACATTTAATTTTTCCCCGGCGGTGTCGGCTATTGAGAAGTTTCATTGTATTTATCTATTTAATAAAGAGTATTCTATACCATTTACAACGGATAAACTCGCATGTTACGTAGAATATTCGATTCCTGAATCGCGTCTTACAAACAGCTTTAAAACTTTCATCTTCGTGGCTTCATACTTAGCGGCGATCTGGATATAAAGTAGGGAGAACTTTGCTTGTTTAAAACAATGAATTTGAGGTGCGTGCCCTTAAACTTATTTTTTATATTAAGGTGGCGTCGGTGTTTGTATAGTAGACGTAACCCGCTCGCGTAGAAAATTGCCTTCTTCTGACATTATCTTTAACCGACCCTGTAATTTAAAGTCAGTTCTAATTCGCTCGCGTGGTGCATTCTGAAGAAATTTTCAAGTTTGAAATTATACCAAGAGTTGGAAGAGCCAGAGTTACACTCTGCTCAAATCACAAAGAATGAAACTTTTCCATTTCATTTATCCCAAGGAAAAAAATAATTAACTATAAATACCAAAACCATTCAATGATTGAGCCTAATTTAGAGATTTTACCCATGAACAATTGTGTATAAAATAACCCTGACGGTTTCCTATAGCAGTGACATATATACAGATTAAAGTAAAATAACCTTGCAGATTTTGAGCGAACAACTTATGTTCTATGTAAAAAAAGTGTAATATCCATATTGGTGGAAAGTCAATTGTTTTCGCAAATGTTTAATACCATATTATTCAGTAACTATTGCGAGTAGGATCGTGATTTTTGTGCATATCGATATAAAATCGAATAAGGAATATTTAATCCCTGGTGTATTTCAATACCGTGAACGGTTTTCGTATAAATTGCATCCAAAAACCACTAATTTGAAGCCACTGACAAATGCGACCAGCTTCCAACATTGTAGCAAGAAAGGGAGATGAGGGGTAGTTCACTAAGGCAGACAGACCTGAGTTCGTTGACTTCTTACATGATGTGTATTACGAGAAGATAGAGCAGTGTGTTAGCGGCGATTTTGCCAGATTTCTGAAGCTTTCATCTCAATTTTCTAATTAACCGTGCATTTAATCCCAAAACGTAATATAGATTTTTCTATTCCTTTAAGTGTACTCTAACCTGTGGAGTAACGGTCAGCGCGTCTGGCTGTGAAACCAGGTGGCCCGGGTTCGAATCCCGGTCGGGGTAAGTTACCTGGTTGAGGTTTTTTCCGGGGTTTTCCCTCAACCCAATACGAGCAAATGCTGGGTAACTTTCCGTGCTGGACCCGGGACTCATTTCACCGGCATTATCACCTTCATATCATTCAGACGCTAAATAACCTTAGATGTTGATACAGCGTCATAAAATAACGCAATAAAATTAAAAAATATTAAGTGTACTCTATCGTCCCTACCAATCGGCAGGATTATTTCACTTCCACCGAATATATGTATGTATGTAATGTGTGTGCGAGTTGTATGTTTAGTCGCCAGCTCAAGACCAGTTGGAACCTCATATGTGACACCAGTAAGGCATCACTCATGAGGCAAATGAGCCAAAAGATAATGGAGGGTAGCCAGTTCCCCCCCCCCATTTCATACATTGCTGACTAGTAACATAGTTCAGTAATAAGTAGAGCCCTGCGTTTACCTTAAGACTTTAATGTGTAGAGTTCATTATTAAATGTTTGACTATCTCTTTTGAAACATTCTCTGTTACTTAACTTGTAATGGACAAAAATAATAACTGAAATATCTAAGTATGTAATGCTCTATGTTACATTTTTGACCATCACTTTTGAAACATACTCTGTATTGCATTAAATTCATTCCATGTGTTACTTTACGACAATGTATCCACTACTTGGTTATCTGCCATTGGTGGGTTTGATATCAGCAAATGATATATTTGCGAAGTGAGTCGAAATATAAATAGAAACATTTTAGAAATAATTCAAACAGCACTTAATGATATGTTAGCCAGAGATATGTGAATTAGTAGACTAAGATAGCAATATTCGAATTCAGAAATGGAAGTTCAGACGACAGACCAGATTTATTGCTACTAACTTATTCACCGTTCTAGCTGGCAAGCGTCGGAAAATATCAAGACCTGGACTATCACAGATCGATTGAACACAACTTGCTCTTCCTAGAAATTTGTTTGATCGGGAAAAGGTGAACGCGTAAGACGGAACAAACTTGAGTGAATTGGTGACCATTATTGTTGAAGGCAGCTACATATAATAATAGAGAACATATAATACAGAATAGTGGATCAGACTAGAGAATATAATTACAACAATAGAAATAGAAATAAATACATCAATATAAAAAAGAGGATACAATAATATTAACAAAATTTGAGGACCGAATGAGCAGCGCTCGTTTTCGGTCGCAGTTCTGATATAAGGTGGTTGCTCCTGTTATGGCCATTCCCCTATTGTGAGTTAGTTAACCAAAAAATCCGCTAAATTGCAACGGCATCCAGTGAAAGGGCATCCTGGTATGTCACTTGATCGTTTTCCATCCAGTCAGGTTGAGCAATATGGTATCAGTTGCCTGTTTTGCGGTTTTCATGTGACCTCTTCTTATTTTTCTCTGGTAAGTCTCCTTCGTTTTATGCATGTTTTTCAATGACTTCTTTCATGAAAACCATAGTACTCCATTCAGTTTTTAATGTTCTGTTGATTGATTTGTCGTTGATGGCGTATCTTTTACGAGTTGTTCGTAATCAAACGATTTTCGTGAAAGCTTACCTGCTCCTGATATGGCCATATAAAATGCATCATGGCCATATCAAGTTCATTTCACTATTATTTTTTTCACCTGACAAATTTACATGCCTTATAGCTGGGATTTCGCAAAAATTTTGTATTTTAAGAAAATCAACTTAATTTTTTTATGGAAAAACCTGTTTTGATACACCTTTGAATTTTAAAAAAGATTATTGAGTGTCATGTTTATTCATTTTATACCAAAATTATTTAATTTTAGCACAACTGCGCTATCAAACTGAAAACAATCACGATTTGTAGAACATGGAATAAGGGTGGCCACATCATGTGCATATGTTCTGGATATGGCCACTAGGTAGACTTTTGGAATTTGGGACTTTTTGGGCAATTAAAGCTATTTTTATGGGGAAAGGAAATTGTTTTAAGAAAGTCCATTAGACTGAGAACGAGTAAGAAAAAAGTGGTTTACATTTTTTTTTTCAAAATGGCGGCTATAAAAATTGTCAAAACCTTAGCATTGCCATATCAGGGACACCTACCTTATTATTAATATAAGAAGAATATATAAATAAAATAAAATAGAAATTAAAAGTTAAATTACAGCTACAATGACATTACATAATATAATATTAACATAGATAAGAGTAATATCGTACGTGATATCAAGTAGGACAATTTATAAAAAATGCAGATATATATTTCGAAATTAGAATATATAATAGGATAGACGTAACATCTCAAATTGATAATTGATAATTTATTAAATAAGGTGTGATGGCACATTGAACGCGCACTTGAAATGATCTAAATATTTTTTTTTTTCATTATGTCAATAATTTCTCTTTCTCATATTTGATATGAGACAATAAATAAAGCACACTTGTAATCCATTAAACAAGCAGCAAGACAGGATGGACAACTTTACTGCGGGTGAATCAATGGGAATGTAAAATGGAATGATAATTTTCAAGAGGAAGATAACTATAGACCTTATGGTGCCGGAGGGGATTAAAAATTAGCCTGCGTTTACGAAATTGAAGAGCCTGAATTACGTTCCACTAAAATCAGGATGCATGAACCATTTTTTTTATCCATTTACCGTATTTAAATAATTGAAGTATGGGGGAACCTTTCAATACTAGCTGTTTTATTGTATTGTTAGTCGTTTATGGGCTTTAGTTTCAATCCAAATCCCATTTATAATCACATGAGGGATATAGATTGTTACAAAAACAACACACTATCTATGAATGCCGTCGAGAACGAATATGCAGATTTTATCTCTGAAATATTGCCTATTCACGCAGTCTCCCATTTCCAATATTAGTTGTTTCAAGAGCACATACTGTTGCATAAGTTTGAATTATGCACTTCTGTTTCCCAGCTAGCGGATTAATGGTGGTTCCTCTGCGATACCACCTTGATTAAGTAATTATTCATACACACAAATACACAGTGAAACTATAATCAACTTAAGCTGAATAGATTGTGATTAATTATCGTCTTTACCACAGATAGGGTTGAAATTTTGGAGATTATAAGCGAAATTCTTAATAGATTTCCATGAATGTCTTGAGTTCGATCTATTGGAGACCTCATTACATTACGCTAGAAAGTGACATTGCGCAGTATATTCTACATTTCATGTTCTATCCAGTTTTATTCAAAAATTGCTTTCTGACATAATATACGCATTATTTTCTGCTTAATGATTAAGTATAAGAAGGTTAAATAAAATTTGTCATTATATGTTTCACGCGTCTGAACACAATTCAATTCATTTTTCACGTTCCGTCTGACATAATATAGAGCATATGCTCTTCAAATATTATCCGAAACACAAAATTATATGAATCAAATCTAATATGTTCGCACAAGATGAAGTGTCGTTTCCTAAGCTACACACGAAACCAGAGCTTCACCCATGTGTAAAAAGTATACTTATGAAAAAGGATACCACCTCTTTAACAGTGAGGTGATTTCGTTAATGTTAGTTGCTATTGGGGTGACCTTGGAACTTTCAGAAATCGCAAAAATTTCCATTGAGGAGTGGAAATAATTTCGCACATACTGATTATATCCTCCGGAACATAACGGTTAATGGACATATTAAACAGCTTCATTCATTCATTAATTCATCATTCATTCACTCAATCATTTATTTATTCATTCAATCATTCATACATTCATCCATCCACTGATCCATTCATTTATTCGTTCATCCATCCATTCTTCTTCGTCCACTCATCGATTCGTCCATCCATTCATCTGTCAACCAACTCATCAATCAGTCCATTCTTCCGTTTATCCACCCACTCATCCTTTCATCCACCTATCCATCCATCCATCCATCCATCCATCCACATACCCACTTATCCATTCGTCTATCTGCTAATACATTCGTCTATTCACTCATCCATTCGTCCACCCACTCTTCCACTCGTCCATCCATCCATTCATTCGTTCTTCAGTCCATCCACTTATCCATTCGCCTATCCACTCATCCATCCATCCATTCATCTGTCTATTCTCCATCCATTTGCCCATTCATCTATCCACTCATCCATTAGTCTATCCACTAATCAATTCGTCTATCCACTCATCTGTTAGTATATCCACTCATCCATTCGCTTATCCACTCATCAATTAGTCTATCTATTAATCCATTCGTCTATACAATCATCCATTCGTCCACCCACTCTTCCATTCGTCCATCCATCCATCTATCCTCTCATCTACTCATCCATTCGTCCATCCACTCATCCACTCGTCTATCCACTCATCCATTAGTCTATCCACTAATCGATTCGTCCACCCACTTATCCATTCATCCATCCATCCATCTACTCATCTGTTCGTGAGTCCATCCATCCACTTACCCATTCGTCAATCCAGTCATTCATCCATCCACTCATCCCTTCGTCAATCCATCCATCCATCCATCCATCCACTTATCCATTCGTCAAGCCAGTCATCCATCCATCTATCCATCCATCCACTTATCCATTCGTTCATTCATCCATCCATCCACTTATCCATTCGTTCATTCATCCATCCATCCATCCACTTATCCATTCATCCATCCATCCATCCATCCATCTACTCATCTGTTCGTGAGTCCATCCATCCACTTACCCATTCGTCAATCCAGTCATTCATCCATCCACTCATCCCTTCGTCAATCCATCTATCCATCCACTTATCCATTCGTCAAGCCAGTCATCCATCCATCCATCCATCCATCCACTTATCCATTCGTTCATTCATCCATCCATCCATCCACTTATCCATTCGTTCATTCATCCATCCATCCACTTTTCCATTCGTTCATTCATCCATCCATCCATCCACTTATCCATTCATCCATCCATCCATCCATCTACTCATCTGTTCGTGAGTCCATCCATCCACTTACCCATTCGTCAATCCTGTCATTCATCCATCCACTCATCCCTTCGTCAATCCATCCATCCATCCACTTATCCATTCGTCAAGCCAGTCATCCATCCATCTATCCATCCATCCACTTATCCATTCGTTCATCCATCCATCCATCCCACTTATCCATTCGTTCATTCATCCATCCGCCCGTCCGTCTATTCCATTCGTCAATGCATCCATACATTCATCCATCCATTCATTCACTCCTTTCATTACATTATCCCCATTTTATTCATTACATTTCATTGATTATGATCGCGTACTCCATTTTATAAAAATTGAACATTTTATCTGACAGAATTAAAAAAATATAACAATACAGAATTGGTTGACACTTTACCACAAACATCCAGTAACTATTTTTCCTACAACTAACTCTTCCCATGGTAACTTCTTCCGCTTTTGTTTATAATTCGTCCTATTTCCATTCCTGCTTTGATTCCTTCACCTGCCAGCAGGCTGAAACGTCTCACGACAACCATATCTCAACTGTTGCCAGAAATTGTGAAACTCTTGCGTAAAGATAGATTATGAGCACACATTCAATTTTCTGTTTATGATGTGCGCATGTACTCCTATACTTGTACCGGTATTGGATTTCACTTATGGTAGTTTTCTTATCATTGAAATAGTATGGGACACGCCTTGCAACAACCCTAAGCTGCTCAGGGATGAAATTTATCTCTATGAGACTAACATAATTTCATGAAGATCATAGTTGATCACATATTCAACCACAAAAAATCATACAGCTGCTATGAATTATCTTTAGGTAATACTATCCATTTGTTAATTTAATCCAACACTGGCAATGAAATCCGCCACTGGCAGAAGAAATGAAGCATGGTGCCTGTACCTGTCACAATGTAAGCAAACAGTGCAACTTCTGCGGACGAGTTCAAGTTTTATTTATGGCCTAATCAAGGAAGGAAGGAAGGAAGCAAGACTCCTATTGCTGAAGAACAAGAATCCCAAAACGTAATAAAGACAAAAACTATAGCAGCCCAGAGCTCTCTCTTCCACCCATACTCCTGCAGAGAGAAGAGTCTCTGCTGAAACGAGGAGTAATCACTACTCCGGCAGAGGAGAATCTGTTAATGAACGCCAATGTAAAAATATGCAAACACATGCAAAACCTTCTCTTCTATTCCCCCCTCTCTCACTTCCCCTCCTTTCTTTCGGGTTTAAATTAATTAAGAAAGAATGGGAACCCGGTCGGATTTCTTCTGGGGATTAACGGGGCAACCGCGTCGGTGGCCCAGGGCAGGGATTGGGAGGGTGGCAGGAGGAACAGGACAAGATGGGGGTGAGAAATGGAAGTTAGGTAATATGGATTCTGAAGGTACAGCTCGCAGTAACAACAGTTTTGCAACACCCAGGGCGGCTTCTTTTTCTAGAAACTGATATACACGCGATGGTGGGAATTGATGACTTTCTGCTTAATGAGTTTTCTGAAAATCTGTGTGAACATAATGAGTTGCTGCTAACGCAAACATTGATCCCGAATTATTTTTATTAGCCAAACACTGTTTTGTGAGTGTTTCTAATAACATTAAATTTGTAGGCATGGCCTAGCAATAAAGTCAAAATTATTTACGAATGAATGGAGTTATAATAGAGTTTATTTACTCAAACAGATAGCAATTATTGTTATTTGCGATATTATTTTCACATTACACAAAGTATGCCTTCATTACACAAAGCATATTAATGAACTGTTCCACTACACGAACATGAGTCCACAACGTATTCCTAGTGTTTTACAACAGCAATGTCCAACATTATGCTTCGTGAGATATTGTTATTTATATTTTAATGTCTTACAATATTATCCAAAATACATAATTTATTTAAATAATTTAATATTCGCTCAAAAAGGCTACATTTTTATTTTCTGAAACCCCCAACATAAATATTCTCTATAATAAAAATATATTTTACGTAAGCTATAAATTGTACGGCTTAAGTAACTTACTTACTTACTCACTGGCTTTTAAGTGACCCGGAGGTTCATTGCCGCCTTCACATAAGCTCGCCATTGGTCCCTATCCTGAGCAAGATTAATCCAGTCTCTACTATCATGTCCCACCTCCCTCAATTTCATTTTAATATTATCTTCCCATCTACGTCTCGGCCTCCCCAAAGGTCTTTTTCCCTCCGGCCTCCCAACTAACACTCTATATGCATTTCTGGATTCTCCCATACGTGCTACATGCCCTGCCCATCTCAAATGTCTGGATTTAATGTTCCTAGCTCTGCGTTGTGTAACTTTCTCCATTCTCCTGTAGCTTCATCCCTCTTATCCCCAAATATTTTCCTAAGAACCTTATTCTCAAACACCCTTAACGGCTTAAGTAACTATACAGAATAAATATACAGAATAAAGAATATAATTACAAAACAAACAAGAGAAATAGAAATAAAATAATACAAGCAATATAAAAAGAAGATACAGTAGTATTAACAAAATTTGAGACCGAATGAGCAGCACTCGTGCTCGGTCGCAGTTCAGATATAAAATAATAAATAATAAAATAATAAAATAATAATAATAATAAAATAATAAAATAAGTAAAATAAAAACTAAATAGGAACTAAAATATAATTACAGCGGCACTTGAATTATATAATATAATATTAACACTAGAGAAGAATAATATCGCACGTGAAAAGTAGGACTAATATATGTTTCAAAATTATAGAATACAAATAAAATAATTATTCTTTCACTATTTTCTATAAATACATACTCATAATAATACCGTGTGACACAAAAGTCTCTTTTTGTTATTAATGGAGAAAAATTCGCTCCGAGGATCGAACCCGGGAGGTCCAGTTCTGCGCACTGGCGCTCTAACCATTGAGCTACGCCGAAGTTCAACCGATCCCATGGATCGAATCGTTCTCTTTTTAGGACATGACGTAATTTTCCACAGATTTATATCATGCACAGCGTGGCCCGCAGAAATGGTGTACAACTTGAAAATAGGTCACAGTCCTCCCTTCTATCCGTAATATGCGGAATCCAAATCACGCAAGTGTAATGGGTAGGCATTGGATATACATATACATACCATTTACATTTGTAGGCTATAAGGAGAATATATTTCAGTACGAGAGATAGACCGTTTAATTTTTAGGATCTATGAGTATATAAACAGACTGTTTTGTAGTTTAGTCAACTGTCCGAAGACAGGTCTGAACCTCACAAGTGATACCAACAAGGCACCACGTATGAGGGAATTAAGCCAAGAGATAATGGTCTGTTCCTTTCCCCCTCCATTGCATACATTACCGACTAGATACGTACAGTAGAACATCGATTATCCGACACAATTGGTGACAGGGGATGTTCGGATAAC
The DNA here is from genome assembly GCA_025594305.2 of Periplaneta americana. Lineage (NCBI taxonomy): Eukaryota > Metazoa > Arthropoda > Insecta > Blattodea > Blattidae > Periplaneta > Periplaneta americana. The sequence continues at coordinate 171,374,712 of JAJSOF020000005.1, forward strand.
TGAATTTTCGGATAACCGATTATTTACGAAAACAAATTGTACCGGTGTCATATTAGCAGTATGAAACAAAGAAACACTGATATTAAACACAAAACTGTACATACATATTTTGTACCACACGTCTTACAAATAACACAGAGAACTGACTAGCCTAGTCTGACAAGTTCAAAATGGCCATTAAAGTCAAATTTGCTGACTGTAACGCTTTCGGTTAACCGATGTTTCGGTTGATCGGTATTCGATCGATGTATTCGGAAAAATAATAATTTCGATGCTTTACTATAGACAATCAAAATAGTTCATTACAACATGTGTCGATTCCGATTTCCGAGTTATGGATTCCAAATCAGGCACCGAAGATGTTCACCACCTTCTGAATAAGACCAATCGATTTTAAATGACCCAAACTCCAGTAGAAATCGATTCCGAGGGTTCAAATCAGGTGAGCGTGGAGGCCAGCAATTGGGCCACCTCTACCTATCCATCGATCAGGAAACCTTCGATCCAAGTACCGGCGACCCGTACAACTGAAGTGTGCAGGAGCGCCATCATGCAAGAAGTGAATGTGTTGACGATTGATCAGTGGAGTGTCTTCTAAAACATGAGGTATGGTTCCGGTGAATTTCAATGTTGTGAAGACCATAACTCGGAAATAAAGCATTTCCGGACACATGTTGTAATGAACTATTTTGATTGTCTACATGTGGGAAATACATACCTGAAATTATGCCCCGTATTTTTAAACACCCTATATATATATATATATATATATATATATATATATATATATCTTACAGTCTGATAATAGATGTATACCTACATATCAGCCAGAACCTCAATCAGAGGTAACAAACAAACTGAACCCATTTTAATGTACTTTAGTAATAAAACTTTCACGCTAAGATGATCACAAATTAGACATAAAGGTAGTACTGGTAACCAATAATTCACTTATATAACACACTTAAAAATGGCTTTTAGAAACTCTGAGATTCATTGCCGCCCTTACAAAAGCCCGCCATCGGTCCCTATCCTGAGCAAGATTTATCCAGTCTCTAGCATCATATCCCATCTCCCTTAAATCAATTTTAATATTATCCTCCCATCTACGTCTCGGTATCCCCAAAGGTATTTTTCCCAACGGCCTTCCAACTAACACTCTTTATGCATTTCTGGATTCTCGTATACGTGCTCATGCTCTGCCCATCTCAAACATATGGATTTAATGTTACTAAATTATGTTAGGTGAAGAATACAATGCGTGCAGTTCTGCGTTGTTTAACTTTCCCAATTCTCCTGTAATTTCAGCCCCCTTAGTCGCAAATATTTTCCAAAACTTATATAACTAGAATTAAATAATTTTAATTTTAGTTGCTGAGTAAAATGTTTGAGAAGACTTGGCCCTTAATGATTAATTTATTCAGAATTAAGTTTTTGTATGATCACGATTTCAATAAAAGGCTCTTTATATCGCTGCTTTCTTTCACGTTATCATTTATAAACCGTAAATGTTTTTAAATATTTTAAATTCAAAATTGACTCATATAAACCAATGCAGCTTTTTATCATAGCATGAATCAAAGTCCCAGATTATTAAACAAATTTTATTCCAATAATATTTCAACCACGAATCCTCTCCAAATTAATAAAAAAATTGTATTGGATTTATAGTTTGGATTTAAGGATATTAAAAACTATTTAATCTGTATGCACTCTCAATTTTAAATTTATTTTTGTCTGTATTGGAATCCCCTCCTGAGCACGAGTCTTACTCATTCAGGAGTGGGCTAGTTTATAATTCATTGTATTTACTCGTATTAATTTGTATTCATTTCAATCTTACTAGCAATAAAAACAAATAAATAAATATAAAATAAATAAATAAATAAATAAATAAATAAATAAATAAATAAATAAATAAATAAATAAGTAAATAAATAAATATATATAAATAAATAAGTAGATAAGTAAGTAAATAAATAAAGAGAAAAAGTATACGCGATGGAACAAATTTTCCGACTCTATCGTACGTAAACAACTCCTTTGAAAGACTGGCCTTTGTTACTGCAGATAAGCCATTCATTGAAGACTCCGGTCATACAGTAAGTAAAATATTGAAAATGAGGCACTGGGCTGAAAACCGACAGATGGAGTCGTGTACGTGATAAGTCTGGTTACCTAGGAACGGCTTTGTTTGGTTACAACTCGTCCTACACTCGTTTCTGCTTTGGTTCCTCGAGCTGACCGCAGGCCGAGCTAATGTCACGACAACCACACCTCGACTGCGGACACTGCGGCCAGAAATTATTAAACAAAATGGGACAGAAAAACACTCGGCTGTAACATTCTGGGAAGCTGGACTTCAACATCTACGGACATGTGACATACGATGAAAGTCACTTTCCAAATAACTCAAAACTATTTCTATTACGTACACTTCATCGATATGCATTTTACTAAATAACTAATAAACATTTCTAAAGAGGATCTATGACTGAAATATATAGGCCTAGTTTATTATGTGCATTTATTTATTTATTTATTTATTTATTTATTTATTTATTTATTTATTTATTTATTCTGGTGCAGTTAAGGCCATCAGGCCTTCTCTTCCACAACACCAGGAATACAAATACAATGGTAGAAATAAACAGAAAAAATAAACTCTATACAAAGTAAAGCTACACAAGAAATAGAGAGAGAGAGAGAGAGACACTATAAACAAAGTAAAGCCACACAAAAATATACACAGGTTGCAGTCACACAAACTTTAAATGAGTGATTAAGTATCATAATTAATTGTATCCTAACTAATTAACTAACATAAACAAGAAATTTGGAATTTTAATCTAGATTAAAAAAGAAAAAGAAAAAAAACACAAATCAATACTTCTAGCAATACCTAAAAAACATTAACTAACACAAAATTTTCCAATTTAATTTTGAATTGTGATAAAGTGCGGCAGTCCCTGACGTCATTAGGTAATGAATTCCAGAGGCGAGGTATTTCTACAGTATAGGAAGATGAGAATAAAGACGTTCTATGATGAGGCATAGACAGAAGTGCTTGATGTCGGTTTCGAAGAGTTGTAAGAAATTGAAAGCGCGATAACAGATAATTCGGAGTATAAGTATGTATGATTCTAAACAGAAGAGACAGTGAATGTATTGTTCTTCGTTCCTTCAGACGCGCCCATGAAAGTAACTGGAGGGAAGGTGTTATATGGTCAAATTTACGAGTATTGCAGATGAATCGTATGCACACATTATGAACACGTTGTAGTCTCTCAGCTAAGAGTGAACTTACATTAGTTAGGAAGGAATCGCAATAATCAAAATGGGGCATTACAAGCGTCTGAATAAGATTCTTTTTTAGACTAAATGGTAGAAATTCTTTCATATGAAACAAGGAGTGAAGTTGAGACAATATTTTTTTGCAAATGTGCGTTATTTGATTGTTCCAATTTAGATCGCTATCCATAAAAATGCCAAGATTTTTAACTGTTTCACTGCATTTAACAATAATCCCATTCAATATTATATGTGGTAGGTATAGTACTACTATAAAGAATGCTTCGTAGACGATTATGTCCCATTACGATTGCTTGCGATTTCTCTGGATCTAACCTTAATCCACATTTATGTGCCCACAGTGCAATCGAATTCAAGCCTTCGTTTATTTTATTTACTGCGTCACTAGTCTCGTCAGGGTGGAAATGCAAATAAATTTGCAAGTCGTCAGCATACATATGGTATCTGTAGTGTTTTATCATAATAGTCATGTCATTAATACAGATCATAAAGGGTAAAGGTCCGAGAACGTATCCTTATAGGTTATACACTACCACGCAGTGCACACCTAACCTACATTAGTAAATAAAGATGACGACTGAAGAAAGCTATGTAAACTTATGAAAAAACTGTAGTAGATAACTATTATTTACAAATCACTATAGACTGTGAACACTATTATAACACTAACAATAAAACTGTTAGAAACTTTAAATTATTTCTTGTATAACAAAACAAAAACCAAGTATGGAAAACACGTTGTTATGGCTACTAGGAACAAGTGGAATTTTCCTTTAGACAAGAGTTGTGCTTTCTTTTGTATCTGAATATCTTTCAAAGGAAAGCAGCCTTTGAAGTGACATCTGTTGGATTCTGGGAAGAAATATTTCGAGAAGTCGAGAACCTACAGTGACTCAATCGGAAATATAATATAATAAATAATGTATGAAATACAGTATAATTTCCAAAGTGGTCGCAGAATTGAGAGTGAAGGGCGTGCATGGGGCATTTAAATTGTCAGTCAGAGCGCGCAACCGTTTAGAAATATGGCCCTAAACAGCTGATGGCCATGAAAATTGGCAGAGGGCATCTTTAGACAATAAACAATTTCTTAAAGATAAAAACAAAAAATCAAATTTTTTCACCAAAAATTACAAAATTTCACATCAGTGAAACCTTAAATTTTCTACCCTTTGTGATAATTGCATCACTTTATCTGTTTCGTCATTTGTAAGCCACCAATGGACATTTTAAAGGAACGTGCACTGTGCTGAAAGTTCTGGATCACACCTTTTAATACTTGCTTTTTTAATTATCAGTATTTTTCTGTTTTTAAAATGTTCCTTGAAGAAGAATATATGTCTGAATTGGTTGAAACTTAATGAATATGTTGTAATATGTACAATAAATTATGTTGATATTGAGCTTTGATATATGGTGACTTTTAGAACTGTTTACCTAAACAGGTAAATAATTTCCATTTCGAATTTGTTAAATAACATAATTATATTCTGTAAAATGATAAAACATTAAACATTTGGGAAAAAACATTATTATGTGAAAGATATGCACTCTCCACCAATATGGTATTACACTTTTTTGTTACATACAACATGAGCTATTCGCTCTGAAAATCTGCAAGGTTATTTGAATTCCACTCTGTATATTCATTAAATCTTAAAAATTAAAGATTAAAGAAATTGTATTAGCTGTAATATTCACCAAATATAAAAAAACATATATGGTTATAATTGAGGACAGTTTCTGCAAAACTTGCTAACTGTAAAATTTGAAAAATTGAGATTTTGGTGGATTCGTTATTATTTCTCTTCATTGTAGTGTGTCAAAGTGTGATCTTTGCACCTATAACCTACTTGTCTCCATTCAGTTTTTTGTGTTTCCTGTAAAATTTAGTTTTTTTTTCAGTTAGCATGTTTTGCAAAAACGGTCCTCAATTGTTACCTGTCAGGAGTCCATTTAAATTGTTTCAAGTTTATTACATGAAAACCATAATAAGTCTACGGGTGTTTTATAGAAGGCGACTATTTATTTGTATACAGAGTGTAACAAAAGTTTCTGTAACAGTATGTTAAAATTATTCTCTTGTTAATTTTCAATTTCTCAGAAAGTATGACCAAATTTTATGGTGTAGGAGTTGGTACTACTTGCATGTGGTGTGATTATTATTAATTTGGCTCAAAATGTGATATTTACCATCAAATATTTGAAAAAAAAAAAACTAAAATTTTCACTGTACCAGAAACTCTGTTACACTCTGTATTTTGAAATATCTTGAAAATTAAGTACAGCGATGGATGTATTAAGTTGTGTGTAACTATAGGCCTACATGCGAATTGCTTTTCGTTGTTATACACACGAAACACCCTGTTGTATATATGTAGATAAAAAAAATGGTCTTCTCTCTAACAATTGCTATTATCGATTGTCATTTTATGATTATAATTGCCGTGTAACACAACAACAAAACAAAGAGTACAGAATAATCAGAATAATATTGCTGTGGATGTACTCAAAATATAGACAGACAGATTTCTGATATTTTAAAAAAGAAACAACCTATGTAGTCAATTTCTTAGCGTGTTTAGCATTAAAAATAATGTCTGGCAATACCGTATTGGACAGTTGTATTAGAGCAATGGTCAGCAAAGATTACGTCATATAAAATTCAGCCCGCAATACACAGTAAAGAAGAAGGAAGAAGGGGGATACCCAAACTGCTTATCGTTGAATGAACAAGTGATGGTTAAGGGGAAGAAGATCATGTCTTACTACTCCTCTGCCCTCTTTCTATGAGCGTATTCCGAATCTCACCGGTGAGCAATCCGATGGCATCACGGTGTTCCGAATTCCACCGATGACGTCAGTGATGCTCCACCGGTGTCGCACCGGTGCCATCAGCTTGCAGGGGTGGTGGCAGTCTCCATCAGCCGCCATCAGTGAATCTGATTGGTTCTTGTATAAGGCGGGCATTAGCAAACGAATGACATCGTGCACTGTTGCGTCATGGCGGTGTGTTCTGCTGTATTGTTTGTAATGAGCACAACGTAAAAACAATATGTTAATGGCTTATGAGCGAACATGTCAACGGACCAGTTATTACTACCGGTTCAAGAAATAAGTTGTTTATGATCTCTTTTCTTTGAACGAGATGGCAGTACGGAAATTTCGCAAAATTTTGCTAGCGTAGCACAGATAACAACTTACACAGTCGCCATGACAGCCATCGATCCTTCCAGCAGTTTTGTTCCTATTCCTCTGCAGCGTGACGTCATTATTGTCCACAGGTCCGGTGAGATTCGGAATACGCTGTATGTTAAGGTATGTATGTATGTATGTATGTATGTATGTATGTATGTATGTATGTATGTATGTATGTATGTATGTATGTATGTATGTATGTATGTATGTATGTATGTATGTATGTATGTGTATGTATGTATTTATTCACACTGCAATGGGTATATACCCGGTGGCAGTGGTAACTAATTACACTCAATAAAGACAATAATAAACACAATTAATAAAAAGTACAATTAATAATAATACTAATAATTAATACTAATAATAATAATAATAATAATAATAATAATAATAACAACAACAACAGGAACATCCTAAATTAAATGAAGCACGATCGGTTAAAATAACATTTAAAGTATATCTAATTTGTACTTAAACCTATGTTCGAACTAAAACCCATGAGAATTTTATATGACGTAATGCACAAGTACCTTTCAGCACTACACTCATTTCCCTGTCAACTCACTCACTGCACTGGAACTACGACACATTTCACTGATTCTATCTTGATTTCACTAACACTTCAAAAACATTTCACTGTTCAAATACTTTGCACTGCCACTATAAACTATAACGCTTCACTGACAGGAACACGTTTCACTTACTCAACACACTTCACTGACACAACATAATTCTTCATTGATAGAACACTTCAATAACAAAATATCAATTACACCTTTTAAATAGTGTGTTTAATATACTACCGTCTATTAGTAAAGTCCTTAAGCCTATTTTTAAACACATTTTTGGTTGTTGGTAAAGCCTTTAGTAAGTCTGCAGGTAAAGCATTCCAGTCCCTGATAGTACGATTGAGAAAAGAAAACTTTCCAGTGTCCGTCCTCTGTCTCCTTTCCCTCAATTTATAAGAGTGATCGTTCCTTGAAGAGTAATTTGGCGGCTGCAACCTATTTTTTTATTTCTCTCCAGGCAGGCTCACCTCTGTATGTTTTGAACAGTGCGCATAATCGAATTCGCGTTCTCCTGTCTCGTGAGTCAAGAAATGCCGACCACTGCGTTAGAGTAATAGATACTTCTGTGCGACCATAGCGTCTAGTTTACAAGGGTGATTCAGATTATACGGACATATCAGCTCTCAAATTGTAAATGGATATCTGTGTACTCGCACAGTAGTCCTATATGAATTCTCAGAAAATTTAAAGCTGAATTTTTGCCGGTTATTCCGTTTTCAAAGGAACTAGAAAACGAAATTTTTTTACTGATATTTAAAAATGTTATTTCACTCAAGCCTTTTTGATTTCTTCCTACTGTAACACAGAATTCTTAAGGAATATCATCTTCAAGAAAATTCTAACCAAGCAGTGCTGGTTTCAGTGGCTTTCAATTGATGACGCCTGATATTGTATACCTGGAGATTGTGTTGAGGATGTCGTTTGAACATAATAATAACGTAAGAATCATGTGACTGAATGCAGCTCGTCGCTGATGATAGAAGTTTGTGGGTGATTTTATCATCGTAGAATTGTATTCAGTGGCGGGAGTAGCATTGCAGACGGGTTTCCTCCGCATGCATATATTCATGTAGGAGACGGTGGCGTGCTCAAGACAAGAGAAACCCCCTTGGGAAGGAAAACGAGAGAATATTTTGATCGGATCGTATGGTAGCTACTGCACTGGGGTTTTTTTAGATGTTCGCGCCTTCCCCCATATCTATGCATGTTCATATATGTGAAAGGGGTTAGAGAGGAGGATGGAAGAATGGTAAAACGAGAGAGAGATAGAAAGGGATCACTGAATATTTAAGTGAAATGCCACAGGGATGTTTGGATAAAGAAAAATTTTTATACCACCTCCGTTGTACCACTAAAGTCTTATGTTTCTTACTACAGTAATCGGACCCCAAGACTTGACTTCGTGTACTGGGTGTTTCTCAAGTTTTTATCAATTTAAGTTTTCTGTTTTGCCGTTTCATTAAAACTGCTGTCACGGGGTTTGTTCGTATTACGGGGACACTCAACTTAAAAATTGGAGAAAAAGTGTCATAGAAATGAAAAATTAAATTTCTACACTAATTTACGTGACAGAACTAAATCAATATGCAGAATTCTTCTCCTATTCATTGAGAAGTCACAGTCAAATGGACAAAGCCAAAAAATAAAAAATGATAATTAAAAGTATCGGACAGTGCGTTTCTTACATCTACCACCATATGGTAGTACCTGAATGATATATGGTTACGTTTCTCTATGCGACATCACAGAAACGTAACCATGTCAATCAGGTACTATCATCGTGTGGTAGATGAAAGAAACTCACTGTCCGATATTACCCGAAGTCCGATATTGCCCGACTCTCCCCTAATGATTGATTAAAAATTGAAATATTTTTTATTTTGAAAAGTATTGGATCTAATGAGCTGAGATTATGCATGTTACTTTCCATGTGTATGTTAAACTTTTTGTCCAAATTTGAAAAAGATTGGTCAAATAGGAAAAAAGTTTCAAAATATAGTTGAGTGTCCCCTTAAGTGTAGATGTTTCTGTATCCTTGTGCGATATTCCAAGTTATCTCGAATATGAGAAATTTCCTATTTTTTTTTCTGCACTGTCTCTAACCAGTGAACAGTCCACAGAAAGAACATGCTAAGTCACTTTTCTTAAAGTTACAGGAGAGCATTTCTTAACCTTAATACACTGTTAATACATCAATAGTTTAACCTCATTTTGTTAAAGTCGGTTGGGATTTGCCATCTTAATTCCATCTTAATATCAATCCTGGAAAGACACAAGCAATTATATTAGGACACAAATGGCAAACCGACGCTGTAAAGCACATCAATATTTCCTCCGTTAAAGGAAGTACAGTGCATATCCCTTTCAGTTCTTCGGTAAAAAATCTTGGCATTCACATGGATAATAATCTCGACTGGGACATGCAAATCACAGAAACCTGCAGAAAATTATATTCTATTATCCATGTGCTAAAAAGGATAAATGTTTATCTTCCCTCTTGCTTAAAAAGTCCCTTGTGCAGACGCTTCTATTTCCCTATTTTGACTATGCTGACGTTTTACTGACTGACCTTTCCAGCGACAACAAAACGAAACTTCAAAGTGTCACAATTTGTGTGTACGTTTTGTAAGCAATGTTCGTAAATATGATCATATTACCCCATCCCTGGAAACAATAGGTTGGCTTAAACTAGATAAGAAAAGAAATTTACATTCACTTCTCTTTCTCTTCCAAATCTTGAACTCTTCTATTCCTTCGTACCTGTCTTCTCGCTTCACTTACTTTTCTTCCCACACAATCTGAACACACGCTCTCGTCATGAAACAATACTAACAATACCATCCCATCGTACCTCCTCATACTCATCCTCTTTCACAATAGCCCTGCGAAGACTCTGGAATTCGTTACCTGCTAGCATCAGAGACTGTCGAAATAAAACTCAATTCAAACGCAAACTTACTAGGCACTTGCTCAGTAATTGAGACTCGATCAGACATGGTTTTTTGTAAATGGTTCTCTTAATATATCACAAAATATTTCAATATCCGGTAACTTCATCACTACAGAATTTTGTTATTCTAGGTTTAATTTGTAATTAGTAAATACAAAAATATTCTTTGTTCTTAACTTCTATGATAAAATGTCTAGCTTTCATTAATCAGGTAATATTGTCGTACTTTAATTTTTATTGTAATTGTAATTGTAAATTTAATATTAATTGTAATTTCATTCTTCATATTATAGTTGTACTCCCCTGGTAGAGGGGCAGAGAAGGCCTGACGGCCTTATCTCTATCAGGTTAAATAAATAAATACTACTAATTATTATTCTCAGCGCCTCAATTCTTCCCCAATATAACGCCAGACATACAGCATGATTGTCAAAGATTGCACCATCAGACACTGATCTTTCCTTATTTTTCAGTGGTTTACTTTACTTAAATTTTAGTATTATCCTCCTACCTACGTCTCGGCATCTCCAAAGGTCTTTCTCCCTCTGGTGTCCCAACTAACACTCTATATGCATTTCTGGATTCGCCCATACGTGCTACATGCCCTTCCCAACGTCTGCACTTAATGTCCCTAATTATGTCAGGTGAAGAAAACGATGCGTGCAGTTCTCAGTTGTGTAACTTTCTCCTTTCTCCTATAACTTCATCCCTCTTAGCCCCAAATATTTTCCTAAGAACCTTATTCTCATACACCCTTAATCTCTGTTCCTCTCTGAAAGCTAGAATCCAAGTTTCACAACCATACAGAACAACCGGTAATATAACTGTTTTATAAATCCTAACTTTCAGATTTTTTGACAGTAGACTAGATGACAAAAGCTTCTCAACCGAATAATACCAGGAATTTACTTACAAGTTACATATAAATGGCTTTTAAGGAACCCGCAGGTTCATTGCCGCCCTCACATAAGCCCGTCTTCGGTCCCTATCCTGTGCAAGATCAATCCATCATCACTCTATCATCATATTCCATCTACCTCAAATCCATTTTAATATTATCCTCCCATCTACGTCTCGGCCATAATAACAGGCATTTCCCATATTTATTCTGCGTTTAATTTCCTCCCGAGTGTCATTTATATTTGTTACTGTTGCTCCAAGATATTTGAATTTTTCAACCTCTTCGAAGAATAAATCTCCAATTTTTATGTTTCCATTTCGTACAATATTCCGGTCACTAGACATAATCATATACTTTGTCTTTTCGGGATTTACTTCAAAAACCTATCGCTTTACTTGCTTCAAGTAAAATTCCCGTGCTTTTCCTAATCGTTTGTGAATTTCCTCCTAAAATATTCACGTTATCCGCATAGACAAGAAGCTGACGTAACCCGTTCAATTCCAAACCCTGTCCATTGCTTCATGAAATAAAAATCATTGTCGTTTTATTATTTTCTAGTGCGAAATAAATAAAACTGAATTGGATATGGGAATATTTTATGATATTCCTCCACGGACCTTCCAGTAATAGTACGCAATTAAAGTTTTATGAAATGTTATACATAACCATTTTTTTCTAGCCTCTACGGATATTACTAACCTAATTCAATATTTCCCTTGATTGATATACAGACGCTAAATAATTACACACAAAATAGTACCGAAACAATGCGAGTTTTTAATAAAAAAAAAGCCTGTCTGTAGTAGCGAGGAATGTGGTTTTTATATTTAACTGCACTTGGATCCGAATTCTGTGATTGAAATTGGAAGTATGGGACTGCGAGAAGTTGATGCGTTTCATTAGGAACGTTTAGCAGTGCAAGTGCTCCGCTTCGCATTGCAAATCTGTATTTCACAACTCGCTGCGAGTAATTTAGGGAGACCCAATTGTAACAGTAAACAACATACTTGTTATTGGAATGTTTCATGTTTACAGAACAACTATTAATTAATATCAACTGAGCCGTTAACAGTCATTAGCACCAACATTACGCCTCTAACTTCCCTCCGATGATTCGGTCCATTATTAGTGCATAATGAACTTTAAAGAGAGCTATCGCTGTTTGGCCATGTTTTAGCACATTACCCTCTTATTTTCTGCATTTCATGCATTCGCATTGTTTGATTATCTAGTACAGCTGTACAGTGACGCGGACACAGGCGAAACAATATCCTGAACAGAATGAGGTGGCGCACCGTTGTCAATACGACTACTTTCATATCACATTTTCTAAACTGTCAGTTCAGTGGACTTTCACTCACAAAATTCCGAAATTATACCATCGTCATCATCATTATTATAATCAAAAGCATAACAAAATGATAACAATAACCATCATCGTCATCTAAATGAATTCAAGTGGAAATTAAATGCAGAATACATATGGGAAATGCATGCTTTTATTCGGTTGAGAAGCTATTGTCATTTAGTCTACTTTCAAAAAACTGAAAGTTAGAATATATATAGTACATTATGCAACGAGCCTATAATGAAGGTAATTAAGAAGTGAGTATGGATATTTATGAAACGAGCGCAAGCGAGTCTCATAATTTTCATATGAGCTTCTTAATTACCATTATAGGCGAATTTCATACCACTGTTTATGCTCGACCATATTTCTAACTTGATATTATTAATTTTATTGTGTCTGACCTGGAGCAATGTCCCGTATATTGTGAGATGTGCGCAGACGCGACGCGAAAGTATTGATTTTTTCCAAGGAACAGATATCCACATTGACCTTGCTAGGCCATAAGAACCTACAGAGATAACATTGAAATAAAATTAGACATTTAAAAACGAGATGACAAATTGTATTTATTTGAATATTATTTACAATTAACGCTAATTATTATAGTAACAGAACATAACCTTCTGCGACAGTATTGGATTTCCAGCCTCCGTGACTTTTCGCTAATTCTCTTTCGATTGCATATCCGAGAATAATCGATACTTGCGGTTTTATAACGGTAGAAAGCTGACCTGTAATTGGCTGAACAGTTGTAACCTGAGTCGTCATTGGCTGAAAGACCTGACCTTTAATGAGTAGGTGTACTTTAATGACATGCATTAAAGGTCTGCTACCAGGTGTATAATTACTACATTTCGGCGTGGTCGAGCATAAAAACAGTTAATATACAGGTAGTTCTGTAAGCATGTGAATAGTAATAGTTTTATTTTCCCTGGCAGAGTTAAGGCCATCAGGCCTTCTCTTCCACTCAACCAGGATCAAATCACACACAGAAAAATACATACCGGTATAAAAATATTAACTTAAAAACAATAATAAACATAAGAAAGAGAGATTGAAAACATATACGCAATCAGTATTAACTTTAAAATAACAATAATAAAAATATATATATAATAAAAAAAGAGACTGAATACATAATCACAAACAGGAAAATACATTCTAGTAGGCCTATACAAGTATTAACTTAAAAAAAAAATTAATACATATGAATATACATTGTATTCTTCACCTGACGTAATTAGGAACATTAAATCCAGACGTTTGAGATGGGCAGGGCATGTAGAACGTATGGGCGAATCCAGAAATGCATATAGACTGTTAGTTGGGAGACCGGAGGGAAAAAGACCTTTGGGGAGAACGAGACGTAGATGGGAGGATAATATTAAAATGGATTTGAGGGAAGTGGGATATGATGATAGAGATTGGATTAACCTCGCACAGGATAGGGGCCGATGGCGGGCTTATGTGAGGGCGGCAATGAACCTCCGGGTTCCTTAAAAGCCAGTGAATAAGTATGTCTGCTTTCAAAAGACTGAAAGAACATATAAAACAGTTATATTACCGGTAGATATATATGCATGTGAATTTGAACTGTTACATTGAAAAAGCAACAGAGGTTAAGAATGTTCGATATTAAGGTGTTTAGAAAAACATTTGGGGCTAAGAGGGATGAAATTATATAAGAATGGAGAAAGTTACACAACACAGAACTGCACGCATTATATTCTTCACCTAAAATAATTAGGAACATTAAATCCAGACGTTTGAGATGGGCAGGGCATGTAGCACATATGGGTGAATCCAGAAATGCGTATAAAATGTTAGTTGGAAGACCTGAGGGGGAAAAAACCTTTCGGGAGGCCGAGATGTAGATGGGAGTATAATATTAAAATTGATTTGAGGGAGGTGGGATACGATGGTAGAGACTGGATTAATTTTGCTCAGGATAGGGACAGATGGCGAGCTTATGTGTGGACGGCAATGAACCTCCGGGTTCCTTAAAAGCCATTTGTAGGTAAGTAAGGAATCTTTATCTATTCTATAACAAATATGTTTATATCGACGTTTTAATAGGACTAGGTCTATACCACATTTTTTAAAACTGTCTTGTCGGTATTTACGGGTTCTATCATTTCTTAATTTGTTAAATTAAATTATAATTTAATTTTAATGTAATTATTATTATGTGTGGATCTATGTTCTCTTTATTTAAAATATATCACAGGCTAATCTCTTATGATTTACATTATTGTATGCTTTCTAAAAATCGAGTTGTATCACTGCCAGATTCAAACTAGTGTTGTCTTGTACTTGTTAGTTGAAATAAAAATTGATCCAATCTTGTTGGTACTATAATGATATTGCATCTACTCTACACGAACAATAATATTGTGCAACATACCTGATATTGACGTTCGTCCTAGACAACACAATCCGAAATTAATGGCATAATAATTCAGTTTGCTTCGAAATGTTGGATAATCAAGACGCTAATGTCCTCAAATAATTGTTAAAGCTACCATTGCAACTCTAGAACACTTTCTTTCTATTTGTTGAGCAACACCTCATATGTCTAATTTTTATCCTTTATATTTTTATATTCATTCGACATGACATTCCATTAAGCTACTAAGGTTTTGTAAAGTTGTACGCATGTACAATAATTTTACCTGGGAAGGTCATAATAACGACCTGTGTATTAGGTTGTCAATTATCTTCGTACACAATCAACTCTATTAATTTGGAGTGATTTATTAAAGGATGCATTCAAGACTAATTTAGAAAAATGTTAAACGAATTATCCTTGCACCAAAAACGGATGTTCTCTGAACCAAATGGTCATATGTTAATTATTTGCATGTAATAACAATTAATAAACATGTTAAAGGAATTATCATTGAACGAAATGAGTGGTCTCTGGACCAAAATGATCGCATTTGAATTATTTAAATACAATTTAAATTAAGTGACATATTAAACGATTTATCCTTCATCAAACACTTATGTTCCCTGGACCAGATGTCCTATTTTAATTATGTAATTACTTTATATTTATTTGTAACAAGTGCAGCGGAGCGCACGGGTACGGCTAATTCATTTATAAAGTTCTTCACATATGTCATAATTCAGTTTGTACAAAATATTCGTCTGTAATATTTTGCAGTTGTTCCTTTCATAGGTTTTAACCCTTCTGTTACCAAGAGGGGTAATAGGATTACCCGACTGATAATATTTTCATATTATTTTCGTTTTTCTCCATATTTCTTTTTGAAATTCCATGTATTTGTCCTTTTATGTCTACCAACAATTTCAATTAAGAATAACTGAAGTAATTAATGTATTTTAAGGTGCAGTTCACATTATTCATGTGGGGTGATCTTATTACCTCCCTTTATTAGTAGTAAGTTATGAAAATCCTAGGTAGTAGGAGGGTTATTATTATTATTATTATTATTATTATTATTATTATTATTATTATTATTATTATCCAAATATTGAAACCCTATTTTACCTTTGGTATATTAGGGTTGTAGTTTGTTACATGTGAAATACATTATGTAGAGATAATACACAATTTTAAAGAATTAATAGTAGGTCTGAGTCATAGTTACAATATAAATACGCTAATTAAGATACAGTAAACAATACTAAATACGTTATGCAATAATTACTTTCAGCTAAAACAAAATGAAATAAAATTAGAAATTATAATCGAAGGTGTAGAGAAATTGCAAGATTGTTACATTAATTTGTGATTTTATACATAATTTTAAGCAATAGTAATGCGATAATGCACAGAATTGGCTTAGTTATTAATAAAACACCTATTATATAGTTGGTTTGCGATAGTAAAAAATAAAAACAAAATTACTTATGGTTACAAACTATGTACCTGTCATCAAATACTGAACAATATAAAATCTATAATACAAACATACAGGGACATCACTTTATTTTTACTAACATTTTTAACATTAACCTGGCTATACTCGGAAGCACTGTTACCTCCCTTCCATTGCAGGAGTTTGGAGTTGCTAGTGCAATATGTAAACAAATCATTTTACTAGCTATAGGCTGAGAGAAAAGTAGTGTATCTATTTATGTTACAGGGAAATATAATATTACGATTTTCAGTTTGGCCAATACTTTACAGTATTTTATCAAAAAACAGTAAAATAATAACAATTTGTTTTTTTACAAACTCAACTCTTCAGGCGGTTATATACATTATGTAATGTCTACTTTATTCAGCATAATATTAACCTAATTTATTCTTGAGAATTTTGTGAGCATTTTCGTAAGAAACCCCAATTTCTACAGCTAACTTCTTGACCGAATAATTAGGACTTCGCTGCATCCTTTCTATAGCATCTTCTGTCACCTTTGTTTGCCATCTTACACTTTTCTTTCTTTCTGTACACTCTGTTGCTCTAAATTTATCTACCAGATTAATGATATATCTACGAAAATTTTCCGTAATGATATAACCAGGAAATTGTGAAAAAAAAACTGTTGTTCACATTCCGTTATATTGCAATTCCAGTTTCCATCATCGTCCTTCATACCTACAAACTGTAAACCAAAACTCTTGTTTAAATAATGCTGTTAAGTACCGTGCCATATTATAGGGTACCGTATTTCGGTAACTCTAATCTTCACTTGTGCTCAGTCCGCACAGATAAATTCAGTTATGCTACACACCATACCTGTGTGAAAATAAACTTCAATAATATAAGCTCTTTCTTCTATAAAAATGCAACATATTTCTGAAACACACTGTACTCTGTAATGTTTATTTCACTGCTAGCAACAGCGGCCGTAAGTTTGTGTGACTGACGTTAGCACGGACATTAGTAAAAGGGGTTTGAGTCAAGTACATTTAGAAACGCATGTACAATAAAAATTGAAGTAAAAATAAAATGATGTCCCTGTAGTTATTGTTGTTATTAGCTACTATTATTATGTCCCAAAGAGAGACACGTTGTTTTAGATAGTGCATTAGGATTTTATATCATCATTCATTTACATACAATTAATAGCTACAGTCTTGCGTGGATGTAGTGTATAAACTCTGTGAATTGTTTGTAACAACATTTTTTCCTAAGAAAATGGTAAAGGGGTGTGCAGTAATTTAAATTGCAGTCCGAGATATGATATCTTAAAAAGTGTCTTTTCCTTTAGTAGGAGGGTTAATTTAATTTTATAAAATATATCAACGTTGCCTTTGAAGCGTTTAATCTTCAGCACCATGATTATGATAAGGCGTATAATTGAATTGAAAGGACGTCAGCTTTAATTGCAAGTTAATTTAACAAAGTAAATAATCTACAAGCGATTGGTTTAAACTCGTAAAAAATATCGTTGTAGATCTGCATGGTTGCTGTTCGGTATATGCGAAAGGAAATTGAGTTATTAAATTACGGAGTTCGCAGATAATCTGTTTGGTGTATCCCTCCTCCAGAGTCATACAGCATAAAACTCACTTCTTCTCGTGCAGCAAAACAAACAAGAGGAGAAAATCAAATATTGGAGAACGTTACATGCAAAATTTCAATTCATCGTAGGAACAAACTCTTCAAATAGAGATGAAATCGATTATGCTAAATTAATAACAACTTTACTGCACTATTTTCTCTCTTTTCTCGTTCAGCAACCAGAACAGAGAACAGCATTTCAATCCGCCGTAACAAGAGTAAGAAAAAGTACTTCTCCTCAATATCCCTTCCAATTCTCTACAAATAACATTCGAGTCGTGTGTCTATTTGTCCAAAGTTTCGACGACGGAGTAGACGACGACCCCATTTTTAGATCACTTGATGTAGCAAGAACTACCAGAATAAGTGATCTCTGTTTCTGGGACGTCAAGACTCTAAGCTCTATCTTTCAAACTTGCGCGATTCGCCTTCACAATGTCAGTCTATTCAATCGCGCAGATTCCATTGCGAAGTAAGGAGTACCTACTACTGAAATACAATGAAGTGTACTTGAGAAAACTTCTCCTAACAGTAGAAAGAACTTTCTCCTCTTTTAGACTCTATGAACTGGTTTTAAGGATTCATTTAAAGCTGAATTCTGTATTGGATCAGTGATCGAAGTGCAATACAAACAAAGAATGTAAGTAGCAATATAATAAACCCAATATACCCTCTATATTTTTGGATGCTTTTAGATTGATTGCTCCAAATAATGTTCACGAAATGGAAGATCTTTTTCCTTATTAACCCTCTAGTTGCTCTAGAATTTTATACTGCTTATCTGGGATACTTTTTACCCCCAAGAATATTTGTTGTAAAATATAATTAGGTTCTTTTATAACTTAATGCATTATATATATATATATATATATATATATATATATATATATATATATATATATTGTAATAGTACATTATGCAACGAGCCTATAATGATAGTAATTAAGACGCGAGATGTTTATGAAACGAGCGCAAGCTAGTTCATAATTTTATACGAGCGTCTTAATTACCGTTATAGGCAAGTTTCATACGACTTTTTATGCTCGACCATATTTCTAACTTGGGCTGCCGAACATTGAAATCTTTCAAATCCAAGTTAGAAAATTATCTTATGACGAGTTGCCAAACTAACTTACTATTATGACAAGTATTGTATTGCATGTTTCCACGTATTCACATTTTTTTATGTTCTAGTGATATTTAACTTATTTTATATTTTTGTTTTCATATTTTCCGATAAGGGTATATTTCTAATGTGATAAGTTGAGCTATATATAAACATAATTTTCCTTACTGTGTGTACTTAAAAATATTGTATTCATTGTATGCTTTGTACTACACTATTTTATTACTACTATTAGTATTATTATTACTATTAGGCCTGTTATTATTATTGTTATTATTATTATTGTTATTATCATTAGGCTATTATTATTATTATTACTATTCTTATTTATTATTATTATTATTATTATTATTATTATTATTATTATTATTATTATTATCAATAATTGTCTTATTTTTATACTTTGTATGCCTCATTTATTTTTGACCTGATGTTCACATTTTATTATGCTCTATGTTATATATTATGTCTGATTTCTTCTTACTTGTTGTTTACATTTTATTATTATTATCTTGTTCAGTTTTGTGTGTAAAATTTTAGTGTACTTTGTAAATTTGTAGTGTTTTTGTAACGCAGTTTTTACTCCTGGTTGAGTGTTAGAGAAGGCCGTATGGCCTTAACTCTGCCAGGTTAAATAAATCATTATTATTATAATTATTCATTTTATTCTTATCTGACTGAGGAGCGGAACTGACCTTGTACAATATATCGTAAATTGTGAGATGTGCGCAGACGCGAAAGTATTGATTTTTTCCGAGAAACAAATGTCATTGACCTTGATATAATCTAGAGAGTAAAATAAACATTAATCGTGATATAATCTTGAAATTGATTTGGACATTGAAAAACGAGATGACAAATTGAATTTATTTGAATATTATTTACACTTAACCTAATTATTATAGTAACAGAACATAACCTTCTGCGACAGTATTGGATTTCCAGCCTCCGTGACGTTTCGCTAGCTGTCTTTCGATTGCATATCCGAGAATAATCGATACTTGCGCTTTCATATTGCTACAATGGTGTTTTCTGATTGGTGGAACACCTGAAATTTAATGAGTAGGTGTACTTTAATGAGGTCCATTAAAGGGCTACTACCAGGTGTATAATTACTACATTTCGGCATGGTCGAGCATAAAAGAAATTGAAAATTTTTAATGCATTTAGAATTATTCACTGTATTTAACCAATGAATGAACTGATGAATTTAATCAGTTTAATGGTAGACTACTTATTCTGTATCTGTGTTTTTATTTTTTTATTTATCAGAGAAGATTAAGAAATAATGGTGGTTAGCCCATGTACTGGGTTTTTGCCGAAAGGGAGAATTACTGAGAATTGATCGTCATAATAAAATTCGCTCTATGATTGCCAATGAACTTCGCCGGGCTGATAAGTATGAGGTGTACGAGGAAATTGGGTGCCTTTCTGCTGAAGGTTTAACTCGAAGAGCAGATATCATTATTATACACAGAAAAAAAATTGTGGACTCATTCTCGATCCCACAGTCCGTTTTGAGAACAGCGAGGAACAACCTAGAGAAGTCTGCAAAGAAAAACGGGCAATTTATCTGCCATGCTGCAGCGATTTGGGGACCAAATATAACATCAAGACATGGGACGTTAAGGAATTATGATTGGGACTAGATGCACAATCACACGAGAGTCCTTAGAAGTCCTCCGAAAATTAAAAGTTCCTGACAGCACCCTGGACATGATATCCTCCACTGCACTGAAGTCATCGATTAGCATAATTAATCATCACTTATATTCTTTATAAAATGTAATTTGTCTTGTAGCCTAAATCGTTTGTTGCATTTCCAATAAATTTCTCAATGATAGCCTACCTAACTTGGGTTTCTATTAAAGAAAAATTGATTTAAATAAACTAAATTAAAAAATATAAATAAAAATATTCATTTAGAATTGATTAGGAGGCCGATTATTAAACCCTGGTCGGGACGGCTATCAACTATAGAACTGAAAATATGAATTCTCTGCATTTATCTGAACCAAAATGTAAAACCAATGCAGCTTTTTATCATAGCATAAGTCAAGGTCCCAGATTATGAAACAAATTTGAAGGGTACACGAGAATAACGATCAAGATCCATTTTAGAAAGTTTCGAGAAAAACGAATTTTAAAGTTTAAGCACTTAATACTTTGTTATGTGTGTATTTAATAGAAATTGACGTAGTGAGATGTCAAGAACGGTGATTTCTTATTACTAGCTAGACCAGATGATGGTACTTCCTTTCCACTATAAGATAGCATTATTAACTCAATTTCGATTTTTGATGGACCTTGATCGTTTTTCCAGTGTACCCTTCATTTTATTCCAATAATATTTCAACCAAGAATCCTCTCCAAATTAATAAAAAAAATTGTATTGGATTTATAGTTTGGGTTAAAAAATATTAAACACTATTTAATCTATATTCACTCTCAATTTTAATTGTATTTTTGTCTGTATTGGAATCCCCTCCTGAGCACGAGTCTTACTCATTCAGGAGTGGGCTAGTTTATCTTTCATTGTATTTATTAATTTGTATTCATTTCAAACTTACTAGCAATAAAAATAAATAAATAAATAAATAAACAAATAAATAAATTTACCTAAAAGAGCGAAATATGCAAGAAGAGTCTAAGATAACAAATATACGAAGAAAAGTAATTAAAATATAAAAAAGTAACTGCAAACATTAATGTATGTGGCTAAAAAAGTAAATCATATAATTTGATAGTTACTGTGAATAGAATAAGCCTATACCACAAGCACAATCGTAAAACGGATAAAAAGAATACGTGGTTATTCAACCATTTACTTAACTTCGTCTTGAAGACCGTCAGTAAAATGCAGGAAGTAACTTAATTTGTATATCACTTAAAGTGTTTGAGTATATATGGAAAATATTTCTCAAAGTATTAATTCGCACACAAATTGTAAGTAGTCACTTCGTGAAATACGAATTTCGAGCCTACATCGTGTTACAAATACTCAAGTTTTCCATATATGGAGTCTAGTATATTACAGCCTACTCCATTCATTCTCTTTTACCTTTCTAAATCTTTTGATATCCCTCAGTGGATGGTACACTGTGAAATGACAGAAATTGATCATAGTTTATTAGCTCTCACAGACATCAATGGACGCCAAAATCTTTTGTACCGGTACCTTTAAAACTCCTCTCCTTCCGCTTGTCAAACTTGATTCATTAGCCACATTATTGATGGTAGGTGTATTTCTATATGAATGACTGACATAAGAATTTAGTAGAATTAAAATTAAGTGACAAAAATTCTGACATTTATACAGTAGCCTACAATTTAATAGCAAGGATGCTTCTTCATAAGTATTCACTGGCCAGGCACTGAATTCCATTGTTTCTTACACAAGGCAGATGTATATACTGCATTACAACTTTACAAAAGAAAACACTTACTTTGTGCTGACGTTGATTGTGGCTGAAGAGGACAAACTTGGCTGTACTGAGTCTGAAAACAAATTTAAAAGGAAATTAGTTAAATTAAATAAACAAAGAAAGAAGTGAGCGTGCAAATATAACTTAGGAGGAGTAATTTAGAGCGGTGATTTTCATGACATCTAAATTCATGTTAATAATGAGATAATACTAATACTAATAATAATAATAATAGTAATAATAATAATGCTAACTATTAGTAGTATTAGTATTAACACTGAGCGAATAAGGTAATTAGGAGATAATGCTTTTTTGTATTTGTTGTGTGTTTGTTTCTATTTATGTTTTATTTATTTATTTATTTATTTATTTATTTATTTATTTATTTATGTCTATAACAGGGCAAAGTTCCAATTACAATAGACAGTAAAGATTTGTTAAAAAAACACAGAATTGCATATAACATGAAAAAAGATATAAAACAGAAACAAATGTAAGTTACAAGTGTAATTACAAATTAAAAAATTGAAAATGAAAAAAAAAAACAAATAGATACTACCTAAATAAAAGACACAGATATAGATATAAATGAAAAATACCAAATAAAAATAAATTAAAAAGAGTTAAGTATAGATATCATAGCCAAAAATGTAAAATGTAGCTATATTTGGCAAATTACAGAGCAAATATAACACTATGTTAATAAATTCAGTATACAGTATTATACAGTAGGATTAATAGGCTTAATTTATTTATTTAAGTAATTCACCACTACAGAACACGTGTTCCAACCAGCATGATACCTGACTACAACTACAACCAACGTGCAACTAGAATCCAACATATCATGAAACCATTGCTGTATATAACTTTTTCTTGCACATATTGTACGATAACGATAAATCTAAATCCTGTTTATTTTATAGATGATTGTAAGTTCGAAGTATTAATAAAAGTGGAGACATTTTATGAGATTGTGTTTTTGATGTCTGTAAATAAAAGAGAGATCGCTTTCTCAAATTTGATTTACCAACATTGAAACTAATTAACTGTAGAAGATCAGGGTTGTCTATTAAACCATTTATGGTTTTGAACAAATACATTTATTGCGCGTATATATGTTTTTTATTTATTGCAATTTTAATAAGGAATTGAATTGAATTGTGTGTATATAGTGACTTTTATTTCCACTTTAACCACTACATACCCGACAACAATGTGACTATTATTCTTAACAGTTCACCCTACAACAATGGGTATTCCACTCGACACAGCAACACAATAGTCGTTATTGCACTCCACACGTCGACAATGACAATATACGACGTGTATTATTGAGAATAACAACAATGTACTCCTCATTTCAATTAATGTTCACAAAGCACTAAGTGCAGAAGAAAACTGTCAATTCTCAGTTCACAGGTCGCTTGCCTTGGCTATTTCTTCTAGCTCACTGTTCAAGTTCACTGCACATCGAACTCAGGTGTTCCGAACTACGTCGCACTCGCCTGGTGGACACTGTCACAGTTATGGACTCACTCAGATTCACTGCACGTCGAACCCAGGTTCCCAGATGCGGTTGACTACACGTCGAACCTTTGTCTTCCAGATCCGGTTCACTGCACGTCGAACCTCTGTCTTCCAGATCCTGTTCACTGCACGTCGAACCCGAGTCTTCCAGATTCGGTCCGCTGTGTACGTCGAACTCAGGTCCCCCTTGCCCGCTGCTGTCCAAGCCTAGCTAGACTTGAAGGCTGACTGACTTCCGAAGAGCGACTCACTGTCTGCCACTAGCGTTTTTATTTATTACACCATAACTCTGGAATCTTCGCGAGGAATACGCTTCTAGATGTTCCCTTGCTCTCTCCGCTCCGCGCTGTCACCGCAGCCTTCTCCCCTCGCTCCGTATCGCGCTACAGCTCGAACCGAAGCTCGAGTTTCCGTTTCCCCGCGCCTTTCTTCTCACTAGATTCGTGCGCAACTCCCTGACGCGACCGGAATATTCTAGTATGGCGCCACAGTATATATGTTTCACTGTGTTCTTTTCTTCCATATCTTATATTTATTTTATTTTTATTATTTTTTATTATATTTTATAATTTTTGTAAAGATTAGTTCTAATTGTGATAATTAATGGTAAAAGTAGTAATAATAAAAATGATTGTTGTTTCCTATTTTATTATTAGTAGTATTCTTTTTGTTTTCTTTGAAGATTCAAATTGTGCAGTCTATAATTATAGCACGAATGGCTGTACATGCTCGTGCGAAGGATCTTATGTACGTGAGTTCCTATAGTTTTGTGTATCAATGAAAGCACTTTATTCATTCAGAAACAGTTTAATAGAATCAGTAAAGTATAATATGTTGTAATAGTATTATGCGTTACAAGAGCGGTATGTTGAAGTTTTCATGTTCGAGGAAAAGTTGGAAAAAGCGAAACGTAGTTGAACTTTTTTAATTTCCGAGAATTGAAAGAAAACATACCGCTCGTGTATCGTACATTATTTTGTGCGAAGATCGTTTATTACATACCTGAAAGAGGAATTTCTAATTAGTTGCAATGAAATCTCCATCTTGGTTTCTGTTCAATGACGGCAAATTTGCAAAACAAAAATATCTATCTTCAACATTGTTGCTTTAAAATGTTTTCTGTGTTTACTATACTCCAGCAGGCCGTGATATATGTCTGTCTTTTTTATCCCCCAGTCTATGATGAGTCTGGAATCTTGTTGATTTTTTCACGGCTTCCTTAATGTTACTTGTATCACGAATGCAGTAACTTTAGTGGAATTTTAGAGTTTACTTAATTTTTGCAAATATTTAAAAACAATAATTAACAGTGCAATTTAGGTGAAATTGCAGTGGTAAGTTTCCAATTTATAATTATTACTATTTTGAACGTCTCTAAAAATAATATGTTAAAAGCCTAAAGCAATAAAATCAATATGTCACTTAAGCGGTAAGAAGAGGGAAATTGTTATGTGTGTTAGGTTGGGAATACTGAATGTGGAATTTTAGACTTTCCGCGGATTGGTTTTGTGCGGAAACCAAGCAAATACGCACGATCTCGCACAAAATTACATAAATTTATGTGTAAAACATTGATTATTAAAAAAAGAGATGGATTACAAATATAAACCGCGCGAGTACTGGTGTAATAAATTAAGGCGCGAGGACTGAAAGGTTAAATAAGTGTTTAGAATGTTTTATTAGATATTAGCGTCATAACTTAAATAACTAAATAAATTTAAGTATGTATTTAGTACGATACAGGAGGCACGGACAAATAAGGGTAGAAAAGATTGGATTTCTATAAATCAATGACGGTACCTGTTCTCAGGTATGGCTGCAAACATTGGATCTCATTCCTTAAGTAAATTTCAGAATAATTGAGGAAACTAAAATGAAATTTTACGACGAGTTAAAGTAAGACAAGGCTAAAATATAAAAAATGAGACCACAAGACAAGGGCTGGTAAATTACAGATAAATAAAACGTCAAAATTAATGAACACGGACAAGCATAATAGAAACATCGGAAAGAACGGATGACAAGACAAATAACACGATGTCATCTAAGAGGAAAGGGACCACTCAGAAGGTGGAATGAAGTATGAAACCGGAACGGACAGTGGCTCAGTGTACGAAGTGCGGAAGAAGAAGAAAATATATAAAAGCATTGTCCGCTCCATTATTACTTACGTCTAACATTTGTGCAGAAACTGGAAGAAAACAATACTGCAACAGTTAAGAAGAAAGTCTTGAAGTCTACGACGGGTATAATACTGTCCCACAATAACGGAAGGCCTAAATACAGAGTGATTCAGAATAAATAATAAATATTTAATGGATGTATTTTACTTGGTTATACGTTCTATCAATTATTGGGTTATTTAGCGTCGATGGAATTGGTGATTGAGAGATGGTATTTGGCGAGGTGAGGCCGAGCGATTCACCGCAATTACCTGACATTCACCTTACGGTTGGGGTAACCTTGGAAAATACCCAACCGCGTACTCAACCAAAGCGGGAATCGAACTCTCGTTGGAACGCAATTCCGGATCAGCAAGCAAACGCGATACTCCTCGAGCTACGCCGGTAACTTTTAATGGATGGTAGTATGAACTATACTTACTGGCTCTTAAGGAACCCGGCGGTTCATTTCCGCCCTCAGATAAGCCCGCCATTGGACCCTATCCTGAGCAAGATTATTCCATTCTCTATCATCATATCCCACCTCCCTCAAATACATTTTAATATTATCTTCCCTTCTACGTCTCGGCCTCCCCAAAGGTATTTTTCCCTCCGGCCTCCCAACTAACACTCTATATGCATTTCTGGATTTGCCCATACAGTACGTGCTACATGCCCTGCCCATCTCAAACGTCTGGATTTAATGTTCCTAATTATGTCAGGCGAAGAATATAATGCGTGCAGTTCTGTGTTGTGTAACTTTCTCCATTCTCCTGTAACTTCATCTCTCTTAGCCCCAAATATTTTCCTAAGCACCTTATTCTCAAACACCCTTAACCTATGTTCCTCTCTCAAAGTGAGAGTCCAAGTTTCACAACCATAAAGAACAACCAGTAACATAACTGTTTTATAAATTGTAACTTTCAGATTTTTCGACAGCAGACTGGATGATAAAAACTTCTCAACCGAATAATAACAGGCATTTCCCATATTTATTCTGTGTTTAATTTCCTCCCGAGTATCATTATATTTGTTACTGTTGCTCCAAGATACTTGAACTTAGTATGGACTATTCTGAGTAGTATATAAGAAGAGCTTCTTTTTCAAAACTAAACATGTCCACTTGACTAAATTTTTATGAGGATCCAAAAACTTACATCTTCTGAAACAAAGAAATATTTTGAATTTTTTTATTTCAAATAACAAAAGTATACAGAGAGCATGATATGTTATATGAATAGGAGGACTGAGTCTTACGGTACTCTAGTAATTGCGTCCACACGTGTGGAGTAACGGTTAGCGCGTCTGGCCGCGAAACCAGGTGGCTCGGGTTCGATTCCCGGTGAGGGCAAGTTACCTGGTTGAGGTTTTTTCCGGGGTTTTCCCTGAATCTAATATGAAGAAATGCTGGGTAACTTTCGGTGCTGGACCCCGGACTCATTTCACCGGCATCATCACCTTCATCACATTCAGATACTAAATAATCTTAGATGTTGATAAAGCGTCGTAAAAGTAACCGAATAAAATAAAAAAACTAAAATCCACGATGAGCTAAACTTGCCAACGTAGACGAGTTCATTGCTCGAGTGGCTAGAAACCTGTACACGGAAGCCCGTGGCAGCCCCAACCCCCTGATATCAGGCCGTGGCTGCTGGCGAGTATACTCTGTCTCTTTCTTCCTGCTGCAAGACGGGGCATATCGTTAAGCACTGCTTACCCTTTACCCATTTCAGCGAGTGCTGACGACCACTGCTCTACACCCATTAAAAATTGAAGACATGTTAATATGAACTTTTCTACTCACAATAGTTATCTTCTCCTAAAGAATTTACTATTTCTCCTGAAATTGCACATTATGACGCAGAATGAAGCGAAAAAGAAGATATTGGTTCAACAAGCGACATAACCCTGAGTGCACAATCAAGAAAAATGTTCATAGCATGTTGTCATAATCGCGAAAACACAAAATTCTACCAAATGTTAACTTTAGGAAAACCAATGAAAGATGACGCAAAGATAATTTATGATCCCCATCATACAATGTGTGAGCAGCATGGGATGAAAATAAATGGAAACAAATGAAGAGCATAGTTATCGGAAGAAAACTAAAGAAGGTAAACATGAGAATTCGAAATGAGACAGCGGAACAAGTGGACGGCTTCAAATACTTGGCGTGTACTACTCGGTGTTCATTTCAAAGTGTGTCATGACGCCACTATTGTGAGTCAGCGATTTGAAGCGAGTTTCAGCTTTTATGTCAGAGAATTTGCCTATTAATCAAGGCGTTCAATCTAAACTTGAAAACGTGTATGGTATAATTTGAACATCGTAGCAACAGATGGTGGTCTGTACAGTCTGTGTGCTAACATAACCTCTTTCGAACTGTGTTTTGCGCGGGCAAGTCGTACGCAGGGTATTTACTATCATCGATTGCGTACGGCAACAAATTAAATGCTCCGTGTCCATGTTGACCGTGGAAGTTAATGTCAACAAATATGTAAGTAATCGTCTTACCCCTATCCCCATATCCCGACAGTAACAAAAAAACTCACCTCAGTACGTGTTTCCAAACAGTTCGCATTCTTGCCACTACCGGCGTTACCATACGTATCGGTAAGTACTCTTCAGAATGAACGCCGTACTTGCCAGGAAACCTCTCTGGCACATAGGTAATACGCCTTTGCGGAAGTGTAGGAAGATTGAATTCTCTAGGCTCATCGACTAGCCACATGACGGCATACAGCGAACCATGACACACTTTGAACTGAACACGCAGTATAAATAGTAACATGAGCTGCTGCCAGAAAGTCAAAAGGAGATATCAAAGGGAAACGAAGCTTTTAATAGAAAAAAGAGCATCTTTTGTAGATCTCTGTAAAAAGAACTATGGAAGAGACTAGTGAAGTGTTTTGTGCGACGTGTGGTATTGTATGGGGTAGAAACATTGATATTATGGCGAAGTGAAGAGAAATGACTGAAAACATTTGAAATATGGATATGGAGAAGAAATCGGGTGAAATAGACAGCCAGAATAATAAATGAAGTTGTGTTAGAGTGGATGAAGACAGAAAAATGCTGAAACTGATCAGGAAGAGGAAAAGGAATTGACTCGGTTGATGGCTAAGAAGAAACTGCTTACTGAATGATATACTGAAAGAAATGGTGAACGGAAGAAAAGTTCGGGGCAGAAGAAGAATTCATTGCTGCAATTTGTTTCTAAATTGTCTGCATTATCTTATTCTGTAGTATAAGAACGTTTTCGCTTGGACAGCCTCCAGGCTTCAGAGTCTAAGCGCACGACCGCCAGATGTTTGTTATAAGAAATCTCTTAAGGTCATCGGGTCATGCTGGAATCACTCACATGCCATCTTGTTACCATAATTTGAAACGTCATCCGCATTAACATATACCATTAACGAGGACCGACTCTACTACAATGTAAATATAATCACCTGTTTATTAGCTAGAAAATATCTTAATCAAAACTCGGAAGGTAATATATTACACTTCTTCCCTTCAACCGTGAAGATTCCGAGACAAGGGCTCTGTATAGCAATACAACTGTAAGGAAAATAAAGTACAATGGCAGATCTGATTAAGGAGACACTCTACTAAAAATGACAACTTTTTTCCTAATCATTTTTCAATAAAATTTTGAGAGCATGTTTACTAAGTAAAGAACTAACAAAATCCAAATTTTGAACTCCCAAATGTTTTTGGCTTCTGAATTTTTTATTTTCTTTTCTATTATATTTAGAAATATTTTCAAAACCGAGTTTTTAATAGAAGATCTCAATGTTTATGCTTCCTTTTTTCTGGTTACATTAACAAGACACGGAGAAAAATTTATATACATTCATTTGATGAAATATGTCTTTATTCACTTCCATTTTTTTTTTAATTTTTGAAAATGTCTTTTTTCTATAATTCATGAAAAAATATCAATAAAATAAACTACCAGTATTTCCTACAAAATAAATACATAGAAACATACAGCTACCTCATAAATATTTGTATTAAAAATTTCATCCGAATTGATTAATATTTGACATGAAAAAGTTGGTGTTGAATCAGGAAAAATAAACTTAAGGAGAAATGGATTTGAAAGTAAAATGAATATTTATGTAACACATAGTTCTGTCCACTGCTGTGGAATAACGGTCAGTGAGTGTGACAGTGAAACGAGCTAGGCCGGGTTCAAATCCTGATTGGGACAAGTTACCTGGTTGGGGTTTTTTCCGGAGTTGTCCCTCAACCAATTGAAGAAGAGTTGCTGGGTAACTTTCGGCGTTGAACCTCTGATTCATTTCGTCATTATTAATTCACTTATCATCACATCATCATCATTATCCATATAATACCCAGGGTTAACTTCACGGTGCGACGTGCTGTACTTCTACAAATTAATCTACTTTTGCAATATAGCCTAAAATTTCTCTACTTTTTCAGGCTATCCAATCATTCATAGAATAGGAGTGATAAGCACAATAAGCCTCTGGCTGCAGTGTAAGCCTTCGGGTCTCTCCTCCATACAAGAGAAAAAAAAAAGCCTAGCCCAACCTATTAAAATTATCCTCCGCTGCGTTCATCTAGTAACTTCAGGAAGCCGACTTTAGAACAAAAAGTTACTAGAATTGTAATCAGAAATTTATAAAAAAAAATAATTCTTTCATGATAAAATCTGTGGCCAGGAGGAAAAAGGTCTTAAGTAAAAATTTTATACTTTTCAGGAGAGCAGCAGAAAGATTGAAATTGGTGTCAATTATAGAGTTTTTTAATTAAGAGGTTTTTTCCCGGATATTTTGTTTATATTTCTTCTAAAATAGATAATGTTGCTCATTTAACAATTTTCTTGATTATTACCAAAAATAGCCGCACTTAAGCCCTTTTAAGACTACAAGCCAAACTTAGAAGAAGGAACTATTTAAATATAAGACGTTTTTCATGTCAAAATAAAAGGGAAATGTAAAATATTAGGAATGAAAAATAGGTCTTAAACAATAAGGACAGTTTACCTAGTGCTTAAAGTTTTAAAAGGAAAGGGCATCAGTATGTGATAAAATAGCTAAAATACAAGTTAGACCTTTTTAATAAGGGCATGCGGAACTCCAATCACGCAAATGAAGTGGGTGGGCATTGGATACACCTTTTTAATAAGAAAGCATGGAAAGTAAACAAGTGATGTTTGTAAGGAATAAAGTATTAAATATTCTTAAGTCCTTTATTCTGTGTGTGTTCGATTCAAAAAGTACTTAGGACATTTGGTAACGCTCTAGAAATCCAGTCAGGAGTCTTATTTGACTTTAATCGTTTTACCAGATTGTAGAGAATTGTTTCCGCTTTCAGAATATATAAAAATCTCATTTTCACAAAAAATTGACTTAAGACCTTTTTCCTCCCGGCCACAGACATAATTTAGACAGCTCTTTAAATCCCACGCCCCCTTACAGCATAATTAAAAAGAAATAAAACATATTTTTAATCAGAATTGAAATAAATCTATTTGGAGTATGAAAATATACATTCTAAAGAAGTGAAATAGACTTTTTTTTTTAATTTTCATGACTTTCAGTGGAGTCTCCTCTTAAGGGTATGTGTACGTGAATGACCACAATTATCATCAGAAAATGCAGGCTCTAGATTTCTAAAATCTTATAAGGAAATGAACTCACAATTGGACAAAAATTACAAGGTACCACAACAAGACTTATTGGAACTTAAATATCTGATAAAAGTATAAAATAGGTTACTAATAATATTTTTAAGAATTCACTTTTTATTTTAAATTAAATTTTACAAACTTTGAAAATTTTCACACATATTATTTCATATCTATTAGAAATAGAATTATGAAATTTTGTGCACTGATTTAACATGAATTTATGTAAAAGGTAGACTACAATAATGCTCTCTTTTTTTTTTTTTTTTTTTTTTTTTTTTGAAAATAGAAAAATTAGGTCACAAAACATTATGTAAATTTTAATATATATTATATAGGACAAATAAAAAAATAATTGTATTAAAATAAACACCTCTACATGTCTGAGAGTAGTCTACTTTTCAGAAATAAGTGTTTATTACATCCAGGAAAAATATTAAAGATGTAAGAGAGACCTTAACAATGTCCTGGTTACCAAATGATGTAACTGCAGAATTTCTTTGTTTTTTTTTTTCATACTCTGATAAAACTGGTTTGAAAAATATTATTAGTAACCTTTTTTATACTTTTATCAGATATTTAAATTCTAATAAGTCTTGTTGTGGTACCTTTTAATTTTTATCCAATTGTGAGTTTATTTTCTTATAAAAGTTTAGAAATTAAAAGCCTGCATTTCCTGATAATATTTGTGGTCGTTCACGTACATATACTCTTAAGTCAGATTTCAATTAAAAATTAATCTATTTGTTATAATATAAAACCAATAATTTGCCTACATTTTCAAGAAGCAAATTGTATCGTATCATGAGAAGGATGTTTATATAAAATGTATGAATCAGAAAAACCGTTAACTCGAAAACACTTTCCAAATAAAACAACGTTATTTCTTTCTTCAGTTGTAAGGCTGTTAGTACCATTTTAAATGCATGACCTCTATTGAAGGCCGGGGCTGATGGAAATAAAAGGAACATCAGCAATACAAAAACTGACGTAACGGAACAAGCAACGTATGAACATTTACACCGAAGATAAATGCTTCCTGGAAGCGCTGATACATTTTGTTTCCAAGATAAAACCTTCCAAGCATTTCCTTGCTGTCGGACAGAATCGTACTGCATACAAATTGTGTATTATAGAAATTGTGCCAGAGGACCTGAGTACCATAAACAATTGAACATTTCGCAAAATAAATATGAAAACATTACATTGGCGTCGCATCTGGGTATTCAATATTGGAAATAAAACTTCAATATCACATTTAGACACAATGCAAAACAATGCTCACACTCCAGGCTAATACTATCAGTTTTACGACCAAATTCCATTGTGTCATTATGTTCATTCTGTAAAGAGGTAGAGTATTATAAACATTTCAGTGCTTGGAAAAACAATCTATTATTCCTTCGCTTGTTTTGTATGGTTGCAGCTGAATTTCAATTTATGTAACAATAGGCGAAGCCGTTCTCTGTGACATTTCAAAGATTTCAGCTGAACTGGTCATTATAGGGGAGAGTCGGGTAGTATCGGACATCGGGTAGTATCGGACAGTGCGTTTCTTTCATCTACCACCATATGATAGTACCTGAATGACATGGTTACGTTTCTCTATGCGACATCACAGAAACGTAACCAAGTCAATCAGGTACTATCATCGTGTGGTAGATGAAAGAAACTCACTGTCCGATATTACCCGATGTCCGATACTACCCGACTCTCCCCTAAGACATAAAGTGAATTAACTGCAGAGGAATTATACTCCATGAAGGTCGTTAAATTGTAGATTCTTTTTGCTAGATAATTTAACATAAGAAAAATAAATCAAGTAATGTGGGTGCTCCTGTTATGGCCATGTTCCTGATATGGCCAGTCCTCTATTGTGAGTTAGTTAACCAAAGAATCCGCTAAATTGCAGCAGCATCCAATGAAAGGGCATCCTGGTATGTCACTTGATCGTTTTGCATCCAGTCAGGTTGAGCAATATGGTGTCAGTTGCCTGTTTTGCGGTTTTCATGTGACCTCTTCTTATTTATCTCTGGTAAGTCTCCTTTGTTTTATGCATGTTTTTCAAAGACTTCTTTCATGAAAACCATAGTACTCCATTCAGTTTTTAATGTTCTTTTGATTGGTGTTGTCGTTGATGGCGTGTCTTTTACGTGTTGTTCATAATCAAACGATTTTCGTGAAAGCTTACCTGCTCCTGATATGGCCATATCAAATGCACCATGGCCATATCAAGTTCATTTCACTTTTATTTTTTCACCTGACAATTAATTTACATGCCTTGTAGCTGGGATTACGCAAAAATTTTGTATTTTAAGAAAAATAACCTTTTTTATGGAAAAATCTGTTTTGACTACACTTTTGAATTATAAAAAAGATTATTGTCATGTTTATTCATTTTACACCAACATTTTTCAATTTTAGCACAACTGCGCTATCAAAGTGAAAACAATCACTATTTGTAGAACATGGAACAAGGGTGGCCATATCATGTGCACATGTTTCTGATGTGGTCACTAAGTAGAGATTTGGAATTTGGGACTTCTTGGACAATTAAAGCTATTTTTATGGGGAAAGGAAATAGTTTTAAGAAAGTCCATTAGACTGAGAACGAGTAAGAAAAATGTGGTTTACATTTTTTTTTTTCAAAATGGCGGCTAGAAAAATTCTCAAACCTTAGCATGGCCATATCAGGGACACATACCTTACATTTCATTCTGTGCGATGTCAAATAAATAAAAGAGAAAACAAACATTGTTTTGAGAGAGACAAATTAAGATAGACACTGCAATAATTCTGCAACAGGAACTATTTGATTTCTATCCATAATGAACTATGTAAATATTATGATCTGATGCAGTACAGAGGACTAGAAACATTTACAACTGCTCTGTATAATAGTTGCTTCACTACTGAACAGAACACCACACCGCGAAACATTTCGTGCGTGCATTCGCAGTAATCAAATTTGTTTTATTTGTTACTATATCATATTTTGGAACGGAGGGAGTAGAACAGTATACGGTTGCATATTAAACATACTATGTAAATAAGTTAGTTCATAGAGCATACATGGGCACAATTTTCGGTTACGTGAGGCACTCGATTTGAAATAGTTTGTTTACTAGGAGAGGAGACTGCAGAGTAGGATGGGAAATATAAACTGCTGTGACCTGCGTCACCTTATCGTAATCGCTAAGGCGGTCAGTGGCGAATTATTAGGAAAGCGCTTGGTTAACGTGAGAGACTCGAAAACTTTTATTCAATTTGGCAAATTAATATGGCACCTTTAATCATAAACCTCTTTACTGTTTCTCAGTAGCTGAATTGATTTAAATCTCAGGCGAGAAATTGCGTAACTAGCCAATAATATTCCATCTCGTTGTCTATGTTTATTTTCTTGAATATTCTGGCGTTTCTCAAGATTACTTAATAGATTTTCACGTTCTCGACCTAAAATAATTTCAGAAAATCATATTTCGTTTTCTACGCACATTTGATATTTTTTTATAAATTTCTTTTGGAAATAATATTACAAACAACATTTAATTCCTCGTAGGCTAACTTTTAATGCAGCGTGTTTAAGGTATAATGTCGTATTTAATACTTACTTACTGGGTTTTAAGGAACTCAGAGGTTCATTGCCGCCCTCACAAAAAGCCCGCCATTGATCCCTATCTTGAGCAAGATTAATCCATTCTCTATCATCATATCCCACCTCCCTGAAATCCATTTTAATATTATCTTCCCATCTACGTCTCGGCATCCCCAAAGGTCTTTTTCCCGCCGGCCTGCCAACTAACACTCAATATGCATTTCTGGATTCGCCCATACGTGCTACATGCCCTGCCCATCTCAACGTCTGGATTTAATGTTCCTAATTATGTCAGGTGAAGAATATAATGTTGTGCAGCTCTGCGTTGTGTAACTTTCTCCATTCTCCAGTAACTTCATCCCTCTTAACACCAAATATTTTCCTAAGAACCTTACGCTCAAACACCATGTCGTATTTAGTATACTATGCAAATGTTAAGATCATAAATTTTCTTCGGAATAGTACGAAAAATAACATTTAATTTGTCTTACCTTCTAATTCAGCATGTTCTTTATGACATAAGGAGTAATGTCGTTGTATATTAAATTTATCAATGCCTAATAGGATTTTCGAGCATAACATACATCGTATGTTCTCCCCTTCTAAACAGCAAAAAAATTCTTCCTCCCATTTGTCATGAAATAATCGTTTTCTAACGCGTACACACTGCTTCGATAATGCCATTATGCTACCACTGATATTGCTTATGAAACTGATATAGAACCTGCTCACACCTGAGGGAGGAACGGGGACTGTGAGGATGATGTCACTCAGAGCGATAAGTTCTGGGAAAGTCAGTGAGGCAGAATTTCTCAAGTGAGGCACGATGCCCATCTCTGTCGTAAAGAATGCACTGGATGAGGTGAGAAATAGAGGGACGGTGATGTAGATTGAATTCCTTTAAGGAATAGGTTCTTTATAAGTGCGTAAATCTGTAACATTTGTTTATCGAACTTTATTCTGCTCTTGAAAGGATCCATGCTAAAGATTAACATTCAAGAAATTAAAATCAGGGACGAATGCTGAAAGACACTAGTGAGGCACGTATCTGTTCAAAATAATAATAATAATAATAATAATAATAATAATAATAATAATAATAATAATAATAATAATAATAATAATGATTTATTTTAGCTGGCAGAGTTAAGGCCGTAAGGTCTTCTCTTCCACTCAACCAGCAAAAAGTATACATACATATGTATGAAATTAGAAAGAATTCAACAATTTGATTTAGATAAGAGCTACATGTATACAAGAGTTATTTACGAATTAAACAACAAAATACTATGAACTATTAATTAAACACTGAAATAATAATAATAATAATGATTTATTTTAGCTGGCAGAGTTAAGGCCGTAAGGCCTTCTCTTCCACTCAACCAGCAAAAAGTGTATATACATATGCATGAACTTACAAAGAATCCAACAATTTGATTTAGATGAGAGTTACATGTATACAAAAGTTATTTACAAATTAAACAACAAAATACTATGAACTATTAATTAAACACTGAAATAAACTGTGTAGCAGAATTAAACTAAAATACATAGAATGTTAATATATTTCAAATAATATTAGGTAATAGAAAGAGATTATTACGAGACAATTAAAATACAGCACAATCAGGATGATGTCTAAAGAAAAAAGTAACAATGTAGTCAGTGATAGTTTAAATCAGTATGATTGGAGTGAAATGCTAATAAGGTTATCTTTTAAGCTGTTCTTAAAGGTAGCTGTTCTTAAATACAAACTATGTAGCAGAATTAAGCTAAAATACATAGAATGTTAATATATTTAAAATAATGTTAGATAACAGAAAGAGATTATTGTGAGACAATTTTGAAAATAGAGCACTATCAGGATGCATGTCTAAAGGAAGAAGTAACAATGTAGACAGTGATAGTTTAAGTCAGTATGATTGGTGTGTAGTGCTAAGAAGGTTATCTTTTAAGCTGTTATTAAAAGTGTTTATTGTCTTGCAGCCCCTAATACTATGTGACAGGGAATTCCATTGTCGCGAAGGGGATACTGTAAAAGATGATGAATAACGAGATGTTCTATGAAGAGGTATACTTAGCGTGCCACAGATAAGTGATCTGGTATTTACGTCGTGGTTAGAATATAGATAAGAGAAACGAGACGAAAGGTAATTTGGTGTTGAAGTGTGCAGAATTCGAAAGAGTAAAGACAAAGAGTGTAAAGTTCTACGTTCTTTAAGTCGGAGCCACGAAAGACTTGCGAAGGACGGTGATATGTGATCATATCGTCGGATGTTGCATACGTATCTGACGCACATATTCTGAACTCGCTGTAACTTGACTGAAAGTTCAGAACTTAGGTCACTTAACAAAACGTCACAATAATCTAAGTGCTGCATTACTAGGGTTTGTACTAGGGTAAGTTTTAGGTGGAAACGTCATGTGCAAAACGAAAATTTGCCAGCAATTTTGTCTCAAATAAGGAGGCGATTTTAGTTTTCACTCCAAGAATATAAGAAACATGAATTCTGAATTCATATTTTCATTAGAGGAAATCTAGGTGAGGGCTTCCGTATAAAATACCATTATCCTCAACAGGGGTTTGAACAAGAAACAACGTGTCAAATAAGATGAGTTGTAATAAGTGGGCCTTAAAAGGAAAAGCATATACAATGCTTCCTGTACGATGTCTGAATATCATTTCACTTCAACAATTTTAATAATGTTTGTAACCTTTCACATCCGCGCAAAAATTCACAGAAATCCTCTCAGATGGTGATATATAAGCGAGCATTTCCTGGAATTTTATTCAGTGATTTATACAGCATATCAAAGTAGCAATGTCACTTAAATCTATTACCGGACTCTCATTTCCGAATTTAAATTTAAAATTCCACTCAGCAGAGCACGAAACGTGGTAGCAACACTGATCTCCTGTCGTACAGTTCCCATCTTCCTGGAATTCTACTCAATCTACTCTTCTCCTGGACTTGGTACTTATCTACCTTGAGGCTTCAGCCGGGCCACAGTGAACAGAAAACAAGAAAAATTAGGTTTTCACTATCGTTGAGATTACATATATACATTTTTTTACTTTTTCAGTGTACGAAGCTTAAAGAGAAAGAAATGTGATCCTGTTTTAATATAGACTTCGAGATATTTATGGAAATATACAGTACTATTAGCAAAAATTAGAGAATGACTTACAAATGTTGTTGCTTCACTTCAACAAAGCAGTTAATAAATATCATAAGGAATTAATACGGCCAAAATCAATGTATGATACATTCGAAAGCTGACGATTTACAGATCTATATACAGCAAACATGGGCATCGTGCCTCACTTGAGAATTTGTGCCTCACTGACCTTCACAGAGCGTATCGCTTTGAGTAACATCATCTTCACAGTCCCCGCTCCTCCCTCACGTAGCTCCTAGGCGTGGGCAGGTTCTATATCAGTTTCATAAGCAATATCAGTGGTGGCATAATGTATGTGGTATGTTATGCTCGAAAATCCTATTAGGCATTAATAAATTTAATATACAACGACATTACTCCTTATGTCATAAAGAACATGCTGAATTAGAAGGTAAGACAAATTAAATGTCATTTTTTCGCACTATTCCGAAGAAAATTTATGATCTTAACATTTGCATAGTATACTAAATACGACATTATACCTTAAACACGCTGCATTAAAAGGTAGCCTACGAGGAATTAAATATTGTTTCTACGTATTATTTCCAAAAGAAATTTATAAAAAAAAAAAAATATCAAATGTGCGTAGAAAACGAAATATGATATTCTGAAATTATTTTAGGTCGAGAACGTGCAAATCTATTAAGTAATCTTGAGAAACGCCAGAATATTCAAGAAAATAAACGTAGACAACGTGATGGAATATTATTGGCTAGTTATACAATTTCTCGCCTGTGATTTAAATCAATTCAGCGACGGAGAAATAGTAAAGAGGTTTATGATTAAAGCTGCCGAATTAATTTGCCAAATTGAATAAAAGTTTTCGAGTCTCTCACGTTAACCAAGCGCTTTCCTAATAATTCGCCACTGACCGCCTTAGCGATTACGATAAGGTGACGCAGGTCACAGCTGTTTAGATTTCCCATCCTACTCTGCAGTCTCCTCTCCTAGTAAACAAACTATTTCAAATCGAGTGCCTCACGTAACCGAAAATTGTGCCCATGTATGATATACAGTTTCGTCCTGATGAACTAACTGACGCAGCGACCACAATGACTGAAGACCTAAACTCTATCTATCTATGGGCTCAAAAGTTTGAACTGATGTTAAACCCAGGAAAATCACAGCCAACTGTGATGGGACATCAGCGTTTGCTCAGTACAATTAACAACAAAAACATACCAAGACTGTCAACAAATGGGTCGTTTATTAAGTGTAGCAAAAAATCTTGAATATTAATGGACAGAGATGTAAACTGGAATAGTCAATTAACTCACATCTGTAAAAAAATATTTTCATTGCTCCACTGTTTAAATCATTTGCGAAATTGTCTGCCCCTTTCCATAAAAGGAAACACTGCTCAATCGCTAGTGATGCCCCACTTTGATTACGGCGATTCTCTCTTGACAAATATAACTGTCAATTTAATTGAAAGACTAC